>JAINUG010001860.1:0-16368 GCA_029706075.1 Aldrovandia affinis
TGTAGAATGTGCTGTGTACTGCTGGCAGAACACTCTAACCTGAACTTTCCCCACCTCCCACCACTGACTTAAAGACTCAAATTCACCCTTTTTACTTTGCCATTTTTTCCAAAAGAAATCAAAACTTTGACAAAAAACATTGTCTTGGAGTAATTTAGTGTTAAGATGCCAGTATGATTGAACTCTCTCACCAGGAGAGATGCATATATTGATTGTAGTAAGATGGTGATCAGTGAAACCTACTGGACTAATTGTACTGCTAAGCAATCGTGACCTAAGGCACTGAGAAATATAAATTCTATCTAACCTAGCAGCGCTAATCATATTATCACTCACCCTAACCCAAGCGTATTGCTTATCATCAGGATGTTTGACCCTCCATGCGTCTATTAAATCTAAATTAAATTTCCCAATGTGCTGGATGATTGTGGGTGAGGCTCCTCATTCATCCTATCAAGGGTAAACTGGAGCGTACAGTTCCAATCCCCACCCATTACTATATAGTCTAGGTTAAGCTGCACCAACTCCTGCTTTATTTTCCTAAAAAAGAATAATCTATCAGAGCCCTGATTGGGAACATATACATTAATAAAGGAAAAGTCTAAACCCTCTATCTCTACTCTTACCAGCAACGCCCGCCCCCTCACTAGCTCGGTAGTAGAAAGTATATTTACATCCAAGCCAGCAGCAAAGCTACCCCCCCACTTAAGTTAGTTCCATGGCTTAGGATGTGTGAACCCTCCCACCATAAGCCCCAATCTATTTCGTTGTCTTGGTCACTATGTGTTTCCTGGAGTAAAATTACATCCAACTTTTTCTGTTGAGCAACCTCTTTAACCAGAGCTCTATTCAGTCTATCTCTCCCACCATTTATATTTAAAGAACCAACCCTTAGCCCTTGAAAACAGGTAGAAAGAGTACACCTTGTGATGCATGATCATTATCATTTCCAAGGTTACTACTTGGCCTTCTTCACCTTTTTTCCTTTACTTGCTTTTAGAGTCTTCTTCAATACAGTGACGTGCTTTTTTAGACAGAATCCTTTCTTTTCATCCAACACATCAAATCCAACACGTTTTTGCAGAATGCTGACGGATATAACACATTTATCAGCGTCCTGAAAATAATCTGTCACCTCTACTGACTTGATGGTAGATGGCCCCGGTGTCGCCAACTCGAAATCTGATTGGTTAAAGCAACAGTTTCATTGCCATTTATTTTAAGCTACAGGGGCCCGCACTGTTGATTCTGAAGGCCTCAAGGCAGATTTCTTTGAATGGAATGGCTGAAATATGATTGGATAAAAGCTCTAACATAAACATACACTACTGGAAGCAGCACAACCAAGAGAAAAGCTATGAAATGAAGAGAATAGACTATTTGGAATAATTTAATACATATTCATGGGAAGAATATATTAATACGTAAGTCAGTAGTTCTGATAGCGTTTAGGCCAGCAGAGAAGGCCTTGCTGGCCCTGACGGCCCACCACTGTTAAGAGCATATACAAAGGTGCACAAATCAAAACAAGCACAAGAAAAAAACATCAAAGAATCTGCAGATATATACTGTTACTGCAAATCAAAGAGCTGCAAACTATATATTAAACAATTTTCTTTTTAAGGTCTGTCCCATACCACAACAAAAAAACATTTAAAACAAGCCATGCAAGTAAAAACATTCCAGGATCGAGCAGTTGAATAAGGCTTGTCTTTTAAGTTCCCCACTGGAGAGTAAGAGCCGCTCAGATGTGGATTATTGTTAAAAAATAGCAAAACATCCATCGGTTGCCCTCGAGTCTAGTTTTAGTCCTGTTTCTCTCTCAAAAACGTCAAAGTTAAATAGTCCTATGTGTAAACAAGGGAAGGTCTATCCTGAATCAGTACAGAACAGGTGGGGTGTGACTGAATTTAAATGTCCAGGATTTGAGGAATCTATCCAAAGATAATCCAGGAACCTCTTCTCACACTTGTGTCCTCTGATGCCAGCAGGTCAGCAGGTCAAGTAATCTGTAAAGGGTTGGGGAAAAAACACATTTAAGAGTAAAATACTTACACGCATCAGATTATATATGAATACATAAATGCCACAAAGCTTGTGCTTTTCATTCTGGAGCTCTTTCTAAAATCCTAAATTCTAAATTGGTACAAGCAAGAAACACTATGGCGCAATGATACTATGATACTTGTTTGATACTTGTAAATTCAGTATGCCCATCTGCCATTGGCACCCTCTCCCTATGAAATAAAACAGTATCATAATTTTTTCAATATAATTTAATGGCAAATATATATCTAGTCAGCCACTGTCTTGAGTGACATTAAAGGCACATGCAAATTATTTCAATGGAAAGTAAATAAAAAGGAACAGTCACATTATCGTTATCTTTGCTTTTCAGCTGTGGTATATTTGAAATATTCAAATGATATATTTAATAAATTAAGACAATGATGATAATATTCTAAAGCTTAATCCCACAACCTTTGACCTACCAATATCACTCTATCATTTTATTACACGGCTGTCACTGCCTAACAGGCAGTGTGACAGCATGCACCAGACGCCCTGTTTTTGGCATACAGTGTTTAGGAGTCTCCAGAACTTGGGTGGTCGAATTCCGTCTCGAAGGAAGCGGAGTTCACTGCCCTCGAAGAATTAGCTTGCCTCCTAGAGACGACTCAGACGAGACGCAGACTCGTGTGGGGGAGGGCAAATCAAAATAAATAGAGGATGTAATTGGCTACTAAATTGGTAGAAAAACGTGGAAAAATCGGAAAACAATTGTAGTTTTTTTTGTCTCGTGTTATAATCTTGCACCTGCTGGGGTTTGTTCAAGCAAAGGTCCACTGTGTTCATTTTTCTATAATTTTGCGACAGGTGCATTTTACAGGAATCCGATTTCCTCCAGAGTTAGTTTCCTGGTTTTTAAACAGTCTGTGGTCTTTCTATTTTAGTATAATTACATACATTTGTGCATTTTGTTATTTTTCAGAAAATTAACTAAAAAGATTGTGTGTGTGCGTGTGGAAATCACCATAACACCATAAAGAGAGCGGGGAATGAATTATTTGATTGAAAATGGATTGTTAAGTGACCTATCAGGCGGGAGAGTGTACAGAACGCTGCTGCTTATTTTGAGTAAGGCTCTTTCTGATTGGGTGGAATCCTGTCGGTTTTCCTAGCAGTGAGTGCAGCTCAGTGGAGCATGAGCTTTTCTCTTGGTTCAATGTAACAGTATCAACCGATCCTCTGCCTAACACACACACACTCCTCTCTCTGTATCTGACACACTATCTCTTTATATCTCTCTCTCTGTATCTGACACACACTATCTCTTTATATCTCTGCCTGACTCTTTCTCTCTCTCTCTCTCTCTCTCTCTCTCTCTCTCTCTCTGACACTCTATCTCTCTCTCTCTCTATGTGTATGTGTGACACTGTCTCTCTCTCTGTATCTGACACACACTATCTCTTTATATCTCTGCCTGACTCTCTCTCTCTCTCTGTGTATGTGTGACACTGTCTCTCTCTCTGTATCTGACACACACTATCTCTTTATATCTCTGCCTGACTCTCTCTCTCTCTCTCTCTCTATGTGTATGTGTGACACTGTCTCTCTCTCTGTATTTGACACACACTATCTCTCTATATCTCTGCCTGACTCTCTCTCTCCCTTCTCTCTATCTGACACACTCTCTCCACACTCTCTTTCCTTAACTTCATTCATTAATATTAATTTAAGTCATACCTACAGTAGTGAATGCATACATTTCAGTATATGTGGTCCCAGTGGGAATTGAACCCACAACCTAAGCGTTGCCAATGCCACACTCTACCTACTGAGCCACACAGAACCACGCTCTACATACTGAGCCACATAGAACCACGCTCTACCTACTGAGCCACACAGAACCACGCTCTACATACTGAGCCACACAGAACCATGCTCTACCTACTGAGCCACACAGAACCACGCCCTACCTACTGAGCCACACAGAACCACGCTCTACCTACTGAGCCACACAGAACCACACTCTACCTACTGAACCACACAGAACCACACTCTACCTACTGTTAGATGTAGGTGTTTTCTTTAGTGGCATTTTATTTGGAGTCTCGGGACTGAAGTCTGTATGCCCCCACTTCTTATCCTGTTTCCATCTGGCAATTCTTCAATTTGGAGGTTCCACCGAGATTAATGAATAACCAAATCCCAGAAAACCAGAGAGGATTGGACTACGAGTTCCTTTTCCATCATCCGGTGAGTTTCCTGTTTCTAATTATTTCGCTTGATAAACAAACTGAGAGCATTCGCTGTGGTGCGTTTGTAATTAAGGAATGGAGAGGAAATACCTACGCTGATATTGCCATCGCAATATAATTGTATGCTGAGTAAGTACTCTTGAAGTTTGTGAAAGTACTACTACTTCTTGCGGGAGGAAAGACTGCCCCACGGGAGCAAGTTTTGGGAAAAAAGGGAATCCCAGGGACATAGGCGAGCAAAGCACAGTTCATAATTTAAAGAAGTAAATTAATGAATCCTCCATTGAGCGATTAACGGTTTTCAGAGAGACAATAATTGCAACAGGGTGTTTGTGGCGACGTTTGTGATTTTAACGTCGGCGCGCGCTTGTTCGGCCTCACTGTCGTAGGGGATTCCAGGTAGATGGGAAGCAGGGCACAGTTCACTAATTTAAAGGACTAAATTAAGTGAATCCTCCAGTGAGTGACCAGGGATTTTCAGAGGATCCCTGATTACAAGAGCTGCCTGTGGCAGCATTCATGATTTTAACGCTGGTGTATAAAACTTGCTCTACCCTGATGTGTGTATGAGAAACTATCCGTTGTCCGTTCAAGCGTTTTTTGTATCGTGGTCATTGTTTAATGTTTAATGTACAGGCAGTCCCCGGGTTACGAACGTCCAACTTACGGACAACTCGTACTTACGAACGGACTGTCATAAGGCCTATTAGGTTTAAAAAATGTAATTAAATACAATGGTTCGTAATAACGAACGCACGCACTACTTTGTGATGCTCATGAAAACATTGCGCGGTTTCAGCGGTTCGTCGCTCAAGGAACAAAGATCACCGTGAGTTATTTTAAGTCAGATCACAGTCCCGTTTTTCTCTTTCTCTTACCCTTACAATGATGCCTCCAAAGCGTAAATCCAATGCAACTGCCGGTGATGCATCAAAGAAAAGGAAAACAATCACCATGGAAAGTAAAGTTGAAATAATAAAGAAATCGGAGAGAGGTGAAACGCCATCAGCCATTGGGCTACAGCCGGTCAACGATCGGTTTTTAAAAAACAATTTTAAAAGACAAAGGGAGAATAATGGAGCATGTGAAAGGCCATGCCCCGATGAATGCCACAATTATTACCAAGCAACGCAATGGTTTAATTATTGAGATGGAAAGGCTATTGATCATTTGGATAGAAGACCAAAATCAGCGTAATATGCCTATTAGCCTTTCTTTAGTGCAAGAAAAGGCTCAAAGCGTTTCTTTAATGTTTTTTTTTACAGTATTGTATGTACATAGTTACTTTTATTATTACTGTATTATTATTATTAATATTACAGTATTGTTATTATTACAGTAGTATTATGTACTGAATGTTATGTTTAAGATGTTTTATCGTATTTGGAGTTTTTCTTCAGTGTTTTATATGCACAGAAAGGTAAAACAAACAACACTAAGACAAACATTTAACTAAGTGACGATTAATAAGAACTGTATGCACCTGTTCCGACTTACATACAAATTTGACTTAAAGACAGACGTAAGAATGGATCTTGTCCGTAACCCGGGGACTGCCTGTATAATAAGTGTTTCGTACGTCTTGTGTCCGGTATACCGTGTTTTTGATCATTTGAGAAGTTGAAGTTTGAGTTGTCAGTAAGTTTTAATCTTGTAACTGAAGTCATGTTTGGGAAACGAGATAAGAGGCAGGTTCCCACTTCTGAGAAGGGCGGAAAGGCCATAAGCTACCTGATGTTAACAGTGATTCTCTTATCAATGATATGAGACGTAGCAATAACTGTCATAATTGTGGGAAACCGGGACATTTTTGGAGACAGTGCAGGGCACCAAAGCAATACAGAAACGATGCCCCCTCAACGCGCAATTACGCAGAGGGGAACACGGAGGATTTGGACAAACGCTTTGCAAGCTTGAACGACAGTCAGAAACAGGGCATTCTTTCTGCGGTTCCTTTAAACGAAAGGACGCCTCACTGAGACACTGAGCGGCAGCAGTGAGGCAATCAAAAGACGGACGTTGTGTCTGTGCGACCATTAACCGGCAAATAGACATTGATTTCCTTCTAGACACTGGCGCTGAACTCACTGTTTTACCTGCTTCATATGCAAAGAACAATATCTTGCCTTGGTGTAGGGGGGCAGGCTGTGATGTTACAACAGACGCAGCCTATGTCCATTTCAGTAGGGCCTGCAGAGATAACGGCTAATTTATGGGTCGGAGAAGCGTGTCAGCCTTTACTGGGTATGGATGTTTTATTAAAGTTAAATTCGAGTCTTGAATTTTCTGACGGTAAAGTCATGTGGAATTTAAGACAGCTACAAAAGCAGATGCCGCCAAAGACCCAATTTGGGCGGAGAGTAAAAACGACTGTGGTCTTCTTGACATGTGTGTGTGTGTGTGTGTGTGTGTGTGTGTCAAAATTGTTCACACACCAATCAGAACCTCAGGATAGATAGATAAGATAAGGCATGCAAGGGGTTTTCCCCCCGCTGTCTGGCTAGGGCTAAGATTGCCTGTGATGTTGATGAGAATCTCTGGCCTGACCCAGACCAGAGACGGGATGCTGAGGCAGAATAAATGTGATTTCTGTCTTTATGTACAAACTGTTTTTTTGCATTGGTCTATATTGGTAAATACATGGAAATTATTTTACTGTATTCTGCGTTCTTTATGTATCAGTTGCATATTTTTACAGTACATTTACTTTTTCACTCAATTTCAGTTTATTTTACTACAGTACATTGAGCAGGGCTCCAGACTAACTTTGTCATTTAGGTGCACCAGCACATCATTTCGATGCACCCAACAGTTTCCGTGGCGCCTTTGGACATCGCCTTTTTTGTCAGTTCCCATACACATTGGTAATTTCTTAACACATTATGTAAATGATTGTAAACAGGAATAAGGTGCAGATAAATGTTTTTCTTTATTTAAATCACAGCACAAGAAATCGCAATAACTTAAATTGTTTAAAAAATAAAGTGCTTGACAAACTCAAATGAATAAATGAAACACAAATAACTCAAACAAAAGTGTGCGCTGCTCCCGGGTCCTTTCAGAATATCCCCTCAGCTGGGGCATGCCCCTCAGAAATGACATGTAGGTCGAATCCGCGATTTGGACACCCGTCTTTTTTGTCAAATTGTCCGCGATCACTCCAATGAACTGGGCACAGGCAGTGTCGTTGCTGTACGTCGGGTTCACATTTAGCCCGTTCTTCTTCATAAGGATGATCTCGGACTTACATTTCGTAAAAGGGAGCTCTTCTTTGGCTATATTATAAGCAGTGTTGAATGTAATGATCATGTCCGACTCCTCACTGCTTCGGTTGGCCGCTGCCTGGCGCTGAAACGCCGCGGGGAGGGGGGCTGCTCTGCCGGCCACGCACCTGTCACGGCACAGGACGTGTTCCTTAGATCAATTGTGCTTTTTCATCGTTTCGATTCGGAACGTCGATGCTCCGAATGCAAAAGCACTGTTACCAGCCATGCTTTGGCCGCACTCTTTACAATAAATGCAATGCATTATGTTGGCCGTTTTATTATATCGGAGTCACGGAAATTGGACAAGCTATTCTTTACGAAAGGCATGTTTTGGCCTTTTTGGATGTGGTAGGCTCTGGCTCTGGCTCGGAGTCAGATGAGTCTATCTCTGCCGATGATGTTGGGTCTGGGTTGGGCGTTTCAGGGCCGGGGACAAGTGTAACGGGCACCGCAGCATTCTTCTTAACGAAAAAAGAATCGATAGATCTCTTCGTTGTAAATGACGTTTCAGGTTGTGATGGCTCACGATTTCTCGAGTTTGCACGCAAGGAATGTGGGAGGAGTGCAGGGCGCGGTCTCACACAGGCGCACGTCTCACACACACACACACACACACACACACACACACACACACACACACACACACACACACACACACACACACACACAGAGAAAGACGCACGGCACATATGCAAGATGTACATAAAATCCCGCTATACACTGACAAAATAATCTACAGAAAAAATGTTTAAATCAGACCTGCTAAATTTCAGGTGCACCGGTGCAACCAATGAAAATGCTTAGTCGCATTTGATAGATTTTTGGTCGCACCCTGGAGCCCTGTGGAGGAATTAAAAAATTAGCAAATTCATACGTGTTGTGTCTATATATTGTGTTCATCATGTAAAGAGGTTGTTCTGGGGGGAAACCATAAGCGCCATTATTCATTACAGTAACAGGTTTTTACGGTAGTGTTTTGAATTGATCTCACCAGTGTGTAATGGCTATTTTGTAGTGTGTATTTGATGGCTTTTATTTGATGTCTGAAGGCAAAGTTTTTGATGTAAGATGTCTGAAGGCAAAGTTTGGTTTTGACATGGAAGTTTGAAGTTTGTGAAGATGAGTGTGCAGTTATGCATTTGTGTTTAGAGTTTTGGGAAATGGAGCATAATTTCAAGAAATGTGTCTTGGCAATAAAAAAAAACTGTAATAAGAACTGTATGTACCTGTTCCGACTTACATACAAATTCGACTTAAAGACAGACGTAAGAACGGATCTCGTCCGTAACCCGGGGGACTGCCTGTATAAGTGTTTCGTACGTCTTGTGTCCGGTATATACCGTGTTTTTGATCATTTGTGAAGTTGAAGTTTGAGTTGTCAGTAAGTTTTAATCTTGTAACTGAAGTCATGTTTGGGAAACGAGATAAGAGGCAGGTTCCCACTTCTGAGAAAGGCAGAAAGGCCATACCTGATGTTAACAGTGATTCTCTTATCAATGAAACGAAGGGTTTTATCTAGTCATATTTGAAGTTGGAGGACATGGAAAGGTACATTGAAATAAGCACAGTTTTCAAGTTGACGAAGATAAGGTGTGGAGTTTGGATGATATGAAGAAAGCGTACGGTAAATTACAACGCGTGCCGGATAAACGTAAACTTCCCCTTGCTGTGCTTATTGTTAGTCATATGCGGAGGCGGAATGAAATAAATGCCAAGGCTGAAACCGACCGCCTCCCTGACATTGAGAGAGAGAAAGTTACAAATCTAGCCGAAGAACTGAAAAGCGTTAAAGCAAAGAGGGCTAAGAAAGACACCCTTATTAACAAACCTAGTAGGATAACTAAGGAGAGTGCCACACTTATTGATAACATTTTTACTAATGTTCATGGCCCAACAACAAGTGGTTTGTTTTTAAGTGATATCAGTGATCATCTTCCTATATTTGTGATCTTGCATAATTTAAAGGTTAAATGTCCAGTTGATGTAAGTGAGCCTTCTTGTAAATGAGTAAGAATAAGGACTCCAGAAAGAATTGAGGCCTTAAAGATGGACCTTACAAACTGCAATTGGGATGAGGTGTATGTTGACGATCCTACTCAGGCCTATGATGCATTTTTGTTCACATTTATAGAGTTATACAACAAACATTGTCCTATTAGAAAGTGCTGGGTGAAGGATAAATACAAAGGAAAGCCATGGATGACTAATAGTATGCAAAGGGCGTGCAAAAAGAAAAATGTACTTTATAATAAATATTTACAACTGAGAACCAGTGAAAGTGAAGAAAAATATAAGTTGTATAAGAATAAATTGACTTCCATTATGAGACGACAGAAGAAGGAATGCTATAATAAAATATTAGAGGACAGTAAAAACAACATTCAAAGGACTTGGAAAGTAATCAATCATATTATTCGGAATAGATGTTATAAATCTGAATTTCCAAGTTAATTTTGAAATAGCTCTGATGATACAGTGGACAATTTAAAAAACATTGTTGATGACTTCAACGATTATTTTGTTGGTGTTGGCACTAATTTGGCCAGTAAAATTGTTGTACCTGATGATAAAAAATATATGTTTAATAATCTGATTAATGGTAATATCAGTTCTATGTTCCTTTGTGGGGTAAATTAAATAGATATAATAGAAATTGTAAGAAAATTTAAAAACAAAACATCAACTGTTTTTTACGTTTTTTGTTTAAGTTTTTTGTTAACTTAGGGACATAGTTGCTCAGTATTACACATGTCTGCTTGTCTATGTATTGTATTAGGCTTAGGCATTATTTTCTGCATTGAGTGCTTTATTGCTACCTTTGAATTGTGGCTACAGATTTACCTACAGGGTCCTAGTTTAACTATGTGGTTGCTCCTAGCATCTAGGAACTGTACTTCCCACTAGGGTGGCTTTCAGCTAAACTGTTCTTGACTACGGTTAACACTTTGTTGTACGTCGCTCTGGATAAGAGCGTCTGCCAAATGCCTGCAATGTAATAATGTAATCTTAGCAAACCCGACTGGCAAGATGAAACCATTACCTTTGATCAGCTCTTATCAGCAGCTAGAAGGGTTGAATTGGATACAGAATATGATTGTAAACAGGAATAAGGTGCAGATAAATGTTTTTCTTTATTTAAATCACAGCACACCCAACAAGAAATTGCAATAACTTAAATTGTTTAAAAAATAAACTTAAAAAGTGCTGATGTTTAAAGTGCTTGACAAACTCAAATGAATAAATGAAACACAAATAACTCAAACAAAAGTGTGCGCTGCTCCCGGGTCCTTTCAGAATATCCCCCTCAGCTGGGGCATGCCCCTCAGAAATGACATGTAGGTCGAATCCGCGATTTGGACACCCGTCTTTTTTGTCAAATTGTGCGCGATCACTCCAATGAACTGGGCACAGGCAGTGTCGTTGCTGTACGTCGGGTTCACATTCAGCCCGTTCTTCTTCATAAGGATGATCTCGGACTTACATTTCGTAAAAGGGAGCTCTTCTTTGGCTATATTATAAGCAGTGTTGAATGTAATGATCATGTCCGGCTCCTCACTGCTTCGGTTGGCCGCTGCCTGGCGCTGAAACGCCGCGGGGAGGGGGGCTGCTCTGCCGGCCACGCACCTGTCACGGCACAGGACGTGTTCCTTAGATCAATTGTGCTTTTTCATCGTTTCGATTCGGAACGTCGATGCTCCGAATGCAAAAGCACTGTTACCAGCCATGCTTTGGCCGCACTCTTTACAATAAATGCAATGCATTATGTTGGCCGTTTTATTATATCGGAGTCACGGAAATTGGACAAGCTATTCTTTACGAAAGGCATATGTTTTGGCCTTTTTGGATGTGGTAGGCTGTGGCTCTGGCTCGGAGTCAGATGAGTCTATCTCTGCCGATGATGTTGGGTCTGGGTTGGGCGTTTCAGGGCCGGGGACAAGTGTAACGGGCACCGCAGCATTCTTCTTAACGAAAAAAGAATCGATAGATCTCTTCGTTGTAAATGACGTTTCAGGTTGTGATGGCTCACGATTTCTCGCGTTTGCGCGCAAGGAATGTGGGAGGAGTGCAGGGCGCGGTCTCACACAGGCGCACGTTCTCACACACACACACACACACACACACACACACACACACACACACACACACACACACACGCACACACACGCACACAGAGACGCACACACACACACACACACGCACACACACACACACAGAGACGCACACACACACACACACACACACACACACACACACACGCACACACACACACACACACACACACACACACACACACACACACACAGAGAAAGACGCACGGCACATATGCAAGATGTACATAAAATCCCGCTATACGCTGACAAAATAATCTACAGAAAAAATGTTTAAATCAGTCCTGCTAAATTTCAGGTGCACCGGTGCAACCAATGAAAATGCTTAGTCGCACTTGATAGATTTTTGGTCGCACCCTGGAGCCCTGTGGAGGAATAAAAAAATTAGTAAATTCATACGTGTTGTATCTATATATTGTGTTCATCATGTAAAGAGGTTGTTCTGGGGGAAAACCATAAGCGCCATTATTCATTACAGTAACAGGTTTTTACGGTAGTGTTTTGAATTGATCTCACCAGTGTGTAATGGCTATTTTGTAGTGTATGTGTATTTGATGGCTTTTGTGTGATGTCTGAAGGCAAAGTTTGGTTTCGATGTAAGATGACATGGTTTTGAGTGGAGAGTTTGGTTTTGACATGGAAGTTTGAAGTTTGTGAAGATGAGTGTGCAGTTATGCATGTGTTTAGAGTTTTGGGAAATGGAGCATAATTTCAAGAAATGTGTCTTGGCAATAAAATAAAAACTGTAATAAGAACTGTATGTACCTGTTCCGACTTACATACAAATTCGACTTAAAGACAGACGTAAGAACGGATCTCGTCCGTAACCCGGGGACTGCCTGTATAATAAGTGTTTCGTACGTCTTGTGTCCGGTATACCGTGTTTTTGATCATTTGAGAAGTTGAAGTTTGAGTTGTCAGTAAGTTTTAATCTTGTAACTGAAGTCATGTTTGGGAAATGAGATAAGAGGCAGGTTCCCACTTCTGAGAAAGGCAGAAAGGCCATACCTGATGTTAACAGTGATTCTCTTATCAATGAAACGAAGGGTTTTATCTAGTCATATTTGAAGTTGGAGGACATGGAAAGGTACATTGAAATAAGTATGGTTTTCAAGTTGACGAAGATAAGGTGTGGAGTTTGGATGATATGAAGAAAGCGTACGGTAAATTACAACGCGTGCCGGATAAACGTAAACTTCCCCTTGCTGTGCTTATTGTTAGTCATATGCGGAGGCAGAATGAAATAAATGCCAAGGCTGAAACCGACCGCCTCCCTGACATTGAGAGAGAGAAAGTTACAAATCTAGCCGAAGAACTGAAAAGCGTTAAAGCAAAGAGGGCTAAGAAAGACACCCTTATTAACAAACCTAGTAGGATAACTAAGGAGAGTGCCACACTTATTGATAACATTTTTACTAATGTTCATGGCCCAACAACAAGTGGTTTGTTTTTAAGTGATATCAGTGATCATCTTCCTATATTTGTGATCTTGCATAATTTAAAGGTTAAATGTCCAGTTGATGTAAGTGAGCCTTCTTGTAAATGAGTAAGAATAAGGACTCCAGAAAGAATTGAGGCCTTAAAGATGGACCTTACAAACTGCAATTGGGATGAGGTGTATGTTGACGATCCTACTCAGGCCTATGATGCATTTTTGTTCACATTTATAGAGTTATACAACATTTACATTTTACATTTTAAGCATTTAGCAGACGCTCTTATCCAGAGCGACTTACAAGATGTGCATCAATACATGGTAGGAACAATCACAGTTAGCGCACGAGATCAGTGCAGGAATACAGCAATAGACATCATTGCAGGCATCTGCGTACCATACCTGTAACACCGGGAAGGAAAAGGTATTTTACAATGTTTACAAAATGTACAATTTTTTTTTTTTTTTTTTTTTTTTTTTTTTAAATAAAGAGTATAGTGTTGAACAAGTAGACAGTGGTGAAGACAATTTAGCTAGATGGACAGAGATCAGGGGTAGTGGAGTCTGAAGAGGTGGGTTTTGAGTCTCTTGCGGAAGATTGGAAGTGATTCCGCTGTCCTGACCAATTGCGGGAGGTCGTTCCACCAACGAGGGACCAGGACAGAGAAGAGGCGAGACCGCGAGGAGCGGCTGCCAGGCGCCCGGAGGGATGGGGCAGTCAGTCTGCCAGCGGAGGCGGAGCGGAGAGGTCTGGATGGGGTGTAGGGCGTGATGAGTGACTGGAGGTATGGGGGAGCAGTACCTCTGGCCGCTTGAAAAGCAAGCACCAGTGACTTGAATCTGATGCGTGCTGCGATGGGGAGCCAGTGCAGAGAGGAGAGTAGAGGGGTGACGTGGGTGAACTTCGGCTGGTTGAACACCAGGCGAGCAGCAGCGTTCTGGACTAGTTGCAGTGGCTTGATGGCACAGGCCGGAAGGCCTGCCAGCAAGGAGTTGCAGTAGTCCAGACGTGAGATCACCAGGGCCTGGACCAGGAGTTGAATGGCCTCTTGGGTGAGGAACGGTCGGATCCTCCGGATGTTGTGGAGGGAGAAACATCCGGACAAACATTGTCCTATTAGAAAGTGCTGGGTGAAGGATAAATACAAAGGAAAGCCATGGATGACTGATAGTATGCAAAGGGTGTGCAAAAAGAAAAATGTACTTTATAAGAAATATTTACAACTGAGAACCAGTGAAAGTGAAGAAAAATATAAGTTGTATAAGAATAAATTGACTTCCATTATGAGACGACAGAAGAAGGAATGCTATAATAAAATATTAGAGGACAGTAAAAACAACATTCAAAGGACTTGGGAAAGTAATCAATCATATTATTCGGAATAGATGTTATAAATCTGAATTTCCAAGTTAATTTTGAAATAGCTCTGATGATACAGTGGACAATTTAAAAAACATTGTTGATGACTTCAACGATTATTTTGTTGGTGTTGGCACTAATTTGGCCAGTAAAATTGTTGTACCTGATGATAAAAAATATATGTTTAATAATCTGATTAATGGTAATATCAGTTCTATGTTCCTTTGTGGGGTAAATTAAATAGATATAATAGAAATTGTAAGAAAATTTAAAAACAAAACATCAACTGTTTTTTACGTTTTTTGTTTAAGTTTTTTGTTAACTTAGGGACATAGTTGCTCAGTATTACACATGTCTGCTTGTCTATGTATTGTATTAGGCTTAGGCATTATTTTCTGCATTGAGTGCTTTATTGCTACCTTTGAATTGTGGCTACAGATTTACCTACAGGGTCCTAGTTTAACTATGTGGTTGCTCCTAGCATCTAGGAACTGTACTTCCCACTAGGGTGGCTTTCAGCTAAACTGTTCTTGACTACGGTTAACACTTTGTTGTACGTTGCTCTGGATAAGAGCGTCTGCCAAATGCCTGCAATGTAATAATGTAAGCTTAGCAAACCCGACTGGCAAGATGAAACCATTACCTTTGATCAGCTCTTATCAGCAGCTAGAAGGGTTGAATTGGATACAGAATGTAAGATTCGTGCTTTGAATAGTCATGGACATAACCGCACAAATGATAAACGTAGCAATAACTGTCGTAATTGTGGGAAACCGGGATATTTCTGGAGACAGTGCAGGGCACCAAAGCAATACAGAAACGATGCCCCCTCAACGCGCAATTACGCAGAGGAGGACACGGAGGATTTGGACAAACGCTTTGCAAGCTTGAACGACAGTCAGAAACAGGGCATTCTTTCTGCGGTTCCTTTAAACGAAAGGACGCCTCACTGAGACACAGCGGCAGAAGTGAGGCAATCAAAAGACGGACGTTATGTCTGTGCGACCATTAACCGGCAAATAGACATTGATTTCCTTCTAGACACTGGCGCTGAACTCACTGTTTTACCTGCTTCATATGCAAAGAACAATATCTTGCCTTGGTGTAGGGGGGCAGGCTGTGACGTTACAACAGACGCAGCCTATGTCCATTTCAGTAGGGCCTGCACAGATAACGGCTAATTTATGGGTCGGAGAAGCGTGTCAGCCTTTACTGGGTATGGATGTTTTATTAAAGTTAAATTCGAATTAATTTTCTGACAGTAAAGTCATGTGGAATTTAAGACAGCTACACAAAGCAGATACCGCCAAAGACCCAATTTGGGCGGAGAGTAAAAACGACTGTGGTCTTCTTGACATGTGTGTGTGTGAGTGTGTGTGTCAAAATTGTTCACACACCAATCAGAATCTCAGGATAGATAGATAAGATAAGTCATGCAAGGGGTTTTTCCCCCCCGCTGTCTGGCTAGGGCTAAGATTGCCTGTGATGTTGATGAGAATCTCTGGCCTGACCCAGACCAGAGACGGGATGCTGAGGCAGAATAAATGTGATTTCTGTCTTTATGTACAAACTGTTTTTTTTTTGCATTGGTCTATATTGGTAAATACATGGAAATTATTTTACTGTATTCTGCGTTCTTTATGTATCAGTTGCATATTTTTACAGTACATTTACTTTTTCACTCAATTTCAGTTTATTTTACTACAGTACATTGAGCAGGGCTCCAGACTAACTTTGTCATTTAGGTGCACCAGCACATCATTTCGATGCACCCAAAAGTTTCCGTGGCGCCTTCGGACATCGCCTTTTTTGTCAGTTCCCATACACATTGGTCATTTCTTAACACATTATGTAAATGATTGTAAACAGGAATAAGGTGCAGATAAATGTTTTTCTTTATTTAAATCACAGCACACCCAACAAGAAATCGCAATAA
>JAINUG010001861.1:0-16364 GCA_029706075.1 Aldrovandia affinis
CCTGGTTTCGAACCCGAGACCTTCTTGCTGTGAGGTGACAGCGCTATCCACTGCACCACCGTGCCGCCCCATTTCTTCACACAGAACACAAATAAATCTAAACAAGTTTTTACCAAAATCACTCTGCCTTTCATATTTGAAGACCACATAAAATGAAGAAAAAGTCTGTCTGGAAAAAAAAACTTTCGGGAAGATTAAACATATCTAGGTTCATTTGAAACATTACATATTATTCACTATTAAATGCTCACTGTAAACTTCAAATGAAAAAACGAAAATATGCTATTTGATTTTGAATCGGATATCAAAAACGAAAAAGGCCGTGTTTTCATTATTTCAATTTTAGACTCGGATCAAAAATACGAAATGGAAAAACGGGCTGCCGGACCGAATTTGATTTTAATATTTAATTTGTCGGGTTTACGAGACCCGGTTTGATTGTCAATTGAAAAACAAAAGAACAAATGATACACGGATTGAAAAGACTCAGTACATATTCAAAACTGTGGTTTTTATCATCACAAAAAAAAATCTATTCAGATCATTCTGAATCACAGACTGATGTTAATTATATTTTGTCCATGAATACTTATTAAATAATTCCAAATGGTCTGTTCGCTTCCTTTCATAACTGTTTCCCTGGTTGCGCTGCTTCCAGACGTGTATTTTCATATTAAAGCATTTAACCAATCACATTTCAGCCATCATTTGTTGCCAGGGTCAAATAAATCTGCCTGGAGGCCTTCACAATCAGTTCTGCAGGCCCTGTAGCATAAAATAAGTGTTGATCAAACTGTTGCTTCAACCAATCAGATTTTGAGTTGGGGACACGAAGGCCTTCTAGAAGGCCTAGGTAACGTCAGCGTATTCACACCCTTTGATTGGATAGTCAGAGAGTGTCTGACTATGATGTAATGTGATTGGTTAAATGCTTTAATATGAAAATACACGTCTGGATGCAGCGCAACCAGGGGAACAGCTATGAAAGGAAGCGAACAGACCATTTTGAATTATTTAATAAGTATTCATGGACAAAATATAATTAACCTCAGTCTGTGATTCAGACATTTGAGCGGACATTTTCAGCCCTAAAGCGAATTAAAACTTATGCCAGAAATACGACAGGGCAGGCTCGACTTTCAGCATTAGCTTCGATGGTGATAGAAAAGGAATTCTTGATGGAACTGAAACACACGGATAATTTTTGAGGAAAGAAAGGAGGATGGATTTTGTGTACAAATAATAAGGATTTTTGGTGAGTAAAATGTTGCTATTTTCCTAAATAATGTTGCAATTTTATGAGGTTATTATTATTGATGCTTTTTATGTGTGTCGCAGCTGTAGCACCCCGGGTTTGTTTCTTCAGTAAAGGCATTTATTCTGGATACACAAGTTATCTATCTGATGCAACGGCAACGGGTGTCTGTTCGGTTTGTTTTTGCACTTTGTTTATTTATCTTTCTTCAGTCATGTTTCATGAGAGAGAATGACAGCGATAGTTAGAAGCGTGAGATAATTAGTGATTAGTAGTGTTAGTAACTTAATCTAAATCCCTAATGTTAGTAGATTAGTTGGTTAGTACTATATACATCTAACTAATATATACAAAGTGTAATTAGAAAGTAAGAAGGAAGTAAAACGAGATTAGAAACGAAGACGGAAAAACAAAAACATCAATTTCCGAAGTGCATGACAGAACGAGAATGAAACATGACTGAAGAAAGATAAATAAACAAAGTGCAAAAACAAACCGAACAGACACTCAAAACATAACAATAAGATGGCTTTTATAGCCATAAAATAGTTATTGAGGGGTGGATTGATTCAGACGGAGCACTACTGAAGGCCTAGGTGTGAAATGCACGGCCCGCCACTGCATTTTGCCCCTGAAGGCTCTTGTTCAGCGCGTTCAGATGTCGTGTTATGTCAACTAAAAATCCAAAATCAGCCAGCCAAACAGGATCAGATAGTTCTGGCATCGGTTGTCCCTTTTTTGCCAAGAATTGTCCGATTTCCTCCCTAAGAGAGTAGAAGCGCTGCAGTGCAGACCCCCCGACTGAGCCATCTTACGTTGTTGTGATACACAACATCTCCGTATTCAGCCTGGATGTCGAGTAGAAACTGTTGAAACTGGCGGTGGCACAGGGCTTTGGAGTGAATATAATTAATAGCCTTTATCACCGGTTTCATAACATGATTGTATTTCAGATGTTTGGCACAGAGAACTTGTTGGTGAATAATACAGTGGAGTTTTATAGCTTTGCCTCCTTCTTCGCTGACTTTGTTACAGACTAGGGTCGATAATCCACTTTCGCTCGCCAGCCATGGCAGGTGCACCATCCGTAATAATCCCAGTGACTTTATTCCACGGTAGTTTCATGTCATCTATGGCGGAACAAACAGAAACAAATAAATCTGTTCTTCTTGTTTGGTCCTTAAGGCTCTGGAGGTCAAGTAGCTCTTCACTCACGTTCATTTCATTGTCCACTCCTCTCAAAAAGTCAGGTGTCAGATGCATCCGTGCTTTTCGCTGCAGGCTAACGAAAAAAAGTCAAACTCCACTCCTTTTGCCTCTAACTGTCTCTTAATATCAGATGAAACGTCTTCAATTCTCCGTACCACAGTGTTACGAGCCAGGCAAACATTGGCAAACTCTTGCTTCTTCTCAGGACAAATTTTCTCCACCATTTTCATCACGCAGTCTTTAATAAATTCACCCTCAGTAAAAAGTTTTCAGTGGTTGGCAATCAGCGTTGCCACCTCGTAGCTCACCTTTGTGGCATTTTCATTTGACTCACGGGCTCTTGTGAGTAACCGCTGCTGTGCCGTTAAAACATCTTCCAGTTGCTTCAATTTTTCACTGCGTTCGTTCCCAGTTAGCTTGTCGTAGTTAGCATGTTTCGTCTGGTAGTGCCTCTTGATATTGAATTCCTTGAAAACAGCCACAGTCTCTTGGCAAATTAGGCAGACACAGTTGTTTCGTATTTCAGTGAAAAATACTCAAATTTCCACTTGTCACTGTCAACTTTCCTTTTTTTTAGTTACAGTCGCCATTTTAGAAATGGGCTGGAAAGGATCACACAAGGGTCACGCGGCGAGAGTGCGGCCACAGGTCTACTGCCATCTTCTGGTGAAATATAAAATAGATTTTTTTGTACGCGTGTATTTTATACTGTGGTCAACACTGCTGGCGGGCCGCATATTATTGATTTTATGACAGAGGCTGCGGGCCGGTGGAAATTTGAACACCGGCCGCAATTGGCCCCCGGGCCGGACTTTGGACATGCCTGCCTTAACAAAACAAAAAGTGGAAGATAAGAAATAACTTATTGGAAGTGATTAATCGCAATTAGATCATGCTGAACTCTGCCATTTCTGTGGTCTAAATGCATGGGATTGAGCGGCGGCATCTCTTCCATGGGTTCCAGTGGGGGATCTCTCTCCCTCCTCTCTCCCTCCTCAGTTTGGCCACGTCTTTTATATATTTTTTTAAAATATCATATTCATTATGAAAGTGGCTTCTGTAGCCTACAAAAGGTGGATTTTAGTTAAACTTGAAGCCTACCTTGCACAAGCCTCTGGGCATCTGTGGACGTTCTAAAGCTGCGCGAGTCATGGGCCGAGCCAGGCCATTTGGCCGCTATATTGATCAGGACGCAATCAGAGTTGCAGATCATCTATAGAAATTGTGAAATAATTACCATGTAGACAGATAGCTGTGGTACAATTAACAGTGCAAAAAGTTATCGGTCTTCTGCATGCATAGGCTAAAGGTTACTGCGAAGGCTATTTGGTTATGCTGACAGTGTGTGTATGGTAGCCTGAACCCATTGCTCCTTGGCTTGCTTGCATTTCTGAGAAATGAACTTTGGAAAAAGCAGAAATCCAACGCATTCAAAAGCAACAGTGATTGATTGACTGATGATCAGCAAGATGAAAAGGTGCACTCGTACCCATGTTTGTTTTTACAACATGTAAACAGGCTTTTTAGCCTGGACTATGGAGAAACAAACATTCTGTTTTCTGTTCCTTATCATTGTAATATATTCCTTTTTCATTTAATGTCCCTATTATTTCAGATATAAAAACTGCTTGCACGTGTGCTGTCAATCAAAACACCAGTGGGCAGAGTTTTTTCTAAATTATTTATACACATTAACTGAAACTATGGCCTAACTATAAGTTCAAAAGCAAAAGTATCAAATCACTAAAGTATTTCTGCAAACCTGTGAACACTTGCTTTCACTCAAACTGTATTGTAATTCTAAATCACTATTTCTCCAAAAACAATTTAACACACATCTCCACATTCTGACCCATAGTTTAATGTGTTTGTCTTTCATTGGTTTTAAATTGTTATTACCTTTAAAAATATTTTCTTCTAAGAATTTTGCATCTTCAAAAGACCATCAAAATACACAGGAGGGCAACAATACATTTTCCACAAGGACAGCGTGACCAGAAAACATTCAAAATACAGTCATTACAGTCGTAAACAATGATACAGGTGGTACAGGTGGGGTCTTTCGGGGAAAATAAAAATAAAAACCAGCAAAAATGACATCAAAAGAGAACCATTTTAAAACCAAAAGAAAGGAAAGGAAACTTTTTAAAGTGGATTGAAAAGGAATTGTGCTTGGGCTCTCTGGCGGATCAGAACGCGCCTCCCTCTCACAGTTTCATGTGGAAAACCTGCTTCATATTGACAAGCAATCAACTCGGGCAGTTCTAATGGGGGGGTAGGTGTACATTATAGTATTCATGTGAGTAACAAGACCACATGAGCAGAACATAGAGATTCTTCCAAATTGTGAAGATTACAGTTAATTAAAATGTGAGTGGTTCATATTGTATGCATTTTGGTTTTGGTCAAAATATGAATTCTGGGAAACTTGTTGCATTTAAATGTTGTACGAACATATATTTAATATATATTTCATATTAATTGTCTGTAGATTCCTGAGATACATAAGGCGACTACAGAAATGTTCAGTTCCAAAACAAAAAATTCCTACAATTTAAAGATTTTTTTATAGTCAACATATGTAAAAATGGTACAATTTGGGGGAAAAATAAATAACAAAATCATTTTCAACGGAATCCTGTGCTTTGCTAGACACACTTCCTTGTGTACATGATCCCTGTGTAAACTGGCCCTGTGATTTTATAAAATTCTCAGGACAATATATTCCTGTTTAAAGTTTATTTTAATTAGTGCTCGAGTGTGAAGCTGAAGCATAATTTCTTGACCCAGATACGACTCAAACCCTCATCCCCCAGCTCTGGAGGTAATACACCACTACTTTGGTGCTACATTGCTATTATTAGCTAGCTAGCAACTGGGTTTCCACTTTATGTCGGTCCTCTTCTTATGCACTTCTTTAAGGAAGACACAGGAGTCAGGGCCACAGGACGGGAAACCTATCGGGTGCCTTGAGCATCACAGACACCCACGAGCTAAAGGGAGCCTAACCTAAATGATTGAAGTTTACTCATTATGTTTGGCTTACAGTTCTGTCTTATTCTTTAGGCCATTGGTCCTGCTTCATTGGTGGAATATTAGATGGAATTTCAGCATGAACATGAATTCCTTTCCCAAATTAAACATTTCTGTCGTATGCATTACCCAACTGTGGTCCAGAGAAACAAAACTTATTTTACATGAGATTTACATTTTATGTGATTTCCAGGACCTGGAAATTGTGGGTTTGAGTCCCATCTGGCTCGTGTCCTTATAGTGCACTGGAACACACCTCAGTGGTGCCCTGTATATAAAAGTGTAACTCACATGTGAATCACTCAGATTGGTGAGAGCACAAACATCCCTATGACAGGGTTTCATTTCTCTTGTGTGCTCATGGTGGAGTATAATAGAAATTACCTTATTAATATATGCCATTTAGCAGACGCTTTCATCCAAAGCGACTTACAGTAGTGAATGCATACATTTTCAGTATATGTGGCCCCAGTGGGATTGAACCCACAACCTAAGCATTGCCAACGCCATGCTCTACCAACTGAGCCACAGAGAACCACATTAATTACCCAAATTAATATTACATGTACAACTTTGACTATGTTGAAACTTACGCAACACCATAAACTCTTAGAATATATTGATTATACAAGGTGCAGCATCTTCTTTCGTAAATAATAAATATTGTTTATTTCACACAGAAAATCTGAATGCCACCTCCTGGGTCCTGTCTCACGAAACAGGATTAGTGGGTTAGCGAGCTAACTTTGGGTTTAACCCTGGGCTTTTCGGTCTCACGACCGTGGCTCACTTTTAACCGGGTTGCATTGCCATGGTAATTTATGCTGCGAACCTACAGTAAAATGTATACACAAACACAAACACGTGCATTTACGCACACCATATACACATACACACACACATACATCCAACACCTTATAGAAAAACACTACCTATTAAGACACAGTGTCTCAGTGTAAAGGTTAGTTGATCAAGACTGAAAGCTGTCACAAGCAGGCTTTCTGGAAGGAGGTCTGTGATGTGATGTCCACTATGATATATAAAAAGATTCCATATTCACCAGCGATCTTGTTACTCAATGACAGCTCCAACCTAGTTATCTGTCAAACAACCAGCTAGGTTCCTGGGTCTGAAACTATAGCCAATCCATCTCTCTGGGCCTACACACAGTCACAGCTATAGGGCCATATTATTATTATTTTCCCACTGAATGCAGAAATAAAGCAGGACAGTAGAGAGAGCCACATTGTTAGAGCTGTGTCTCAACAGGATGAGCATCCCAGTAGCCGGTCATCCAATGTTGTCAAACACTTTAATAAGCCAACACACACACAGACACACGTATGCACACCATATACACAAACATACACACATACTGTACATCCACACACCTTATAGGAAAATACTAACCATAAGACACAGTGTCTCAGTGTAAGGGTTAGTTGAGAGAGACAGTGTGTGTTTTATGTGCGGGTGAAAGTCTGTTCTCTCTCGACACTCCCTGCGCTGCTCAGCTTGGCCTCAGCCCAACACCACACCTCCTGCTGCTGTGGGTTGAACAAGGAAGTCACTCCCTCTCTCTCTCTCATGCAGTTACAGAGAAAGGAAACTTAACTCTCAGTGTCAGTGTCACTGTGTGCAGTAAAATGGCTCAAGCTGCAGATCTACTGGATCAGGACCAGTTCAGCTGTTCAATATGTTTGGATCTACTGAAGGATCCAGTGACTATTCCCTGTGGACACAGTTACTGTATGGGCTGTATTAAGGGCTGCTGGGATCAGAATGATCATACTGGTGTCTACAGCTGTCCCCAGTGCAAAGAGACCTTTGCCCCAAGGCCTGTTTTAAGAAGAAACACCATGCTGGCTGAAGTGGTGGAGAAACTGAAGAAGACAGGACTTCAAGCTGCTACTCCTGCTCATTCTTACGCTGGACCTGGAGATGTGGCTTGTGATTTCTGCACTGAGAGAAAGCACAAAGCCGTCAAGTCCTGTCTGGTGTGTGTGGCCTCTTTCTGTGAAACTCACCTCCAGCCTCACTATGAATCTCCTGCTTTTAAGAAGCACAAATTGACCCCAGCCACTGGACACCTGCAGGAGAAGATCTGCTCTCATCATGACAAACCACTGGAGGTTTACTGTCGTACCGATCAGCAGTGTATCTGTTATCAGTGTCTGATGGATGAACACAGAGGCCATGATACAGTCTCAGCTGCAGCAGGAAGGACTGAGAAACAGGTAAGAACTGGAAATCTGTACTGGCAGGTTTCCTACACATAACACTTACACTTTTTACAGTGATAGTGACAATCTTGCTTTATTGCTTCAATACGTATACTTATGAACTGTGCTTCACTGATTTCATTTGATAGTATTTTATACATTTGGAAATAAATTGAAAAAGGAAGTTAAGTTTTTAGGTCTTAAGTTCAGTGACAAAGCAAAAAGAGCAGGTGAACACAAGCCAGTTCTCTGTGACCGCTCTGTTCACCCCCCTCACCCCCCTATTCACTCCCTGAATGAGAATCAACACGGCTGGAACAGCTACTTCACTCAGTTTACAAGCTTTACCTATAAGACCACAACACTTCTACACACTGACGTGCAGTGTGTGATACAGTTTCATGGTTAATTATAGTGTCATTTTGAATAAAACAATAGTATTATTTAATAAATGTTAATGTATTGCTAGATAATTTAACAATGTTCTTTTATTGTTGTTTTTTTAATCATTTTCAAATGTACAATTCATTTCATTTAAAAGTTGCCATTCCAACTAAAGAAAAACAAAAAGGTATTCGGTTCATACATCAAACACACATCATACATTTGACAAAGGAAGGGGCACAACATAACAGATTTAGACCATATATCAAAAGGACAGAACTGGAGATACATATAAGCTTAAATCAGGAGAAAAAAAAGTAAACTCAACATTTTTAAAAACCTGAAAAAAAAGGAGTTCCTGCTCACCCCCCATTTACTCCTCGCCCCTCTCTCATCCTTCAAAAGGTCCACCAACACCCCATCCTGGAGCAGGTTTTGAATCATCCTCTGGAGAGTGACCAGGTCCACTGTTTGTTTTTGAAAGACCTTGATGTTCCTTGTCTCGCACATGACCTGTTTGACGGTGTTAATGATCCACTGGCACGATAATTTAACAAGGAAAAACAATCTGTCCACAGAAGCAGCTGGGGGAGACACAGAGGAAATCCCAGCAGAGAATCCAGGAGAGAGAGAAGGAGCTGCAGGATCTGAGACAGGCTGTGGATTCACTCACGGTGGGTACTGACCACAGGAGAACACAACAGCTGGCTGCTGGAAGAGCCTTTTCAGGGCTCAGTCAGGGCTCTCCTCTAGTCAATCCCACTGACCAACACTGTGGGGAACAGGCTACCTGGGATCCCAGTAAGAGCTGAGTGAAAAGCCTAGTTAAAATGTACAGCCCTCCTCTCTCTGTGTCTCCTGACAGCGATCTGCACAGGCAGCAGTGGAGGACAGCGAGAGGATCTTTACTGAGCTGATCCGCTCCATTGAGAGAATGCGCTCTGAGGTGAAAGAGCTGATCAGAGATCAGGAGAAGGCTGCAGTGAGTCGGGCTGAAAGACAGCTGGAGTGGCTGGAGCAGGAGATTGCTGAGCTAAGGAGGAGAGAGGCTGAGCTGGAGCAGTTTTCACACACAGAGGATCACATCCATTTCCTCCAGGTAACACCACTGGCTCTCTCCCAATATGCATTGTGTACATTGTACAAACATGGTGATGCGTGTTCCTCATTTACAAAGATCTGCTCCTGGCATCTCCACAGGAATGTGTATTGAGACTGTTTGGTTCTGTCTGTCTGTCTCTCTGTAGAGCTGTCAGTCTGTCTGTGCCCCTCCTGGACCCGGAGACTTACCCAGAATCACTGTCAATCCACATGTCTCTTTTGAGGCTGTGAGCAAACATGTCTCTGAACTGAAAGAGCAACTGGAGGACATCTGCAAGGGGGAATTTGTCAAGATCACTCAAACAGGTGATTGCAGCAAAAATAGTTTTTATTTTAGATCATGTAGGCTCTTTAACATTTAGGAATGTCATCATTTTGTGATAAGGGATATTCCTCAGCACTGGCAGGATGTTTCAGTAGAATTCTGCATGCAGGGTTTCAACTGGAGCTTTGCCCCATTCAGTGTAGTCTTGTTTACTGAGTGAACCCCATTTATTACTTCCGTACAACACAATAAGCTTGATAATACTGGCAAATGTTTTTAAATTTATATTTGACCAAATTCTCATAAGTGTACTGTATTTAATCTATGCCACCTTATTTTGTATCCTCTCTATGAAGCTTTTAATGGATTCAGTGGCAGGCCAAAGTTCCTTCTGGTACAGACCCTCTGGGTTGAGAGCAGTGAGGGCATGTTGCTTTCTGGTCTGTTCTTTGCATCTCTTGCTCTATTTGCCCGCCATGGTAACCGGGGAAATTAGCAAAATGTTGGTTTCAAACTTTCAGTTCCAACTGTCACTGCTGTTTAAAAGTAAACTGCCAAAACTACTGAGCCTCCAACACTCACCAAAATATATTCCTCACACTGGATAAGCTCAATTTGTTATGTTCTGAGTATCTGTTCTGTTGTTTTTTGTACTTTGTTTATTTATTCATCAGTCATATTTCATTATTCTTTTTTCAGTATTGCATTTTCCCTGTTCTGTCACGTTCTGCTCCCTGTCTGTCCTTGTTCCGTTTATTTCGAGATCCACTCCTTGTCTTGTCATGCACTTCGGGAGTTTATACATTTCGGGTTTTGTCCGCCTTCGCTTATTATCTCGTTTTCTTCCTTCTTACTTTCTAGATTGCACTTTTTATATATTAGTTAGATGTGTATAGTACTAACCAACTAATCTACTAACGTTAGGGATTTAGATTTAGTTACTAACACTACTAATCACTAATTATCTCACGCTTCTAACTTTCGCTCATTCTCTCTCCCATTATCGTATCCCTGATTAGCTTTTCACTTTCCCTTTCATTCGCACGCAGCTTCTCTCTTTGCGTTCCTCCCCTTTTACTATGCATGTGTCTGCCTGATCTCCCAGGTCGTTTATTGTATATATGTTTGTATGTTTCCCAGTCCGTGTCTTTCGTTTCCCCTCGTTATTCTATTAGCGAATCCCCTCGTTATTAGATTAACGATTCCCATTGTTTATACCTGTGTTCCTTCCTCTCTCTCCTCCCAGTCACACCTGATTCCTATTGTGTTACTTTCCCCGTTTGTATTTAAGTTCCTTGTTTGCTTCCTGTCTTTGTCAGAACGTTGATCCTTATTCCCTGTGCCTACCCTTTTTCAGCCAGTGTTTATTGTTTTAGCCGAGACTTCCCTTCTGTTTACTACTCCGAGCCTGCCTAGCGATTCTGTCTGTTTGCCTATCTGCCTACCTGTTTTTGACTTTTTGGACTGCCTTTTGTGACTACTCTCTGCTTCTTGATTCTGTACCTTCGCCACTTCTGATTACTGGTTTTGACCCCTGCCTGAATTAAACGTTCCTTTTTGCCTGATCCTGGTCTGCGTCTGGGTCCTTATCCCATACCTCACACAATTTGCATTTATGTGCATTTTATTCATTTAAATATCTGCCCTTTTCTCCAGGAAATGCGATAAAAGTTCATCTTTAGGGGCTCATCTTTCTTGTGATCTCTCTCTACAGTGAACAAAGTCCATATTCTAGAGCACAGGATCAGAGAGGACTTCTTACAATGTGAGTCTGTAATTAAACCTAAATTAAAACAATTTTAAACATTTTAATATATGCCATTTATAATAATATATGCCATTTAGCAGACGCTTTTATCCAAAGCATTTTTCAGTATATGTGGTCCCAGTGGGGACATTTAAAAATGTTAAAACAAAAATATTTTATTTAAACGTGTGTAAAATATGTAAGAAATGTAATGTTGATGACGATCACTGAGCTCTCTTCTCTCTTTCTTCACCTCCATCAGATTCCTGTGAGCTCACACTGGACCCCAACACAGCACATAAACGCCTCCGTCTGTCTGAGGGGAACAGAGAGGTGACACGTGTGAAAAAGATCCAGTCATATCCTGATCACCCAGAGAGATTCGACCGCAGGCCCCAAGTGCTGTGCAGAGGGTTTGTCTGGACGCTGTTACTGGGAGGCTGAGTGGAGTGGGGAGGGGGTTTCTATAGACGTCTCATATAAAGAGATCAGCAGGAAAGGAATGGGTGATGACTGTTATCAGGGACGTAATGACAAGTCCTGGAGATTGACCTGCTCTCCTTCCAGGTGCTATTTCATGGACAATAAAGAGATCACTGAACTCCCTGCTCCCGCCTCCTCCAGAATAGGAGTGTATCTGGATCACGGGGCAGGAGGTTTGTCCTTCTACAATGTCTCTGACACAATGACCCTCCTCCACAGAGTCCAGAGCAAATTCACTCAGCCCCTCCACCCTGGGTTTGGGCTTGAGTTACACTCTTCTGTAAAACTGTGTGATCTGGGATGAGGTGGAGAGAAATCAAAGAGAGGAAAACTCTCCAATGAGACATTTAAAAAAAAGAAAATAAACAATATGCTTAAAATGACTAAACAATTAAATTAATAAAACATTTGAAACATATTATATAAATATAAAGTGCATTTCCTTTTTTAATTAGTTCCAATTGGGGTTTTTTGGGGGGTCACACCCAGCCCTGCTTGGAAGTTCCTTAAAAGAGAAAATCACTCCTCACTCCTGTGTGTTTGTGGTGAGGAGTGATTTTCTCTTTTAAGGAACTTCCTGTAGGGTCAGGTGAAACTGGCGATATGGATTATACACTTCGGGGTTGTGGGTCCACAGATGCACTGTTGGTTTTTAAGGGGTATGTCTCTGCGCTCCTTAGGGTCCAGTTTGAATATTATAAAATGATGCATGATGTGTTTGTGGTGAGGAGTGATTTTCTCTTTTAAGGAACTTCCTGTAGGGTCAGGTGAAACTGGCGATATGGATTATACACTTCGGGGTTGTGGGTCCACAGATGCACTGTTGGTTTTTAGGGGGTATGTCTCTGCGCTCCTTAGGGTCCAGTTTGAATATTATAAAATGATGCATGATGTGGGAGCATTTAAAAGAATGTGGTGCATTGGGATGTGTTTGGATTGAGGGATTTGTTTGTGTTGGTTTTGTTTTTCCGTTTCTTTTGAATGCTGATTGGATTCTGTGGGGTGTGGAAAGATTCTCATGTGTGTAATAAAGGAACATCGAAAGTAAAAAAACCTCTCTCTCTATAACTCTCTATAACTCTCAATGGTTTGGGACAGAAATATTCAAGCCAGTGCTCTCAGGTTCCAGCGCATCGTCCCGATCAGCCGAGAACCCTGGGGGGAAACACAGGCCTCCTATTCCACCTGCTGACACCGGCGTCTTCAAGCGCTTCACTCTGCTTGTGTGGGTAATACACACACACTCAGTACTGCACAACCTCACACACACACGCACAGACACACTAATACACACTCACACACACTCACACACACTCACACACACTCACACACACACACTCAGTACTGCACAACCTCACACACACACGCACACTAATACACACTCACACACACTTAGTACTGCACAACCTCACACACACACACACACACGGACACACTAATACACACTCTACACACATACACACACACTCAGTACTGCACAACCTCACACACACGCACGCACAGACACTAATACACACTCTCTCACACACACACACACACACACTAATACACACTAATACACACTCTCACACACACACACACACAAACACACTAATACACACTCACACACACTCACACACACACTCAGTACTGCACAACCTCACACACACGCACATAGCCCGGTAGTGTATATATAGGAAAAGTTAAAAACACTGAAGTAGCTGAGACTACAGCCCACATGTATCGGCTCAGAAGTCTTCATCAGGGAGCAGTTTCAGCGTCTTTTCCTAATGGATATGCCCTAGCAATAAAGGCTGACCTTTTTCTGTTAAGAGCGTGCTGATTCCTTATCCTGAGATATACTGTAGCTACATCTATGACACCATTGGGCCTCTAGGCTCCAGGGCTGCCATGCCAACAGCATGCGTTGTCTCTTAATATTTGCCTCAAAGGTGCTACTTGTGCTTCAAATAATATATATAATTTACGATCAAGTTTCCAGTAGCTTTGTTACCTACAGCACAGCACCTCAGTTTTACACTGAAAGAGCTCCCTTCGAGCTGTGAATCCAGAGGTTTACATTTTACATTTACATTTTAAGCATTTAGCAGACGTTCTAGATTCTGGGTTTAAATTCTGTACAAATCCCTTGTAAAAACAGCTGTGGGGTGGCGGATAGCGTAGCGGTCTAACGCATCGTATTTTGGCTGGTCCGATACAGGGTGTGCTGCCTGTCAGGGACGCGCTTCGAGTCCGCTGTGAAGCACACAAGGGAGTCTCCAGAACGTGGGTGGGTGAATTTCGTCTCAAAGGAAGCGAAGTTTGCTGCCCTCTGAGAATTAGCTTGCCTCGCAGACTGGTGTGGGGAGGGTCAATTGAAATAAATAGAGGATGTAATTGGCTACCAAATTGGGAAGTAAGTAATGCCTTTAGAGTTCAATGACTCTGACCTGCAGCAGCAATGCTAACCCACCAGTAAAGAGTTACACCTGGTTTGGGAATATTAGAGATGTAGCCTCCTGGAGAGGATCAGAGCAGGTGTAGCGGATGGGCTCATGTGAGCACCCGCTGCAGAGTGACGTGGATAAGAGTGCGATTAGTTCCCAGAGTTAGGGACTTGAGTCTTTAGCTCAGCGAGCTTAATCGCTCTCTTGTCGCGTCGAGATCCCACGGTTCGAAACTCGCTGCGTGCAGAACCAACACCGTCACATTGGTGCCGTGACTCGGATCATACAACTGATGGTAATCGGTTGGGCCGTAGTTGCTGCCGCATGAGTTTCGAGGGGGAGAGTGTAGCGGATGGGCTCACGTGAGCACCCGCTGCAGAGTGACATGGATAAGAGTGCGATTAGTTCCTGGAGTTCAGGACTTGAGTCTTTAGCTCAGGGAGCTTAATCGCTCTCTTGTCGCATCGAGATCCTCGGTTCGAAACTCGCTGCGTGCAGAACCAACACCGTCACACAGAGTTACACCATTAAAGACGTCAAGCCCTCAGACTCTGTCTATGTCTATTGCTATATCACGACACTGATTTCCAGCACGGACTATGATTAATCTTACCATGTATTAATGCACATCTTGTCATCAAGTCGCTCTGGATAAGAACATCTGCTAAATGCCTAAAATGTCAAATGTAACTGTAATCAACATCACTCAGACACTATAAATCAAGTCATGTATGCAAGCTGCAAGCCTCAGTTAATCCTGCTGTATGCACGGTTATCTAGCATGAACTTCTCAAGAGATGTACTGTAGGCCTACGCCTGGATCTCCTATTAAACTGTTCTATAATCTATGTACCTTGTTGCCTCAGTGGACAACTGAGAGGCGCGGGGATAGCAGATCCTTTTCATCAAGGATGCAGGTGTGTCTGCTCTGGCTGCCTCACAGGGTACTGACTGACAGGGTCTCCCTCCCCTCTGATCACACCATACCCTCTCCTCTGATCACACCATACCCTCCCCTCTGATCACACCATACCCTAGCCCAGGGGTCGGCAACCCATAACACTCAAAGAGCCATTTGGACCCGGTTTCCACGGAAAAGAAAACACTGGGAGCCGCACCATTTTCTGTCGACGGGGGCAACGCGAAAATAATTATTGCGCCCCTCGGATTTTTCTGTCAACGGGGTGCTAAAAAAAAAAAATGCGCCCAATTTTGCGCCCGATTCAATTGGATACTTATTATTTATTTTCCCAAGCCACGCGGAGCCGCAACATAAGGCTGAAAGAGCCGCATGCGGCTCCGGAGCCGCAGGTTGCCGACCCCTGCCCTAGCCTTACTTTGCTCCCTGGTCTACTCCTCAACTACCAAGCACTGGAAAATAATTCAGAGGGACACATCACATTACATTACATTTATACAGCTGGATTTTTTCCTGTATTTCTCCCAATTTAGTAGCCAATTATACCCTGTATTTATTTCGATTCGCCCTCCCTCACAAACTTGCCGCCTGTCTCTGTGGGGCAAGCTCTTCTCCGAGGCTGGCAATGACCCACCTCCTCCGATACGGAACTCGCCCACATACTTTCTGGAGACACCCTTTGCGCTTCTCGACGAGCTTGTGCCGACTCACCCTCCCACCTCCCCCTGGGGCAGACCCTGATCAGGGCTCCCCCCCAGGGCCAGTTTGACACAGTCGGGTTTCGAACTGTGACTGCAAAAGGTAGCTCACACTCGCAAAACACCAGTCAATGCGAGTGCGTTAGACCGCTACGTTATCTGAAGCCCCTCTATAATATTGCTATTTTAAATTTAGATCTTTCTTAAATTCTGTTAAAATGACTTTGTATACTGATCCTGGTTTGTTGTAGTGCACCTGTGTTTTAAATAAATACACTTGTAAATGAAAAAATTAAAATAAACTCCTCACCATACTAAGGAAATTATACCGGATGTGCTTGCAACAGCTCTATGCTTGGTTTCAGTGCATAAAGAGGCAGGTCTTTTTTTAATCTGTTTGATGTTAACCCCTCAAGTCAAATATTTATTTCCAGCCAGGTAAAACACAATCATCTTATAAAAAGAGAAACTATCCTCTTTTCCCAATGAGATCAAATATAGATCTGCAATACACCATACATATTATACATAAATAACATTTAAAGGTTTACAAGATGTGCATATCCAAATAAACATAAAGTAGAACTCACCTAGAGTTAGAGTTTTGGGGTTTTGACTTTCT
>JAINUG010001862.1:0-15000 GCA_029706075.1 Aldrovandia affinis
CTCATCGCTTATATACGTGATTAAGTAGGCTACATAAGCAAATATACTCGCAAATATAATTACGTAATCGAATAAATAAATAAGAATGAAGATAGATTTGCACAGGCATCTTCAAATGGATGCCTCTGCACACAACTAGTGTACTGTGAGTTTGAGAAATAAAACTTTTTAATTTAGTGAAAGCAGCACACTGGCTCTCAGCCTCCGGCTTCAGGTAAGCAAAGAGAAAATGTAATTAATTTTTGTGAATATAGGTAGGCTATCAATATTTTATGGGTGATCGATACCAAAAACAAAATCATGGTATCGGCAGTATCGATACTTTGGTATTGATCCGCCCACCCCTAGTCGCGAGTGCTGAAAGATCATTCAGCAAGCTGTCTCTCATTGAAAACTATCTCCGATCTACCATGTCTCAGGAGAGACTTTCTGCTTTGGCGTTACTCGTCCATTGAAAGCAAAACTGGCTAAACAAACGGATTATCAAGAGGGTAATCGCACAAGCTTGTGCAGCCAAAATCATCGGCACAAAGGTGATGATGAGGTGATGAAAACAAACAGATCTGGCAAGGACTGGGACTTCACTACACAACATATGAGCACCCAACTGGTCGGTCAACAGCTTGTAGCTAGCGCCTAGGAATTCAATTTACATTTTAAACATTTAGCAGACACTCTTATCCAGAGTGACCACATTGCTGCGTGTATTAATACATGGTAGGAACAACATAGTTTGTGCAAGAGATCAGTGCAGTAATACAGCAGTAGACAGTGTTGTAGGCAGCTGCATACCATACCTGCAACACTGGGAAGGAAAAGGTTAGGTTAGGTTTTTTTAAATAAATGAGGAGGCAGGATACATATACAAAAAGTATTGAGCAGGTAGGCAGTGGTGATGGCAATTGGCTAGATGTACAGAATTCAGTGGTAGTGGAGTCTGAAAAGGTGGGTTTTGAGTCTCTTGTGGAGGATCACGTGATTCCAGTGGTCCTGACAGATTGCGGAAGATTATTCTACCACTGAGGGGTCAGGACAGAGAAGAGGTGAGATGCGAGTGAGGAGTGGCTGCCAGGCGCCTGGAGGGATGGGACAGTCAGTTTGCCAGAGGAGGCGGAAAAATGATGCTAACTTTCTTGGTTTGAGTTTAAATTCCTCAAATAAAAACTTTATCGACCTTGTTCAATACATTGACACCTACTAGCGCACAGAAGTGTAAGGACACCATGTTGCATAGGCTGCGCAGAGCCTTTTGCACAGGTATAAATTGCAGAGTGCTTGCGACATTGTTGCATTGCACCTAACTACAAAGAAGTCGCACAACTTACGTACAAGCGTGTAGAGGCCTTTAGCCTCAAGGACCTTGACTGCAGTAAGGGGTGTCTGAAGGCCTTAACACTGCTTGCTTGTGGTTTGTCTTCATCCCGCTTTTGATTGAATATTTGAGTGTCCTTTTGGCAACACTATAAAAACAATTGGTTGTAGTAACACTATTATTTTTGGGGGTTGGTTTCACAGCATCTTCAGTACATTTCTGGGTGTTCATGTATACTCTTTTTTCTTCTCGCTCTGATGAGGAATTTATTGAGTCGTCTTTTGTGTGTTCTTTCTGGAAGTACATGATGGTTCTCAAGGTCCACTTGCTTGATGTTGTCCTTCCTAGACCTGAAGCCTGAATGTTTTGAGTTTGTTCCTTTATTGTTGTACATACTAACCTACTGGCTTCGCTTGGATAGCTAACGAAACAAACCTTATCATTTACAAAGTGTACTCTAGCCTGACCTCAGAGTAAGGTAGACCTGATGAGATATTGGGCTGCACTATGAATGCCACTGAGTCATATAAGCACAATTGCATTGTAATTTGAGTTTGGTCTAATAAACAATAATGATGTCAGTGATGGTTTTACCTTTTCATGACGGTAATACTAAGATGGACAGGTGTTCATTTTGGCGATAAACAATATGTAATCAGAATATCAAGGTGTGCCTTCCTCCTCTCAAATGATCTGACTGCAGACTGCTTAAAATTGGTAAGTGTGGTCCATTCACTGCTTCATTTTAAATGTATTTGAGGTTGAAGTTAAGTCCCGTGATTTTGTTCAAACACCCGTAGAAAGGAAAAAGTCTCACGCAGGTACATGATACACAAAAAAATATATCAATGGATGATTTATGAAAATGGATATGAAATAGCAACACTTGTGTAGTGGTATACACAATGGCCATTGACTTTGTGAACCTCTTTCTCAGTGTATAGTGCACCGAATTATGTAGCCCAATGAAAAGTACAATCAATTCCCCACACAAACACAATCAAGACAATACTCAGATTTAGGAAGTTGTTATTTATTTAGCACAAATATTGACGGTGTAGCGCTACGCAGCAAAAGTGTTGGAAAAATATGAATATGAACAGACAGATGGCATGTAATTTTCGAATTCCACATTCGCATGCTTAACTCAACTCTGAATAGGGCCCTAATATTCAGAGCTGAATAGCGCGCAGCATGACATGGAGATACCGAAAATGACAGCCACACTGACTTTGATGTTAAGCAGTCATATGAATGATTGTAGTTAACTTATCTATGCTATTGTAGAATATTACTCAAGCACCTAATTATTATAGAATAAGAACTGCTCTTGAGAGGGCGAAACCACAATTTTCATGACTGAAATAGTGTGAAATTCTCTTCGTTCAGTCGGCTAATAAAATGATTAGTTTAACATAAACAAACATATCACTGTAGATTGACAAGCTCCTTAAACTAAAGTCTAATTGTCTTCGTATGTCAGAATGTCATGGGAAGCGAAAAGTTTAGAAGAAAACGCTGTTGCGCGGGCGTGAGCGAGCCGTCGCTGCGGTGTGGTAGCGAGGTGGCTGCGGGCAGGGCGGAACGGCATTAATAAAGGTGGTGACCGCACGGTTACGGCGCAGGCTTAGCTCAGAATGTTGCAGATGTGGGGATCGACTGATAGAATAGTCTCTTCGAGGTGTCGCCACTCCTCATCCCACACTTCACGCAAGCCTTCCTTCATCTCTGAGAAGGATACCTGAGCGCCTGACTGCATGGAGCACGACCGCACTGAGATTGGCCACTCAGAGCCGTGTGAAATGCACTTCAGAGTTTGTAGCTTATCGCTGACGCTGCTTGCCCGGCAGGGTAGGAGCTGCCTTGGAGAAAGGAGCTGCTGTTCAGTCAGAGAGACGCTGGTTGAATTTCGTTCGCACGAGCAATAGAATTAGATGAAGGCATTTTGTGATATTCAGTGTCAGAAACAGAGATCTAGTCGACACTTCACTTACTCACTTGTGGCGCCGAACTTCGGGTCAGCTCTTGACAGCTGTTCGACCAGCCGATTCTCTGAATTAGCCACGATTTGCTACCTGGTGTTGAATGTTGAGCTTTCGCTCAGAAAAGGTCCAACACATCGATCAGACGACGAAACAGTAGCCATTGGCTCAAGCACTTAGCAGATTCAAGTCCACAATAGTGATTATCGCATGATGTCAATCTCTTGAATGACTAATTTAATTGCTTGTTTACTTTCATTACTTGAAAGTCATGTAAAATAACAAGGCCTAAGCCATTCCTCACTCACAGCAGAGGTTTGTAATCCATGCAAACAGTCTCACAGGTGGGTCTTCTCCTGTCTCGATGCGTTCTACGGAGGAAGGACCAGACAAAAGATCCACTTACAGCTGTTTGAACATGTCATTCCGCCGCATTCTTCCCCGTAGCTCCCTTTGTTATCAACAATTCAGAGATATAACAAGCCCGTTATCTCGCTGACCGTCAGCGAACCCAAACATCCGCAAAATTCTGCTTTCTGCGTAAAATTACGAGCGAGCACATCTATTCACAGCAGAACATACTGTATCTGGGATGAAGATAGTCTCTGGGATTGACATCTAAATTACCGGGGGAGCAAGAGGCATTTCGTTGTAGCAGTTACTCACCTCGCTCCAGCGATAGCCGGCCACGCGTTTCAATGGCTCGACCTTGCCCGTGGAAATCCACTTCTCGAACCAGCTGCTTGTTCTAAAAAGTCTAACTGAGCGTTCTTCCAGACCACAGAGAAGCACGGAGGCGTCAGGCTGTTTCACTGCACAACTGTTTCCACATCTCTGGGTCTTCGTGTTGTCAATACAAATAATAAACATTTTTTCTCCAACAAGGAACAATTAAAGCATTCCACGCAGTATATTGCGGTATGTTTCACAATGTTAATGACATTTTCTCACCAATTACTTTTTTCCACAAGAATGTCTCGCCTCTGTATAAACAGATTGCAGATAAGACATGGAAATTCCAGATAACTTGCATCAAACATACTCCACGGTAGTGATGAAACCCATCTTTCGCCACTGTTACTCGTGCCAACGTTATACTGTCGTTTCAGCGCAAAAGCTTTGCTCGCGACTACATCTTCTGATACCATGCCTTTCTTTTTCAGATGTTACTGTTCTTCCGTTTAATTTTTGAGGCACAAATAAGTCACACCATGACATTTATTAGCCAGGAATTTCAATGAACTTGCGCCAGGAATACTTCGAGTAACAATACTTCCAGTGCCTGCTTCCTTCATGAGCAGTTTCACGGGCAGATCATGTATCTGAACAGCGTCTCGCCTTTCCCATGTCAGTAGGAGCACATCAGTGAATCCTCAACTTTATCTCACAGCCGCGCCTGCATCTGAGCCGCACAACGTTAGCCGATGTACTTAACATTGACAGTCAGAATAAACTTGAACGCCGAGTATACGGCCAGTATTTAATCACTGCACCCGAAAAGATATTAATCACATGAAAAAATGGCAGGCTGGAAGGTTTCTTCTTTTCGTCATTTTCGCCACTTCACAACTGCCAACCAGCTAATTCAGCCACAGCTATGCAGGCACACAGTCACGCCACTCAGAAGAAAGAAACCATAAAATTCGGTTATGACACAGCAGTGGCATACAAACACAGGATGACAGTAGTGCTTCTCAGAAATGAGCTGGTATATGAAGGGCGTCAAAGAATGGGCAACAAGCCATGCCAGTACGAAAATGAAATCTAGCAGTTCAGGGAGTGTACTGCATTTTTAGCATCAGGCCCATGGCAGGAAGGTAAAGTTCTAAAAGGGCAGACCTCACTTAACATGCCGCTCAGAGCTGCCGATGGAAGCCGCCCAGCACTGACTAGCCAGCCTGATACCCATAGAAACATTAAACGAAGCCACCTGCCTGTACGGGTGCCGCCAGACACGTCAGCCACCGCAGTTCTGCCATTAAACAATCAATCCCGGGAAATACTCTTCGGTATACACGCAACCACTTCTAGTGGCTTTTTGAGGCAAATTAATCACCGCTGTTGTCGCCGTGCAATTCTTCCTCCGAGACAGGCCGCCGCTTCGAAGACAGGCCATGATTCGGAGCGCGGCAGCGGCTTGTCATTCTGTCTCTGGGCGGCACTGAATAACACAATGCAGCCGTCATCATTCTCGTTTTTTGCGAAAACGCCTTGCTCACGAGCCTTTTTCCAGTGGTAAAGGGCCTGCGAGCAGAGACCTGGCAGCAGGTGAGATCACAGCAAATCATTTCAGACGCAGCTGCCCAAAGTCACAGCTGGTTGGGGTGGCAGAAACATTTGGTCGAGTGAATATTCAATAAGAATTACTAAAGATAGTGTAGTGTATGGTTAGGCAGGATTTAACGGAAGCCTTCGGTTCACTCAGGTGGAAGACTGTCACGTACCAAGCGCAGAGCTAATCCCGAATTGCTCTCAGCAAATATCCAGTTCCCATAAACCGACTGCATGCAAAGAAATGCAGGGTCGCCTGATAAGAGCACTAAAGCGAATGGCTGAACAATGTAAATGTATTATTCTTCAAGTTGCATCAACACAAATATCGGCCAATGACGCTTGAGGTCAGACCCAGAACCTCCTTTACTCCCGAAGCTAAACTGCCAAATTAGTTAGCTGAACAAATGTTGCCAGGTCTTCCTCCCACTGGAGGGACAGAGGAGAGCAAGGTTTTGGTTCGTATGATATTTTAACCTCGATTTCTGCGACATTCCGAGTCTTCTGTCTTTCATCAGCCATGTCCCGATCTTACGTTGCGTAGCGAACCCATTGCTTGGGCTCAGCAAGTCGCGATCCACCGACATCGCCCACTCCCCGATCCAGCTTCCATAATAGATACAAAGACCAGATCCTTCGATTTTGACCGTCAAACATGGATCTCAGCTGCTGCTGCGAAGACAGCAGAATGATTTCCCGCAGACCAAACGTTCACGCAGCGCATTACCGCCGCCAGAGCCGCCGTCCTTTTCGGCACAGCTCATCATCTGCCTCGATACATTAAGATTTGAGATTCTTTTCTGCAAAGTCAAAGGAGGCTTGAACACTATCGCCTGATCTTTCTTTCACGCGAACGCCGATGGCTCAGACGGGCCGTGATGACTGCGGGTTGTAAGAGGTTGCAGGCCAGGCATTTGCATTGACGCCTTTCATTTTCAAAGCTTCCTTGCCTGCAGCTCTTCTTCTGTAACTTTTCCTCCCGTTCAAAAGCAGTGTATCGTCGCAAAACATATCACTGAATATGCATTACCACGCCTGATACTTGCATTCACGGGTTAAACTTCCGTGAAGGACAGATTCAACAGATAGCTGGTCTTAAGAGTAGGTCAATATCAGATATTATTCACTGCTGATCCAAATTCACACACTTCGACGAGTTTTTAGTGATGGCATGACCATCGAGCTTCTTCAAGAAAGCGCCTTCGCAAGAGAGAACATACACACGAGAAAAGAAATATATGCAGGCAAATGCCCGATAACGATCACCGAGCAATGCCGTCATATGCGCTCGCGGACAGTTATGGCTGGGTGGCACCTTAAACTTAAGTGTTTTATTCATACTACTGCAATATACCACTGATCAGCAGAGCATCATGGAACACATATTTTCAGCTCGTTTGCCTAGCAGTCAGGTCTTGGCAAAAATAAAATATAAATATAGTCGAATCAATTATAATTAATATTGAGTTATTGTATTCTTAGCTATTGATGAGCCTTGTTGGGTAGGAGAAATAACTAAGTAGAGTGAGACGGCAACATGACACGCCGAGGCCTTCATAGTCTGCCAAGACCAGCTTGATTTGAGCACGTAGTCTTCCACACAGGCCTGCGTTTAAATTGCGCCACACAAAGGTCATTGAGAAAGACACACCAAGACAGAGATCGTGACTTCAGGAGCAGAGGCCATGAGCGACGTGGTACCTTCTCAAGAGAGACATGGAGAAGCAAGCCTCCTCAGCTTTCGTTGCTGGGTGCCGACCTGATCATCTGCAACCCAGAAACATGCCATTCAGGCCAACCAACTGGCTCCAACTAGAAAACATCCTCCACGAGACGACATGTCCCAAGCCTGCTGAATATGCCTGTTAATTTCTCGGCCGATGAGATTAAGCTTACCACTTATCGTTAGCAAGTGAGTCTCGTGCCGCCACTAGTACCTCAATGACCATCTTCGCTGCTTGTGGTTCAAAGGCCAGGCAGCCGGGTGAGCATTATTGAGTTGGAGATCATTAGTCAACACATTTGTTGTCCGAACGCATCATTCACAAAACATTTGATTTGAATTTGATTTGGAATTTTGACTACGCTCACAAAACAGACAGAGGAGAATGGGGTAAGAATATGATCAAAATTCAAATCAAAATCAAACTGAAATGTTTTGTGAATGATGTGCCTGACAGAATATTCACTGACTTTTTTCTGTGGTCTCCAGCTCAATAGTCGATACTTGAGGGCACCCTGGCAGCTGAGAGGGAAGAGGCCACAAAGCTCCAGCAGAGGTGAGTTCATTCGGGTTACTGAGCAGCGCTGGGGCAGGCGATGGCCCGAGATCGATGGCAAACAGTCGTCAGTTAAAGGCGTCACCTACCATCGAAAGTGGCAAAGGCCTATTCAGCAGGCTTGGGATTTATGTCATTCTCTTCTAGACATTGGAGGATGTTTTCTAGTTGGGTGAAGTTGGACTTGGCCTAAATGGCATGTTTTTTTCTGGGTTGCAGGATGATCAGGAGCCAGCACCCAGCTGGCTGAAATGAGGAGGCTGTGTCCATGTCCTCTCTTGAGGAAGGTGAGCCTTCGCCATGTGATGCGTTTACCCTTCCTGCCACAGTCATGTGGTACCCAAAATACACTCTACACTCCTGGGGTCACAGTCTCTGTCTGGTTGGTGGGGTTTCTCAATGTTTCTGTGTGAAAACAATTTAAACACGAGACATAGTAATGGAGAGATTCCCAAATCAACATCAGTCAATGGATCTTGAACGGAGACTTAAATGAAATCAGCGTGTCATGATTTAGGTCTCACCCTAAAATTAGTTGGCCCTACTCTACCCAGCAAGGCATCAATAGCTAAGAATATACAATATGTGTGGGTATGGAGGTGATTCATTTATATTTATATTTTATTTTTGCCAAAGTTTTGACTGCTAGGCAAACAGGCTAGAAAATATGTGTTCCACTGTTGGGTCTGCTGATCAATTGAAGAAAACATAATAATAACAGTAGTACTTGAATAAAACACTTAAGTTTTAAAATTCGCCACCCAGCTATAACTAATCCCTGGTACATATGACAGCATTACACTCAGTGATCATTATCAGACACCTGCACTATGAACTTTCTTTCTCATTGTTGTATGTTTTCTCTTACAGAAGGCAGCACTGCTGAGAAATCGCAAGTTAGTACCATCACTAAAAATAAAATCAAGTGTGAAACAGATTTGGATTGATTGTCCAATATTGGTCGAATGTATCTGTTGTTGACCTACTCTTAAGACCAATATCTGTTTAATGTATCCTTCACAGAGTTTAGCAGTAGATGCAAGTATTACAGGCTGTGAAAGTGAACAGTGCATATTCAGTGATGTTTTCTGACAATGGGATACACTGCTTTTGGACAGGAGAAAAAGTTGTACCTGGAGAAACTGCAGGCAGAGGAGGCAAAGAGTGAGCAGTTGGAAGGTATGTATAAGAAATACAAATACCCTGTACGAGTACATCTTACAGCCCACAGTCATCACAGCCCCCTGTGTCTGAATTGTGGCCATTTGCGTCCACAGAGAAGATCAAGACGATGGAGAGTGTTCAAGCCTCCTTAGACACAGAGAAAAGACATCTGGAAAATCTTAATAACATCATCCAGGAGAAATTCCATATTATGACCAAACTGTGCCAAGAAAAGGACAACGCTCTACAGCAGTGAGTGTTGTGCATTGTACTGTCTGTGGACACGTGGATTGTAAACGTTTGGTCTGCAGGAAATAATTCTACTGTCTTGTACAACAAACGTAGCTGAGATCCATAAACGACAGAGATTAAAATGTGAAGGATCTGAGGTCTTTGTGCTCTCTGTGTTACAGGAAGCTGGATCAGAAGGAGGTGGAGCAGTGTGTCAGTGAGATAACGGCTGCTGGGCCCAAGCAATGTGTTCACACTTTCAAACGGAAGATCCAGGACATAGCTGATGAAAACAAGAAGACTCAGAATGACCTTAAGAATCAGGTGAGAAAATATCCTCTGAACCAAAACCTTACTCTCCCCTCACAAACACCACTGTCCCTCCAGTGGGAGGAGACTCTCTTAGCAGTTTATTCCAGCTAACTAATTTAGCAGTTTAGCTTCAGAATTAAAGGAGGGTTTATATAGGTCTGACCTAAAGGCTGTTGTCATTGGCCATTTATTGTTGTTCTGACTTACAGGAAGAGTGTACATTTTTACATTTGACATTTCAGCCATTCAGCAGATGCTCTTATCCAGAGCGACTTACACCGTTTACATTTCTTTACATACAATCAATTTATAGAACTGGATATTTTACTGAAGCAATTCAGGTTAAGTACCTTTGCTTAAGGGTACAGTGACAGTGCTCCACCTGGGAATTGAACCAGAAACCTCTGAGTTACAAATCCAGTACCCTAACCATTACACTACACTGCCGCCTAAGTGTAATTTCTTATTGAACATTCGCTCATTCAGTGTTTATACTGCCACTTTTGTGCTCTTGACTGTTTAGCTGCGTCCCTGAAATGATTTGCTGTGATCTCACCTGCCATTCCTTCGGTCACCTCTCTCTCTCTCCACAGATTGCTTACCATGAGAAAAAGGCTCAGGAGAATTGGGTAAGGAGAACAAAAACAAGTGGTGGCAATGCATTGTGTTATTCAGTGCCACTTAGAGACAGAATATTTAACCCCCTTCTTTTGCCTCCAGATCATAGCCTGTGCTTCAGAGCGCAGCCTGGTCCTCCAGAGGAAGGAGGTACACAGCTTGTGTAACGAGTGAGTTAATTGCCTCAAAAGCCACTAAAATTGGTTACCCGATGTGCATACCGGAGAGTAATTTCCCAGGATTGATTATTTAATGGCAAAACTGCCGAGGTGGTGACAGTGTGTTCAGTGACCAAGTGCTCAAACAGCCACATCCTACTAGGCAAAAGATTGGCTTGTTTGAATAATGCTGTCGTTATGCAGGCTGGCTGAGGTCAGTGCTCAGCTGGGCCCACTCCTTGCAGCTTCCATCAGCAGCTCTGAGCAGCATGTTAAAGGTGAGGTCCTGCCCTTTGAGGCTTTTACCTTTCCTGCCATGGTCACACAGTGCCCAAAGTACAGTACACTCCTGAACTGCAGTTTGTTACTCGTCCCACTCTTCCTCAATTTCATTTTCATTACTGGCATGGCCTTTATATGACACCCCGGTCTTTGACACCCTTCATATGCTGCTTCAGTTTCTGAAACACTGCATGCATGTGTATTTGTATACCACTGCTGTAGTCCTCTTTCAGATTTTATGGTTTCTTTCTTCTAGGTGGCGATGACCATGTGTGTGCCTGCCATAATGTGGCTGAATTAGTAAGTTGGCAGTTGTGAAGTGTGAAAATGACCAAAAGAGCGAGCACTGTGCCGTTTTTTTTCATGTGATTTAATATCTTTTTCAGGTTATAATTGATTAAATATGGCCATGTATAAACATAGGTTCCAGGTTTATTCTGACTCCAACGTATTTAAATTACATCAGCTACAACGTTTGGCAGTAGATGCAGGCACACGGGCTGTGAAGTTAAAAAGTTGAGATTCACTGATGTGCTTTCTGACGCAGGAAAATATCGCTGAGGCAGCTGTTAAGGATCGCGATCTGTACATGGGGAAACTGTCTCATGAGGAGAGTAAAGCCCAGGAACTGGAAGGTGTGTTGCTCAGAGAGTATTCCACAGCGCAAGGATTCATTTCAATTCCCTGTGTAAAATGTCCTTAATTGTGACTATTTGTGCCTCAGGACAAATTAAAGCACTGGAAGGAGCAATGTGACGCTCTGAAAAAGAAAATAACATCATGGGAATGCGGAGTCGATCCGGCGAGGCAAAACTGCACAACATGAGCGAGCAGTGCCAGCAGAAAGACCAGGCCCTCCAGCAGTGAGTAACTAGTGGCAGAAAGATGGGTTTCATGCACACCTGCCATTAGATTATGTTTGATGCAGGATCAGATCTGGATTTTCCATATGCCTCTACAGTCTGTTTATACAGAACAGGACATTTCATGGAGGAAAATAATTAGTGAGAAAATATCATCTTTATTGTAGAAGCATACCATATTGCCACCTGCATTGGAATGCTTTAAATTGTTCAACTGTTGGAGGAAAGAAAATGTTTGTTGTTTAACTAATTGACAACACAGAGGTTTGAAGGTAGAGGAATTAGGATGAAAGTGAGTTGTGCAGTGGTAGCCTGACGCTCCGTGCTCTCTGTGGTGTAGGAAGGCAGCTCAGTTGGACTTTTGGAGCGTGACAAACAGCTGAAATTCAAGGAGGTGCGCAGGTTCCACAAACAAAAGGTCGAAACCATTGAGAAAGAGCACGTGAAACCGAGCTGTCCTTCAAGGCTGAGGTGAACAACTGCCCCAACACGAATACTACCTCATACTCCCAGTAGTTTTAGATGTCAATCCAGGATATCTTCATCAAATACAGTATATTCACACTGTAGTGCATTGTGCTGCAGCTCATGAATTGTTTACAGAAAGCAGAATTTTTACACGAGATGATTTAAGTTCTCGCCATTGTTTGTTGCTAATTTGTTGGTCAGATAATGAGTCAGATAACGAACTGTTATATGTCTCTCCACAGATTGATTGTCTTAAAAGGAGCTACAGGAGAATACGGTAAGGATGACATAATTCAAGCAGCTTTGTGAGTGGATGTCTTTGTCCTAGACAGAATGGTAATTCCTTCCCTTTCCTTCTCCATGAAGGCCTGTGCCTCCTGGGGTATACAGGAAGACCTACCACAAGCAGTGAGTTCATAAGACTGCTTACATGGGTTACAAACCTGTATGAGGGTGAAAATGGCTTCAGACTGATTATTTTACATGGCTTTTAAATAATGAAACAAACAAGCAATTAAAGGTAGCTTCCATTCAAGGAAGTTGACATCTGCTAAGGTCACTGTGTGTTCGGGTGACTGGATTCTACTGGGGGTGCATCTCCTGCTTGAGCCAACACGCTGTTTTTGTCATCTGATCGTGACAATTTTGCAGGAGCTCAACATTCGCTTTCTCTGTAGACCGCCGCCTGCAGTAATTCAAGAGAATCGTAAGTTAATTGCTTGTCAAAAATGACCAAAGTTTGGGCCTCCTGGGTGGAGTAGTGGTAAGAGTGTCCGCCAGGATGCACGCTTTCTGACACTGAATATCTGCAAAAATGCCCTATCATAATTCTACGACTACGAGCTGGATGGTCTTAACCCTAGCCAGATATATTCTCTCCTGACTGACAGCAGCTCACTCTCCAAAGGAAACCGCCCCTACCCCCTGCACCGAAGACCAGGCAGGTCAGCGGTCGCGGTCTCTCTAGGGGTGCATTTCCACACCGCTCCGAGGCGCCAATCCTCAGTGCAGGTCGATAGCTTTCCATCAAGTGAAGCGCCCAGGCATCTTTCAAGAGATGAAGGAAAACACGAAGTGGTGGGATGAGGTCAACAGGCACCCTCAAGGACTATTCTAATGAACCTGGTCCACATTCCAGCAATATTTCTGAGAGCTCTCGCCTGCACCCGCAACTTTCGTGACTATCCCACTGCACCCACAACATTTCGCATCAGCTCCCGCCTGCACCCACAACATTTTGTCCTGTTCCCACCCACACCCGCAACATTTGCAACTCCCTTCCGCCCGCGCCAGCAACGTTTCTAAACTTTTCCCTTCCCACTGACATTCTGACTGCAAGTTAGATTTAGACTTTAGTTTAAGAACATCCAATCTACAGTGATGTTAACCAGATTTGCTCAATATTGGTGTGTGTTTGTGTGCTTTCAGTGTTGGTGTGTGACACAATGTGCTTTCAATGTGCAGTGGTATGTGTGCTGGTGTGAATATTTGCAGTGTTCAACACGGCTACATGTGAAGAAGACACGGAACTCGGGTGTTTGCGGGCGTGGCGGTCAGACCCTCCCACCCGAGCCTGGCCAGTGGAGTACCTGCAGGCTCAGCCTGCCACCAGCATCGGGGCACTGGTCACTGACTCCCAAAAGCACCCCAGCAGGCGCCTGCACCAACTATACCCAGCCCCCAATATGGCACCACAAGCCTGTCCTGCAGCACCAACAATCTCCACAGCCCCAACACCACAAAACACACTACGCAGACTCTTCTGCCACGCCATAAGCTGCTCAGCCTGGTTTGTGCCGGCTCACCACTTGACCACAGTCAGCTAGATGCGCTAATTCTGTCTCGCCTCAGGAAACCCATGCAGCATGCCCAAATCTGTGCTTATATATATTACTTCATCCATCTTGGGGTGTCTTATAAGCATAATAACATCAATAAGTATTGTGTGTGTGACTGTGTTGTGTGTGTGTACATATGACACAAGAAGTATGAGCTGAGGACAATAGAAATAACTGGATACAGCTGGTGACAGGTAGTGTTTTGGCAGTGACAGGTAGGCGACAGCACTACCCTGCACTGGCGGTTGCACCTATGTCTGTTCCCCCTCTCGCTCAATGCCTGGCTCCCGAAAATGCAGGCTCCAGGTGATCTGTTCAGGCAGGGGCACGGCGCACTCGCGACATCACTGGGCCCCACATGAAGCTGGCAGCGACTCCGGCCTACCACAGCCCCCAAGTGGTCCACACTTCACCTCCTACCTTCCTTCTGTTCTTCTTCTTGTGGTTTCTGACCTGCCTGGCTCTCTCTTTCCTATCTTTGTGTGTGTCTATGTGTGTGTAGCTATGTGTGTGTGTGTGACTGTGTATGACTTATGTATAATGGCATTATTCAATATGTGTGTGATGTAATGACCTGTATGTGTGCATGTATGTAATGCATGCTATCTGTGTGTGTATGTGTGTGTGTGTTCCAGTGATTGCTGCAGAGTTGGGAGACATGAGCCTGCAGACACTGCTGGAAGCCTGAGCTATACACACCCCGCTTACTGCCCCTGTCCCACATTCACCTTCTCCTCGCACTAATGTCTGACCTGACTAACCTGTGACCCTGTTTGGTGGTGGCAGCGCATAGTCAGGAGTGCTCCCTGTCGTGGTGTTCTAGCCACGTGACCTGTGCTGAGGTCTGAGGTGCCCTCTGGCCCATGTGCTATGCCTGTGTGTGTGGGTGATCTGGCACCCTGCAGGCCAGTGCAGCACTCTCCGGCGTCACCGTGGGGCCTGCGACTGGCTGCTCCCGAAACAAACTGCTGGCGACCCCATACCACCAGCCAGCGGCGGCACCGGCTATGCAGGCCCCTCACGCGCTCAGCAGATGCGTGTGCCCCCCATCCCAGTGTGGCACAGCACACCCCCCTTCCAGGGCTGTCACTTAGAAAATATGTCAGTTCAGATGGTATTCGAGCGTGCGTGTTACAGACCTGCCAACATTAGGAAGTATATCAGCGCAGTCAAACAATGTCCATCCAAATCACACCGTGCAATCAGTGTTACTCCATATCAA
>JAINUG010001863.1:0-16356 GCA_029706075.1 Aldrovandia affinis
TTTAATTAAAATAAAACTAGTGTTTCAAAAACACACCTTTTAGGTAATTCAACTAAATATCCATATCACACCCAGTCTCATTTGCATATTACCCAGCATGCAATGAGGCATGCTTTTGGGGATAAGATTATTATTTCAATTTTTTTTTTTTTTACGTTAAAAATATTTGTACAGAAGCAACAATTAGACTAATATGATATATATATATATACAGTATATATACTGTATATATATATACTGTATATCAAAGAGTGTCCTGGCACAAACTCACACATACCTGTATAAACACACACAAACAAAGTTGTTTTCTGCATCTGGTCATTAAGTCAGCGCTGTTACCTTGATTTGGTTTCCCCCATGAATTATTGTTCTCTGATTTTGCCACCCAGAGGATGCCAATGTTAGTAGGTTGGGGACATACTTTAACTTTTCCTCCCTCTGTGCCGCTGCATTTCTGTCCCTCCCTCTGGTCCAAGGCCGAAATTACCATATATATTGGTAACAGATATGCTCAAAATGTCCCCCCCAATATATAGCCTAGCTGATATATTTAAAAAAAAATGTCCCCCCCAATGTTGACTCCATGGTTACGGCCTTGCTCTGGTCTAATGGTAACTTTCCAGTGGTGGAGCAACAAGGGTTAAAAACCTCCTTTTTTTAACATGATGATAAGGTTGCTGTTATTAAAGACGCTCTTGTTGACGTGCAGATTAGAAGTCTTTGTTAAAAAGTCTTTGTTAACTTAGGGACGTAGCTGCTTAGTATTACACATGTCTACTTGTTTATGTATTGTATTAGGCTTAGGCATTATTTTCCGCACTGATTGTTTTATTGCTACCTCTGAATTGTGGCTACAGATTTACCTACAGGGTCCTAGTTTAACTATGCGATTGCTCCCAGCACCTGGAACTGTACTTCCCACTAGGGTGGCTTTCAGCGAAACTGTTCTTGACTACGGTTAACACTTTCTTGTACGTCGCTCTGGATAAGAGCGTCTGCCAAATGCCTTGGCATTTGCTGGGGCTGAAAATTATGGCACAAATTAAGCACTGCCCACACCCCAATGGAATTAGACATCTAGTATGCAGAAAAAGTGTTCATTACATTACAGGCATTTAGCAGATGCTCTTATCCAGAGCAACACAGTTTACATTTCTTTACATACAATCCATTATACAGCTGGATATTTTACTGAAGCAATTCAGGTTAAGTACCTTTAGCTCAAGGGTACAACAGCAGTGCTCCACCTGGGATCGAACCAGCAACCTCTGAGTTGCAAGCTCAGCTCCCTAACCATTACACCACACTGCCAGCCAGGCAATAACATGCCTCGTTAGTGTTTTAATGTCGGTTCTGGCTCCACGATGGTGGAGTGACCTTCCTGTGGAAGTCAGAACAGCTGAGACCCTGGCCACCTTCAAGCGACGACTGAAGACTCACCTCTTCAGGGTGCACCTCTCCCTGTAGTCCAGTTTTGTTGCTTAGGGACGTAGCTGCTTAGTATTACACAGGTCTACTTGTTTATGTATTGTATTAGGCTTAGGCATTATTTTCCGCACTGATTGCTTTATTGCTGCCTTTGAATTGTGGCTACAGATTTACCTACAGGGTCCTAGTTTAACTATGTGGTTGCTCCTAGCACCTAGGAACTGTACTTCCCACTAGGGTGGCTTTTCAGCTAAACTGTTCTTGACTACGGTTAACACTTTGTTGTACGTCGCTCTGGATAAGAGCGTCTGCCAAATGCCTGTAATGTAATGTTATGTAATGTAATACAGAGAGCATGCTGGGTAAGGTGCGCATTTAAAAGTGAAGAGCTTTAAAAATGTGTACATTAGTGATGAAAACCGTGATACAGAGGGAGGCGATTTGAAACACTCTGGTGATTCAGAACCCCTGAAATGGCTCAATCTTTTAATGAATTCACTCCTTCCCTTGGACGTTTCGGCACGTTGTGGTTAGTTTAAATCTGGCCCTACATTTTGTTTGACACCCATATTTTCTTAATAAATACTGTGAGAGTGTGTGTATGAGTGTGTGTATGTGTGTGTGAGTGTGTGTGTGCGTGCACGTGTGTATGTGTGTGTGTGTGTGTGTGCACGTGTGTGTGTGTGTGTGTGTGTGTGTGTATGTGTGTGTGTGTGGGTGTGTCTGTGTGTACTACTAGTTGACTAAAAATGTGTTTGTGTGTGAGTGTGTGTATGTGTGTGTATGTGCACGTGCGTGTGTGTGCATGTGTGTGTGTGAGTCTGTGTGTGTAATACTTGTAGAATAAAAAAAATTGTGTGTGTGTGTGTTATTCCCATAGTCATAAACAAGAGCTTCTTGTTGTTAATTAAATAAATGGTTTGGTACTTCATGTGTGCAGGTAACACAGAGTGTGCCCTGTAGGTATGAGTGTGAGTGAATGGTGTGTGTGCCCTGTGATGGATTGGCAACCTGTCCAGGGTGTATTCCTGCCCCGTTGCATGCTGGGATAGGCTCCTGCGACCCTGACCAGGAATAAGTGGGTACGATAATGAATGAATGAATGATTGAGTTGAGTTGAGTTGAGTTGATTTTATTGTCATTCCGCCACATACAAGTATGTGGAAGAACGAGATTGCGCTTCGATTTACAACAGTGCAACATTAAGACAACAATTACACAACAGTTAAGACAGTGCAACATTTACAACACAACATTTAGGTCACATTGAGGTACATTTTATAAAGTGCAGTAACATTATAAAGTGCAACAGAAACACATTTAGGTAACAATAAGGTGCAGGCATGTATTGTTTTGTAGTGCAAAGAACAGAAACGGCACTAGTAGCAGCGTGACTGTTCTCAACAGTGCAACAATTCCACAGTTAGGACAGTGCAACATGTAGGACGACATTTAGGTCACATTGAGGTACATTATGGTATGATACATTTATACCAGGGGTCTTCAACTCCAGGCCTCGAGGTCCGCAGGGTCTGCAGGTTTTTGCTCCAACCCACGCACTGCACCACCTGATTTCACTAATTAGCTCACTTCCTGGACCAAGGAGGTAAAGTAATTATTCGAAATCAGGTGGTGCAGTATGTGGTTGGAGCAAATACCTGCAGACACTGCGGACCTCGAGGCCTGGAGTTGAAGACCCCTGGTTTATACTATATACTAGTTATATGAAAGAACAATAATAATATGTATTGGATGTTGTTGTCACAATGGGCTGAAATGACATGTTGAAAGAATATCCCACAGCAAAGAGCTTTTTGAATTCTTTCAACTCTGTCAGACGGTGACATTTCCTGAATATGAATTTCTAGCTGTTGTCACAACATGTTGCAGTAATACTATAATTTAATACATTATATTCTGGCAGCAGTCTGTCTGGAAACTTGAACTGTCTGTCAAGGGGCGTTGTTTTGATTGTCCTCTGTGACAAACAGCCTTTCCAAAAAAAATCATTATTTGTCATTGAAAGTAAACATCGTCAATTTAAGACCTGGGCATTTCATAACTTGGTGACATGGTGATTAACTAAAGCTTTTATATTAACACCTGCGTGTCAGTAATGCACCGATCTCGGCAGATCTTGCCGGCTTGGGTTCGTCGAGGAGCAGGAAAAGGCGTCCGTGGTCGGAATCTGACTCAAGAGTGTCTTGTTACCCGGAGGATGGGCGGCGGACTCGTGGGGGAGGGTGAATTGAGATAAATAGAGGGTATAATTGGCAACCGAATTGGGAGAAAAACATGAAAAAAAATTGAATTAAAAAAGAAATTAATGAATGAAACACTGTGGTAGTTACAGTTCTTTTGACCCCCCCCAGAAAATTGTTTTAAAAAATATGTTCCAAGGGGCTGGCGGATGGCGTAGCGCTCTAACGCACCACGCTTCGGGGTGGTGTGCCCTGCCCGTCAGAACCACGCTCTACCTACTGAGACACACAGAACCACACTCTACCTACTGAGCCACAGAGAACCACACTCTACCTACTGAGCCACACAGAACCACACTCTACCTACTGAGCCACACAGAACCATGCTCTACCTACTGAGCCACACAGAACCACACTCTACCTACTGAGCCACAGAGAACCACACTCTACCTACTGAGCCACACAGAACCATGCTCTACCTACTGAGCCACACAGAACCACGCTCTACCTACTGAGCCACACAGAACCACGCTCTACCTACTGAGCCACACAGAACCACGCTCTACCTACTGAGCTACACAGAACCACGCTCTACCTACTGAGACACACAGAACCATGCTCTACCTACTGAGCCACACAGAACCACGGTCTACCTACTGAGACACACAGAACCACGCTCTACCTACTGAGACACACAGAACCACGCTCTACCTACTGAGACACACAGAACCACGCTCTACCTACTGAGCCACACAGAACCACGCTCTACCTACTGAGCCACACAGAACCACGCTCTACCTACTGAGACACACAGAACCACGCTCTACCTACTGAGCCACACAGAACCACGCTCTACCTACTGAGCCACACAGAACCACCCTCTACCTACTGAGACACACAGAACCACGCTCTACCTACTGAGCCACACAGAACCACGCTCTACCTACTGAGCCACACAGAACCACGCTCTACCTACTGAGACACACAGAACCACGCTCTACCTACTGAGACACACAGAACCACGCTCTACCTACTGAGCCACACAGAACCACGCTCTACCTACTGAGCCACACAGAACCACGCTCTACCTACTGAGACACACAGAACCACGCTCTACCTACTGAGCCACACAGAACCACGCTCTACCTACTGAGCCACACAGAACCACCCTCTACCTACTGAGACACACAGAACCACGCTCTACCTACTGAGCCACACAGAACCACGCTCTACCTACTGAGCCACACAGAACCACGGATAACAGCCATTCCTGCCCACCTCTACTCTAAAGAGTTGAGTGGACCTAAAACCATGGCCAGTAAAATATACCACAACAGAGCCACCAGAACGCTTAATTTCCTCCAGCGTCTCCTGTACTTTCCCAGCTACCCGCTCCACACGTGCCCGGGTTCGAATTCAAAGCTTGGCTCAAGATGAAAACGATCCACTGCTGGGATAGGCTCCTGCCCCCCTGCAACCCTGACGAATAATAAGCAGGTTAGATAATTGGATGTTTGAATGAATATTTCTTAGACATAATAAAGGAACATTTTTGTCGAAGAAAAATGACCAAAGCTGATTGGCTTCTGAATAATGAAGCTAAAAGCTAGAGGGAGGCAAATTTGTGTTATACACAGTGGCCTATGTAGGCCAAAGCTTTGAATGGACAAAGATAAGAAAACATTTTTTTTTACACTTATTGTTATATAGCATCAATACTTACCTTTAATTGTCCTTGACGCAGTCATTCCGCCTCTTCTCTGCTAATAGATGTTAGAGTTTAACTGAGTGAATCAGTGAGTGAATGAGTGAGTGAGTGTGTGAGTAAGTGAGTGAGTGAGAGAGAGAGAGAGAGAGAGAGAGAGAGAGAGAGAGAGAGAGAGAGAGAGAGAGAGAGAGAGAGAGAGAGAGAGGGAGAGAGAGACAGAGAGAGAGAGAGAGGGAGAGAGAGAAAGAGAGAGAGAGAGACAGAGAGGGAGAGAGAAAGAGAGGGAGGAAGAGAGGGAGGCAGAGAGGCAACCCCAGCTGAAACAATAGCACCACAAACAATGAGAAAACAGGCCCAGCTGATTATCTTTAACAGTGACTATCTTGGGTGCAGTGGGAGGGAGAGAAAGAGAGAGAGGGAGAGAGAGACAGAGACAGATAGAGGGAGGGAGAGAGAGAGAGTCATTCCGCTTTATTCCATCTCTTCTCTGCTATGGGTACAGTTATATTATATTATATATTGTGAGACACACAGAACCATGCTCTACCTACTGAGCCACACAGAACCATGCTCTACCTACTGAGACACACAGAACCACATTCTACCTACTGAGCCACACAGAACCACACTCTACCTACTGAGACACACAGAGCCACACTCTACCTACTGAGCCACACAGAACCACACTCTACCTACTGAGACACACAGAACCATGCTCTACCTACTGAGCCACACAGAACCACGCTCTACCTACTGAGCCACACAGAACCACGCTCTACCTACTGAGACACACAGAACCACGCTCTACCTACTGAGCCACACAGAACCATGCTCTACCTACTGAGACACACAGAACCACACTCTACCTACTGAGCCACACAGAACCACACTCTACCTACTGAGACACAGAACCACACTCTACCTACTGAGCCACACAGAACCACACTCTACCTACTGAGACACACAGAACCATGCTCTACCTACTGAGCCACACAGAACCACGCTCTACCTACTGAGCCACACAGAACCACGCTCTACCTACTGAGACACACAGAACCACGCTCTACCTACTGAGCCACACAGAACCACACTCTACCTACTGAGCCACACAGAACCACGCTCTACCTCATTGAGACACACAGAACCACGCTCTACCTACTGAGCCACACAGAACCACGCTCTACCTACTGAGACACACAGAACCACGCTCTACCTACTGAGACACACAGAACCACACTCTACCTACTGAGACACACAGAACCACGCTCTACCTACTGAGCCACACAGAACCACGCTCTACCTACTGAGCCACGCCTACTGAGCCACACAGAACCACGCTCTACCTACTGAGACACACAGAACCACGCTCTACCTATTGAGACACACAGAACCACATTTCTCTCAACAAGAAGCGAATCATAGGAAATTCACAAATATACGGTAAACCTTAAAGGCTGAAAAAGAATTGTGACATTTTTATGGGAGTTAACTTAAAGCTCCCACTTCTTTGTCCCGGTGGATTGTGGCGCGTTGAAAGAGCCACATCGGATTCTGCGGTCTGTAGAAATATGTGTATGTGTATGTGTAAAATTACGGACTCGAGATAAGGTTGATGTGAAATAACCATTCATCCTCACAACGGTGATGTCATTCAGCGTGTCGCCGTGGTTACTGTGGAATGGGAACGGCGAGAGTTATTTGTTTGTCCTTCTTTACACACAAAAATAAAAATACATTCAAAAAATAAAATTAGATTTTCACTAGTACCCCGAGTTTTAGATCGGAGGTTATTTCTTTCCCTTATCTATTTAAATGTGTTTTTGAGTTTGGAGATGGCAACTTAATGAATATTTAAAGTTCAAAGGGATAAGAGTGTTTGTCAAACTGATAAACACAAAATGGTCGTTGAAGAAGAAGAAGTCACTTTTTTAATCTCTCTCTCCCTGGGAGTTTAAGAGAGACATGGACTCTAAGAGGCAGGCAGTGTGCAGAACACACACAGGAAAGAAACTTTCACTGAGGGAGAACTTGAGCCAAATTTGCAGCATCAAAGGAACTATTAAAATGCATATTTCATAACATTTTAAGCATTTAGCAGACGACTCTTATCCAGAGCGACTTACAAGATGTGCATTAATACATGGTAGGAACAATCATTGTTTGTGCAAGAGATCAGTGCAGTAATACAGCGATAGACATCATTGTAGGCAGCTGCATACCGTACCTGTAACACTGGGAAGGAAAAGGTTATTAATTTATTTTTGATGATTAAACAAGTATACATATACAAAAGCATTTCTCCCGGCCGTGGCACCTGCCTGGAGCTCACCTGCCCCAGAGTCAACCCCCACCCCTGCCATGTGTTAGCCGGATGCCGCTGGCCCAGACCCTAGCTGCTGGTTCCATCCCCCGCCCTGCCCTGGTATCTGGAGGGATGAGGTCCACCCCACTCCTACACTCAGAATGCCCTTCCAGTGGTCTGTTAAGCCACATGAGCCTCAAGGACTATTTGTGTTGTTTTTCTCTGTATCCCACAATTTTACAGGAGTTCATCTCGACCGCCTTTTAAGGGGTCAGGGAATAATTTTCCAGTTTCCTACATTGGCTCCAATGGTTTTCTGTTTTTTGATTCCCTCTGGAAAATGCCAATTGTGAAGCGCTGTGTGACAACCTGTTTGTAAATGGCGCTATACAAAAATAAAGATTGATTGATTGATTGATTGAAAAAGTGTTAAACAAGTAGCATATAGTGGTGAATCATAATTGAGAAATGCTACAACCTATTTGTGGCTCTGTGTGTACCGGAGTTACACTCGACGGCTTGGCGAGTGCCGGCTCGGAGGAGGCGGTACATCGCCTTTGTCACTGCCGGTCTCAGGGCTACGGCAGCGAACTCACAATACGAGGGAGGGGGGATTGACATGACAAAAGAGAGAGGGTGTAATTGGCTACTAAATTCGGAGAAAAATGGGAGAAAATAAAAATAAATAAAAAATCTTTCAAATTCAGCACAGCGGCCATGGTGTCTCAGAATGGTCAAATGGAAACAGCGTTGCATTCTGGGCCATGGTGCATGGGGATCATGTGACCAATCATGTCATCATGTGTCTCATATCAAAGTGTCTCTGTTTGATTGACACACACATGTAGTGCATTTCAGTGTAAACTGAAAGTATTTTCTTTATTTGAAAAAAAAATGGTTTCAGATTTTTCCAGGTTTTCTCTCAATTTGGTAGCCAATTACACCCTCTATTTTAGTTCGATTTACCCTCCCCACATGAGTCCACTGCCCGTCTCTGCGAGGCAAGCTAATTCTCCGAGGGCAGCGAACTCTGCTTCCTTTGAGACGCGGGTTCGTCCCCACCCACGTTCTGGAGACTCCCTTACGTGCTTCACGGTGGACCTGGGAGGAACCAGACTAAAAGGGGGGGAATAGCACTAGTGCAGTGGATAGCACTGTCGCCTCACAGCAAGAAGGTCTCGGGGTTGAATCCAGGCCGGGGCCTTTCTGTGTGGAGTTTGCATGTTCTCCCGTGTCCGCGTGGGTTTCCTCCGGGTACTCGGTTTCCTCCACAGTCCAAAGACATGCACGTTAGGCTAATTGGAGAGTCTAAATTGCCCGTAGGTATGAGTGTGTGAGTGAATGGTGTGTGTGCCCTGCGATGGATTGGCGACCTGTCCAGGGTGTATTCCTGCCTCTCGCCCGGAACGCATGCTGGGATAGGCTCCAGCCCCCTGACCAGGAATAAGCAGCTTAGATAATGGATGGATGGATGTGTAATTCATTTGATTATTTGATTACATGACGATATGGTGACCCATGTAGGTTTGCAGACGACGGAGTCGTAGTCGAACTCATCTCTGGAAACAATTAAGATTGAGAGGAAATTGATGGAAATAAACAGGTTTACAAAATGGAGCGACAATCGCTCGCTGCGACTCAACACCAATGAAACAGGAAGTGATCACATTACATTACATTCTCACTGCTTCTCACGACCAATCACAGCTCCCCTCAACTTCTCACGACCAATCACAGCTCCCTCAACTTCTCACGACCAATCACACCGCCACTCAACTTCTCACAACCAATCACACCGCCACTCGGCTGAAACAGGCAGGAGATTAGGCGTGTCATTACTGTACATTTACATTTTCCATTTTAGGCATTCATCAGACGCTCTTATCCAGAGCGACTTACACAGTTTACATTTCTTCACATACAATCCATTTATACAGCTGGATATTTAACATGCCGTTAAGCCCATCTAGGCTCATCATGTCCTAATCTAAAGAGTATCTAGTTCTGCATCTAGCCTGGACTTGAATAGCCCGAGCATTTCTGCCTCTACTACTCGACCTGGCAAGCTGTTCCAGGCATTGACAACTCTCTGTGTAAAGAAAAACTTCCTAATATCTGTGTGGAATTTGCCTTTAACTCATTTCCACCTGTAGCCTCTTGTTCTGCTGACCCCACTTATCTTAAAAATCTTTGGTATTTCACTTTGTTAATCCCTTTTAGGAATTAAAAACCTCAATCAATCCCCCTAAGTCTCCGTTTGCTAAGCTCAAATAGATTGAGTGCCTTAAGTCTATCATCATAACTTTTACCTTTCATACCAGGTATCAGTTTAGTTGCCCTTCTTTGTACTTTTTCAAGAGCTTCTATATCTTTCTTGTAGTGCGGTGCCCAGAACTGCACACAGTACTGCACACATTACGACACATATTGTTTTGCTGAGGTCTTGCTTTCAAAACAGCTCATAGATCATAAAACATATTTATTTATTTACTTATTTTTACTTATTTATTTACTTACTTACTTACTTATTTTATTTACTACTTACTTATTTACTTACTTACTTATTTATTTACTTACTTACTTATTTACTTACTTATTTTATTTTATTTACTTATTTATTTACTTACTTACTATTTATTGATTTATTTATTTATTTACTTACTTACTTATTTACTTACTTATTTACTTTATTTACTTATTACTTACTTTACTTACTTATTTATTTACTTACTTATTTATTTATTTTACTTATTTACTTATATTTATTATTTACTTACTTACTTACTTACTTCTATTTACTTGATTTACTTACTTTATTTACTTACTTACTTACTTATTTACTTTACTTACTTTATTTACTTTATTTACTTTATTTACTTACTTATCTTTACTTACTTATTTATTTTTACTTTATTTTACTTTACTTACTTTTCTATTTATGATGATTTATTTATTTTTTTACATTTACTTACTTATTTACTTACTTTTATTTACATACTTTACTTATTTACTTTTTACTTACTTACTTTACTTTATTTACTTACTTACTATTTATTTTTATTTATTTATTTATTATTTTTATTTACTTACTTACTTTACTTTTATTTTATTTACTTTACTTACTTACATTTATTTACTTACTTACTTACATTTGATTTACTTTATTACATTTACTTTTATTTATTTACTTACTTACTTATTTACTTATTTACTTTACTTTATTTACTTACTTACTTACTTACTTTTATTACTTTATTTACTTACTTACTTACTTACTTATTTACATTTACTTTGATTTATTTACTTACTTTATTTTATTTATTTACTTATTTCATTTACTTACTTACTTTTACTTACTTACTTACTTACTACTTACTTACTTACTTTATTTACTTACTTTACTTATTTCATTTTATTTTATTTACTTACTTACTTACTTTATTTACTTACTTATTTACTTACTTACTTATTTACTTACTTACTATTTATTTTTACTTACTTATTTATTTTTATTTACTTATTTACTTATTTACTTATTTACTTACTTATTTACTTACTTATTTACTTATTTACTTATTTACTTTATTTACTTTATTTACTTTTTATTTACTTATTTACTTACTTACTTTACTTACTTACTTACTTACTTTTATTTACTTACTTATTTATTTACTTACATTTATTTACTTATTTACTTACTTATTTATTTACATTTACTTATTTATTTACTTACTTACTTACTTACTTTATTTACATTTACTTACTTACTTACTTACTTATTTATTTACTTACTTACTTTTTTACTTACTTACTTTACTTACTTACTTACTTACTTACTTACTTACTTACTTACTTACTTACTTTACTTTACTTTACTTTACTTACTTATTTACTTTACTTACTTACTTTATTTACTTTACTTACTTTACTTTACTTACTTACTTACTTACTTATTTACTTACTTATTTACTTATTTATTTACTTATTTATTTACTTTTTATTTACTTATTTATTTACATTTACTTACTTACTTATTTATTTATTTACTTTTACTTATTTATTTACTTACTTACTTATTTATTTACTTATTTACTTTATTTACTTTATTTACATTTACTTACATTTATTTACTTTACTTTACTTTACTTACATTTACTTTACTTACTTACTTACTTTACTTACTTATTTACTTATTTACTTATTTACTTACTTACTTATTTACTTTACTTTACTTTTATTTACTTACTTACTTACTTATTTATTTTATTTACTTACTTACTTTATTTACTTACTTACTTACATTTACTTACTTATTTATTTACTTACTTACTTACTTTTACTATTTACTTACTTTACTTACTTACTTTACTTACTTACTTATTTACTTACTTACTTACTTACTATTTATTTACTTACTTACTTATTTATTTATTTATTTACTTTTTTACTTACTTTTATTTACTTTATTTACTTACTTATTTATTTACTTATTTACTTATTTACTTATTTACTTATTTATTTTTATTTACTTACTTACTTTACTTTATTTATTTACTTATTTACTTATTTTACTTTTTACTTTATTTACTTACTTTATTTACTTACTTACTTTATTTACTTATTACTTATTTATTATTATTTATTTACTTTACTTATTTACTTATTTACTTATTTACTTTACTTATTTACTTACTTACTTACTTACTTACTTACTTTCACTTGATTTTATTTACTTATTTACTTACTTTATTTACTATTTACTTACTTACTTACTTACTTACTTATTTACTTATTTACTTTATTATTTATTTACTTACTTACTTACTTACTTACTTATTTATTTTATTTGATTTATTTACTTACTTATTATTTATTTACATTTACTTTTACATTTATTTACTTACTTACTTTATTTTACTTTATTACATTTACTTACTTACTTACTTACTTTATTTATTTACTATTTCATTTACTTACTTGATTTACATTTATTTACTTTATTTACTTACTTACTTATTTACTTATTTACTTACTTACATTTACTTACTTTTTATTTACTTACATTTATTTATTTATTTATTTACTTTACTTACTTACTTATTTACTTACATTTATTTTATTTATTTACTTTTATTTATTTACTTATTTACTTACTTTATTTATTTACTTTATTTATTTACTTACTTACTTATTTACTTACTTATTTACTTATTTACTTTACTTACTTACTTACTTACTTACTTACTTATGATTTACTTGATTACATTATTTTATTTATTTACATACTTATTTACTTATTTACTTATTTACTTACTTACTTACTTACTTACATTTACTTACTTATTTATTTACTTATTTACTTTATTTACTTACTTTACTTACTATTTATTTACTTACATACTTACTTACTTATTTACTTACTTACTTACTTACTTTTATTTATTTACTTTTACTTATTTACTTATTACTTACTTTACTTATTTACTTTACTTACTTTATTTACTTACTTATTTACTTACTTACATTTACTTATTTTTATTTACTACTTATTTATTTACTTACTTACTTACTTTTATTTACTTACTTACTTATTTACTTACATTTATTTACTTACTTACTTACTTATTTACTTACTTTTTACTTTTACTTATTTACTTACTTATTTATTTACTTACTTACTTATTTATTTATTTTTATTTACATTTATTTATTTACTTACTTTATTTACTTTTATTTACTTTTATTTACTTACTTACTTATTTACTTTTATTTACTTATTTACTTACATTTACTTACTTACTTTACTTTTATTTACTTACTTACTTACTTACTTACTTTACTTACTTACTTACTTACTTATTTACTTACTATTTATTTACTTACTTACTTACTTACTTTCATTTATTTTTATTTATTTACTTACTTACTTATATTTATTATTTATTTACTTACTTTATTTTATTTTTTATTTATTTATTTATTTACTTACTTACTTTATTTATTTCATTTATTACATTTACTTATTATTTACTTTACTATTTATTTATTTTTCATTTATTTACTTACTACTTACTTATTTACTTATTTATTTACTTACTTACTTATTTATTTATTTTTACTTACATTTACTTACTTACTTACTTACTTACTTACTTATTTACTTACTTATTTATTTACTTATTTATTTATTTACTTACTTATTTACTTTATTTATTTACTTATTTATTTTATTTACTTACATTTACTTTATTTACTTTTTATTTATTTACTTACTTCATTTATTTATTTACTTATTTATTTACTTACTTACTTATTTACTTATTTATTTATTTACTTATTTACTATTTACTTACTTACTTACATTTATTTACTTTTACTTACTTACTTACTTATTTATTTACTTACATTTATTTATTTACTTACTTACTTACTTACTTATTTATTTAGTTATTTACTTACTTTACTTATTTACTTACTTACTTTATTTACTTTATCTATTTATTTATTTACTTTATTTATTTTTACTTCATATTTACTTACTTATTTATTTACTTACTTACTTACTTACTTACTTATTTTTTTACTTACTTTATTTACTTACATTTATTTACTTACTTACTTACTTATTTATTTACTTATTTACTTATTTATTTACTTACTTACTTACTATTGATTTATTTTTATTTACTTACTTACTTACTTACTTACTTACTATTTATTTACTTACTTACTTATTTACTTACTTACTTACTTACTTTTATTTACTTATATTTACTTACATTTTTTTTTACTTTTACTTACTTACTTACTTACTTACTTACTTTACTATTATTACTTTATTTATTTATTTACTTACTTTTACTTTTTATTTACTTACTTACTTATTACTTTATTTTCATTTTTATTTATTTATTTATTTATTATTTACTTACTTACATTTACTTATTTACTTACTTTTATTTATTTATTTACTTTATATTTACTTACATTTACTTATTACTTTTACTTATTTATTACTTACTTACTTTACTTACTTTACTTATTTATTTACTTACTTACTTATTTACTTACTTACTTACTTACTTACTTACTTACTTTACTTACTTATTTACTTACTTTTATTTATTACTATTTACTTACTTTATTTACTTACTTTTATTTACTTACTTTTTATTGATTTATTTATTTACTTACTTACTTACTTACTTATTATTACTTATTTATATTTACTTACTTATTTACTTTACTTACTTTACTTACTTTTACTTTACTTACATTTACTTCTATTTACTTACTTACTTATTTATTTACTTATTATTTACTTTTATTTATTTACTTTACTTATTTATTTATACTTACTTTTATTATTTATTTATTTACTTACTTTTATTTACTTATTTACTACTTTCTTATTTACTTACTATCATTTACTTTTATTTATTTACTTATTTACTTACTTTACTATGATTACTTTTACTTACTTACTTACTTTATTTACTTACTTACTTACTATTTACTATTTTATTTCATTTACTTACTTACTTATTTTTATTTATTTACTTATTTATTTACATACTTATTACATTTATTTATTATTTACTTACTTACTATTTACTTACTTACTTACTTACTTACTTACATTTACTTTACTTATTTATTTATTTATACTATTTACTTACTTACTTACTTACTATTTACTTATTTTATAGGTATTACATTTTACTTACTTACTTACATACTTTATTTATTTACTATATTACTTTTATTTATTTACTTATTTATTTACTTACTTACTTATTTACTTTATTTACTTACTTACTTATTTACTTATTTACTTATTTACTTACTTACTTACTTACTTACTTACTTACTTACTTTTACATTTATTTACATTTTATTTACTTACTTACTTATTTATTTATTTATTGATTTACTTACTTACTTACTTACTATTTACTTACTTACTTTACTTACTTTACTTACTTTTACTATTTATTTATTTATTTATTTACTTTACTTATTATTTATTTATTTATTTACTTTACTTACTTACTTACTTACTTATTTATTTACTTTACTTACTTACTTACTTTATTTACTTACTTATATTTACTTACTTACTTTTATTTACTTACTTACTTATTTATTTATTTACTTATTTACTTATTTATTTACTTTATTTATTTACTTATCTTTATTTTTATTTATTTACTTCATTTACATTTTACTTACTTATTTACTTTATTTTATTTACTTACTTACTATTTACTTTACTATTATTTTATTATTTACTTTACTTTACTTTACATTTACTTTATTTTTATTATTTACATTTACTTTATTTATTTACTTTATTTACTTTTATTTATTTATTTACATTTTATTTATTACTTACTTATTTATGCATTTACATTTACTTACTTACTTTTACTTACTTATTTATTTTTATTTACTTACTTTATTTATTTACTTACTTACTTACTTATTTATTTATTTACTTTATTTACTTACTTTACTTTATTTATTTACATTTACTTTACTTTATTTAGTTTACTTGATTTACTTTTACTTACTTACTTTTTACTTACTTTCGATTTACTTATTTTTTATTTATTACTTTACATTTACTTACTTTATTTTACTTACTTACTTACTTTTATTTACATTTACTTTTTATTTACTTTTCATTTACTTTACTTATTTCACGATTATTACTT
>JAINUG010001864.1:0-16336 GCA_029706075.1 Aldrovandia affinis
ACAGCCTAAAATATTAGAAAAAATCGTATGTAGCATGATCGGTTTCATGATCTCACGTCCTTGTAAAATCGATTCTTGTTTTTTGTTTATTATTAGAGTGCTTCTGTTTAGTTAAATCTGTGTTTGGGATTACGTTTTGGATTTGCTGTTTAGCTAGCTTTGTTTGTTCAGCTAGCTTTGTTTGTTCCAGTTCGTTTATCATTTTGGTTTGTTTTGTGAGTTATTTGCGTGTCGCCTCCGACATTGTTTTGCCTACGTTTGTGGATAATAAAATAAGAGCCAAAATGGCTGCTGCCACAAGAAAGCTTGTTGTGAAAGGAGAAATGGTAACTCAAATATTGCTTTGCCATTTAAAATCTAAATTGTGAGTTGTTGTTTTAATTCTAAAGTGAAAAAAATCACAAAAAAGTTTAATTGGAAGACCCTTTTTTTCCTTGGGTCTCAGGAGGATATTATGTGCATTATTGTTAGGCTGTATGACTTGTAATATGTGGCATTCCCTGTATATACTGTATAGTAGTTTGTGTGCTGTTTTCAATAAATCTTCCAAAATGAAAAAAGCATATATTCTTCTGCATGGCTCACTGACTTGCTTACTCTGTATGGCCTTTGAGAGAGAGAGATGGCCCATCTGACAACTCTTAGAGGTGTGGACAATGAATAATGAATATTCAGGTATTTAGCATTTAGCCCTCCCACAGCCTGAAATAAATGTGACCAGTTCTGATAAAAACAGGTTTTTAGCTATTTAGATCTCAGATGTGCTAAACTGTTTTCACACCCTTACATAACCAAGACCTTGATGAACAAACGCACATTGGCAAAACAATTCATCACTATAGTTTAGTGTGTGCTTTCACAACTTTTGTGACAGCAGAAAAATTTACTATTTTTAACTTGTGTGTTTGTAGATCTATTTACAAGCTGCATATGATACTGACCAAACTATTGATGGCATACAAATGTAGCTGTGATTGTCCTTCAAATAAAAATATCAAACACTTTGGAGTATTAAAACAAGTCGGAAACATGCTAACTGGCTATCCATTCAATTCAATGGCAGCGATAGCAGCGGCGTGACATTTTCTAATGTAGCGGCGAATCTAGCGGTTTAGTCAGTGTAAAGCATCGCTAGGTATTGGCTTTGACACGCCCCCTCATTAACCAGGCCGTTTTCCCGGTCCAAATCGGTCGGAAAAGTAGTTTAAAACAAGTCGGAAACATGCTAACTGGCTATCCATTCAATTCAATGGCAGCGATAGCATCGGCGTGACATTTTGTAATGTAGCGGCGAATCTACCGGTTTAGTCAGTAAAGCATCGCTAGGTATTGGCTTTGACACGCCCCCTCATTAACCAGGCCGTTTTCCCGGTCCAAATCGGTCGGAAAAGTAGTTTAAAACAAGTCGGAAACATGCTAACTGGCTATCCATTCAATTCAATGGCAGCGATAGCAGCGACGTGACATTTTCTAATGTAGCGGCGAATCTAGCGGTTTAGTCAGTGTAAAGCATCGCTAGGTATTGGCTTTGACACCCCCTCATTAACCAGGCCGTTTTCCCGGTCCAAATCGGTCGGAAAAGTAGTTTAAAACAAGTCGGAAACATGCTAACTGGCTATCCATTCAATTCAATGGCAGCGATAGCATCGGAGTGACATTTTGTAATGTAGCGGCGAATCTAGCGGTTTAGTCAGTGTAAAGCATCGCTAGGTATTGGCTTTGACACGCCCCCTCATTAACCAGGCCGTTTTCCCGGTCCAAATCGGTCGGAAAAGTAGTTTAAAACAAGTCGGAAACATGCTAACTGGCTATCCATTCAATTCAATGGCAGCGATAGCAGCGGCGTGACATTTTCTAATGTAGCGGCGAATCTAGCGGTTTAGTCAGTGTAAAGCATCGCTAGGTATTGGCTTTGACACCCCCTCATTAACCAGGCCGTTTTCCGGTCCAAATCGGTCGGAAAAGTAGTTTAAAACAAGTCGGAAACATGCTAACTGGCTATCCATTCAATTCAATGGCAGCGATAGCAGCGGCGTGACATTTTCTAATGTAGCGGCGAATCTAGCGGTTTAGTCAGTGTAAAGCATCGCTAGGTATTGGCTTTGACACGCCCCCTCATTAACCAGGCCGTTTTCCCGGTCCAAATCGGTCGGAAAAGTAGTTTAAAACAAGTCGGAAACATGCTAACTGGCTATCCATTCAATTCAATGGCAGCGATAGCAGCGGCGTGACATTTTCTAATGTAGCGGCGAATCTAGCGGTTTAGTCAGTGTAAAGCATCGCTAGGTATTGGCTTTGACACGCCCCCTCATTAACCAGGCCGTTTTCCCGGTCCAAATCGGTCGGAAAAGTAGTTTAAAACAAGTCGGAAACATGCTAACTGGCTATCCATTCAATTCAATGGCAGCGATAGCAGCGGCGTGACATTTTCTAATGTAGCGGCGAAATCTAGCGGTTTAGTCAGTGTAAAGCATCGCTAGGTATTGGCTTTGACACGCCCTCATTAACCAGGCCGTTTTCCCGGTCCAAATCGGTCGGAAAAGTAGTTTAAAACAAGTCGGAAACATGCTAACTGGCTATCCATTCAATTCAATGGCAGCGATAGCAGCGGCGTGACATTTTCTAATGTAGCGGCGAATCTAGCGGTTTAGTCAGTGTAAAGCATCGCTAGGTATTGGCTTTGACACCCCCTCATTAACCAGGCCGTTTTCCCGGTCCAAATCGGTCGGAAAAGTAGTTTAAAACAAGTCGGAAACATGCTAACTGGCTATCCATTCAATTCAATGGCAGCGATAGCAGTGGCGTGACATTTTCTAATGTAGCGGCGAATCTAGCGGTTTAGTCAGTGTAAAGCATCGCTAGGTATTGGCTTTGACACGCCCCCTCATTAACCAGGCCGTTTTCCCGGTCCAAATCGGTCGGAAAAGTAGTTTAAAACAAGTCGGAAACATGCTAACTGGCTATCCATTCAATTCAATGGCAGCGATAGCAGCGGCGTGACATTTTGTAATGTAGCGGCGAATCTAGCGGTTTAGTCAGTGTAAAGCATCGCTAGGTATTGGCTTTGACACGCCCCCTCATTAACCAGGCCGTTTTCCCGGTCCAAATCGGTCGGAAAAGTAGTTTAAAACAAGTCGGAAACATGCTAACTGGCTATCCATTCAATTCAATGGCAGCGATAGCAGCGGCGTGACATTTTCTAATGTAGCGGCGAATCTAGCGGTTTAGTCAGTGTAAAGCATCGCTAGGTATTGGCTTTGACACGCCCTCATTAACCAGGCCGTTTTCCCGGTCCAAATCGGTCGGAAAAGTAGTTTAAAACAAGTCGGAAACATGCTAACTGGCTATCCATTCAATTCAATGGCAGCGATAGCAGCGGCGTGACATTTTCTAATGTAGCGGCGAATCTAGCGGTTTAGTCAGTGTAAAGCATCGCTAGGTATTGGCTTTGACACTCCCCCTCATTAACCAGGCCGTTTTCCCGGTCCAAATCGGTCGGAAAAGTAGTTTAAAACAAGTCGGAAACATGCTAACTGGCTATCCATTCAATTCAATGGCAGCGATAGCAGCGGCGTGACATTTTCTAATGTAGCGGCGAATCTAGCGGTTTAGTCAGTGTAAAGCATCGCTAGGTATTGGCTTTGACACGCCCCTCATTAACCAGGCCGTTTTCCCGGTCCAAATCGGTCGGAAAAGTAGTTTAAAACAAGTCGGAAACATGCTAACTGGCTATCCATTCAATTCAATGGCAGCGATAGCAGCGGCGTGACATTTTGTAATGTAGCGGCGAATCTAGCGGTTTAGTCAGTGTAAAGCATCGCTAGGTATTGGCTTTGACACGCCCCCTCATTAACCAGGCCGTTTTCCCGGTCCAAATCGGTCGGAAAAGTAGTTTAAAACAAGTCGGAAACATGCTAACTGGCTATCCATTCAATTCAATGGCAGCGATAGCAGCGGCGTGACATTTTGTAATGTAGCGGCGAATCTAGCGGTTTAGTCAGTGTAAAGCATCGCTAGGTATTGGCTTTGACACGCCCCCTCATTAACCAGGCCATTTTCCCGGTCCAAATCGGTCGGAAAAGTAGTTTAAAACAAGTCGGAAACATGCTAACTGGCTATCCATTCAATTCAATGGCAGCGATAGCAGTGGCGTGACATTTTCTAATGTAGCGGCGAATCTAGCGGTTTAGTCAGTGTAAAGCATCGCTAGGTATTGGCTTTGACACCCCTCATTAACCAGGCCGTTTTCCCGGTCCAAATCGGTCGGAAAAGTAGTTTAAAACAAGTCGGAAACATGCTAACTGGCTATCCATTCAATTCAATGGCAGCGATAGCAGCGGCGTGACATTTTGTAATGTAGCGGCGAATCTAGCGGTTTAGTCAGTGTAAAGCATCGCTAGGTATTGGCTTTGACACGCCCCCTCATTAACCAGGCCGTTTTCCCGGTCCAAATCGGTCGGAAAAGTAGTTTAAAACAAGTCGGAAACATGCTAACTGGCTATCCATTCAATTCAATGGCAGCGATAGCAGTGGCGTGACATTTTCTAATGTAGCGGCGAATCTAGCGGTTAGTCAGTGTAAAGCATCGCTAGGTATTGGCTTTGACACACCCCTCATTAACCAGGCCGTTTTCCCGGTCCAAATCGGTCGGAAAAGTAGTTTAAAACAAGTCGGAAACATGCTAACTGGCTATCCATTCAATTCAATGGCAGCGATAGCAGCGGCGTGACATTTTCTAATGTAGCGGCGAATCTAGCGGTTTAGTCAGTGTAAAGCATCGCTAGGTATTGGCTTTGACACGCCCCCTCATTAACCAGGCCGTTTTCCCGGTCCAAATCGGGTCGAAAAGTAGTTTAAAACAAGTCGGAAACATGCTAACTGGCTATCCATTCAATTCAATGGCAGCGATAGCAGCGGCGTGACATTTTGTAATGTAGCGGCGAATCTAGCGGTTTAGTCAGTGTAAAAAGCATCGCTAGGTATTGGCTTTGACACGCCCCCTCATTAACCAGGCCGTTTTCCCGGTCCAAATCGGTCGGAAAAGTAGTTTAAAACAAGTCGGAAACATGCTAACTGGCTATCCATTCAATTCAATGGCAGCGATAGCAGCGGCGTGACATTTTCTAATGTAGCGGCGAATCTAGCGGTTTAGTCAGTGTAAAGCATCGCTAGGTATTGGCTTTGACACTCCCCCTCATTAACCAGGCCGTTTTCCCGGTCCAAATCGGTCGGAAAAGTAGTTTAAAACAAGTCGGAAACATGCTAACTGGCTATCCATTCAATTCAATGGCAGCGATAGCATCGGCGTGACATTTTGTAATGTAGCGGCGAATCTAGCGGTTTAGTCAGTGTAAAGCATCGCTAGGTATTGGCTTTGACACGCCCTCATTAACCAGGCCGTTTTCCCGGTCCAAATCGGTCGGAAAAGTAGTTTAAAACAAGTCGGAAACATGCTAACTGGCTATCCATTCAATTCAATGGCAGCGATAGCAGTGGCGTGACATTTTGTAATGTAGCGGCGAATCTAGCGGTTTAGTCAGTGTAAAGCATCGCTAGGTATTGGCTTTGACACGCCCCCTCATTAACCAGGCCGTTTTCCGGTCCAAATCGGTCGGAAAAGTAGTTTAAAACAAGTCGGAAACATGCTAACTGGCTATCCATTCAATTCAATGGCAGCGATAGCAGCGGCGTGACATTTTCTAATGTAGCGGCGAATCTAGCGGTTTAGTCAGTGTAAAGCATCGCTAGGTATTGGCTTTGACACGCCCCCTCATTAACCAGGCCGTTTTCCCGGTCCAAATCGGTCGGAAAAGTAGTTTAAAACAAGTCGGAAACATGCTAACTGGCTATCCATTCAATTCAATGGCAGCGATAGCAGCGGCGTGACATTTTGTAATGTAGCGGCGAATCTAGCGGTTTAGTCAGTGTAAAGCATCGCTAGGTATTGGCTTTGACACGCCCCCTCATTAACCAGGCCGTTTTCCCGGTCCAAATCGGTCGGAAAAGTAGTTTAAAACAAGTCGGAAACATGCTAACTGGCTATCCATTCAATTCAATGGCAGCGATAGCAGCGGCGTGACATTTTCTAATGTAGCGGCGAATCTAGCGGTTTAGTCAGTGTAAAGCATCGCTAGGTATTGGCTTTGACACGCCCCCTCATTAACCAGGCCGTTTTCCCGGTCCAAATCGGTCGGAAAAGTAGTTTAAAACAAGTCGGAAACATGCTAACTGGCTATCCATTCAATTCAATGGCAGCGATAGCAGCGGCGTGACATTTTCTAATGTAGCGGCGAATCTAGCGGTTTAGTCAGTGTAAAGCATCGCTAGGTATTGGCTTTGACACCCCTCATTAACCAGGCCGTTTTCCCGGTCCAAATCGGTCGGAAAAGTAGTTTAAAACAAGTCGGAAACATGCTAACTGGCTATCCATTCAATTCAATGGCAGCGATAGCAGTGGCGTGACATTTTCTAATGTAGCGGCGAATCTAGCGGTTTAGTCAGTGTAAAGCATCGCTAGGTATTGGCTTTGACACGCCCCCTCATTAACCAGGCCGTTTTCCCGGTCCAAATCGGTCGGAAAAGTAGTTTAAAACAAGTCGGAAACATGCTAACTGGCTATCCATTCAATTGAATGGCAGCGATAGCAGCGGCGTGACATTTTCTAATGTAGCGGCGAATCTAGCGGTTTAGTCAGTGTAAAGCATCGCTAGGTATTGGCTTTGACACGCCCCCTCATTAACCAGGCCGTTTTCCCGGTCCAAATCGGTCGGAAAAGTAGTTTAAAACAAGTCGGAAACATGCTAACTGGCTATCCATTCAATTCAATGGCAGCGATAGCAGCGGCGTGACATTTTCTAATGTAGCGGCGAATCTAGCGGTTTAGTCAGTGTAAAGCATCGCTAGGTATTGGCTTTGACACACGCCCCCTCATTAACCAGGCCGTTTTCCCGGTCCAAATCGGTCGGAAAAGTAGTTTAAAACAAGTCGGAAACATGCTAACTGGCTATCCATTCAATTCAATGGCAGCGATAGCAGCGGCGTGACATTTTGTAATGTAGCGGCGAATCTAGCGGTTTAGTCAGTGTAAAGCATCGCTAGGTATTGGCTTTGACACGCCCCCTCATTAACCAGGCCGTTTTCCCGGTCCAAATCGGTCGGAAAAGTAGTTTAAAACAAGTCGGAAACATGCTAACTGGCTATCCATTCAATTCAATGGCAGCGATAGCAGTGGCGTGACATTTTCTAATGTAGCGGCGAATCTAGCGGTTTAGTCAGTGTAAAGCATCGCTAGGTATTGGCTTTGACACCCCCTCATTAACCAGGCCGTTTTCCCGGTCCAAATCGGTCGGAAAAGTAGTTTAAAACAAGTCGGAAACATGCTAACTGGCTATCCATTCAATTCAATGGCAGCGATAGCAGCGGCGTGACATTTTCTAATGTAGCGGCGAATCTAGCGGTGTAGTCAGTGTAAAGCATCGCTAGGTATTGGCTTTGACACGCCCCCTCATTAACCAGGCCGTTTTCCCGGTCCAAATCGGTCGGGAAAAGTAGTTTAAAACAAGTCGGAAACATGCTAACTGGCTATCCATTCAATTCAATGGCAGCGATAGCAGCGACGTGACATTTTCTAATGTAGCGGCGAATCTAGCGGTTAGTCAGTGTAAAGCATCGCTAGGTATTGGCTTTGACACGCCCCCTCATTAACCAGGCCGTTTTCCCGGTCCAAATCGGTCGGAAAAGTAGTTTAAAACAAGTCGGAAACATGCTAACTGGCTATCCATTCAATTCAATGGCAGCGATAGCAGCGACGTGACATTTTCTAATGTAGCGGCGAATCTAGCGGTTTAGTCAGTGTAAAGCATCGCTAGGTATTGGCTTTGACACGCCCCCTCATTAACCAGGCCGTTTTCCCGGTCCAAATCGGTCGGAAAAGTAGTTTAAAACAAGTCGGAAACATGCTAACTGGCTATCCATTCAATTCAATGGCAGCGATAGCAGCGGCGTGACATTTTGTAATGTAGCGGCGAATCTAGCGGTTTAGTCAGTGTAAAGCATCGCTAGGTATTGGCTTTGACACGCCCCCTCATTAACCAGGCCGTTTTCCCGGTCCAAATCGGTCGGAAAAGTAGTTTAAAACAAGTCGGAAACATGCTAACTGGCTATCCATTCAATTCAATGGCAGCGATAGCAGCGGCGTGACATTTTCTAATGTAGCGGCGAATCTAGCGGTTTAGTCAGTGTAAAGCATCGCTAGGTATTGGCTTTGACACACCCTCATTAACCAGGCCGTTTTCCCGGTCCAAATCGGTCGGAAAAGTAGTTTAAAACAAGTCGGAAACATGCTAACTGGCTATCCATTCAATTCAATGGCAGCGATAGCATCGGCGTGACATTTTGTAATGTAGCGGCGAATCTAGCGGTTTAGTCAGTGTAAAGCATCGCTAGGTATTGGCTTTGACACGCCCTCATTAACCAGGCCGTTTTCCGGTCCAAATCGGTCGGAAAAGTAGTTTAAAACAAGTCGGAAACATGCTAACTGGCTATCCATTCAATTCAATGGCAGCGATAGCAGCGGCGTGACATTTTGTAATGTAGCGGCGAATCTAGCGGTTTAGTCAGTGTAAAGCATCGCTAGGTATTGGCTTTGACACGCCCCTCATTAACCAGGCCGTTTTCCCGGTCCAAATCGGTCGGAAAAGTAGTTTAAAACAAGTCGGAAACATGCTAACTGGCTATCCATTCAATTCAATGGCAGCGATAGCAGTGGCGTGACATTTTCTAATGTAGCGGCGAATCTAGCGGTTTAGTCAGTGTAAAGCATCGCTAGGTATTGGCTTTGACACGCCCCCTCATTAACCAGGCCGTTTTCCCGGTCCAAATCGGTCGGAAAAGTAGTTTAAAACAAGTCGGAAACATGCTAACTGGCTATCCATTCAATTCAATGGCAGCGATAGCAGCGGCGTGACATTTTCTAATGTAGCGGCGAATCTAGCGGTTTAGTCAGTGTAAAGCATCGCTAGGTATTGGCTTTGACACGCCCCCTCATTAACCAGGCCGTTTTCCCGGTCCAAATCGGTCGGAAAAGTAGTTTAAAACAAGTCGGAAACATGCTAACTGGCTATCCATTCAATTCAATGGCAGCGATAGCAGCGGCGTGACATTTTGTAATGTAGCGGCGAATCTAGCGGTTTAGTCAGTGTAAAGCATCGCTAGGTATTGGCTTTGACACGCCCCCTCATTAACCAGGCCGTTTTCCCGGTCCAAATCGGTCGGAAAAGTAGTTTAAAACAAGTCGGAAACATGCTAACTGGCTATCCATTCAATTCAATGGCAGCGATAGCAGCGGCGTGACATTTTCTAATGTAGCGGCGAATCTAGCGGTTTAGTCAGTGTAAAGCATCGCTAGGTATTGGCTTTGACACCCCCTCATTAACCAGGCCGTTTTCCCGGTCCAAATCGGTCGGAAAAGTAGTTTAAAACAAGTCGGAAACATGCTAACTGGCTATCCATTCAATTCAATGGCAGCGATAGCAGCGGCGTGACATTTTCTAATGTAGCGGCGAATCTATCCGGTTTAGTCAGTGTAAAGCATCGCTAGGTATTGGCTTTGACACGCCCCCTCATTAACCAGGCCGTTTTCCCGGTCCAAATCGGTCGGAAAAGTAGTTTAAAACAAGTCGGAAACATGCTAACTGGCTATCCATTCAATTCAATGGCAGCGATAGCAGCGGCGTGACATTTTCTAATGTAGCGGCGAATCTAGCGGTTTAGTCAGTGTAAAGCATCGCTAGGTATTGGCTTTGACACCCCCTCATTAACCAGGCCGTTTTCCCGGTCCAAATCGGTCGGAAAAGTAGTTTAAAACAAGTCGGAAACATGCTAACTGGCTATCCATTCAATTCAATGGCAGCGATAGCAGCGGCGTGACATTTTGTAATGTAGCGGCGAATCTAGCGGTTTAGTCAGTGTAAAGCATCGCTAGGTATTGGCTTTGACACGCCCCCTCATTAACCAGGCCGTTTTCCCGGTCCAAATCGGTCGGAAAAGTAGTTTAAAACAAGTCGGAAACATGCTAACTGGCTATCCATTCAATTCAATGGCAGCGATAGCAGCGGCGTGACATTTTGTAATGTAGCGGCGAATCTAGCGGTTTAGTCAGTGTAAAGCATCGCTAGGTATTGGCTTTGACACGCCCCCTCATTAACCAGGCCGTTTTCCCGGTCCAAATCGGTCGGAAAAGTAGTTTAAAACAAGTCGGAAACATGCTAACTGGCTATCCATTCAATTCAATGGCAGCGATAGCAGCGGCGTGACATTTTTGTAATGTAGCGGCGAATCTAGCGGTTTAGTCAGTGTAAAGCATCGCTAGGTATTGGCTTTGACACCCCCTCATTAACCAGGCCGTTTTCCCGGTCCAAATCGGTCGGAAAAGTAGTTTAAAACAAGTCGGAAACATGCTAACTGGCTATCCATTCAATTCAATGGCAGCGATAGCAGCGGCGTGACATTTTCTAATGTAGCGGCGAATCTAGCGGTTTAGTCAGTGTAAAGCATCGCTAGGTATTGGCTTTGACACGCCCCTCATTAACCAGGCCGTTTTCCCGGTCCAAATCGGTCGGAAAAGTAGTTTAAAACAAGTCGGAAACATGCTAACTGGCTATCCATTCAATTCAATGGCAGCGATAGCAGCGGCGTGACATTTTCTAATGTAGCGGCGAATCTAGCGGTTTAGTCAGTGTAAAGCATCGCTAGGTATTGGCTTTGACACGCCCCCTCATTAACCAGGCCGTTTTCCCGGTCCAAATCGGTCGGAAAAGTAGTTTAAAACAAGTCGGAAACATGCTAACTGGCTATCCATTCAATTCAATGGCAGCGATAGCAGCGGCGTGACATTTTCTAATGTAGCGGCGAATCTAGCGGTTTAGTCAGTGTAAAGCATCGCTAGGTATTGGCTTTGACACTCCCCTCATTAACCAGGCCGTTTTCCCGGTCCAAATCGGTCGGAAAAGTAGTTTAAAACAAGTCGGAAACATGCTAACTGGCTATCCATTCAATTCAATGGCAGCGATAGCAGCGGCGTGACATTTTGTAATGTAGCGGCGAATCTAGCGGTTTAGTCAGTGTAAAGCATCGCTAGGTATTGGCTTTGACACGCCCCCTCATTAACCAGGCCGTTTTCCCGGTCCAAATCGGTCGGAAAAGTAGTTTAAAACAAGTCGGAAACATGCTAACTGGCTATCCATTCAATTCAATGGCAGCGATAGCAGCGGCGTGACATTTTGTAATGTAGCGGCGAATCTAGCGGTTTAGTCAGTGTAAAGCATCGCTAGGTATTGGCTTTGACACCCCCTCATTAACCAGGCCGTTTTCCCGGTCCAAATCGGTCGGAAAAGTAGTTTAAAACAAGTCGGAAACATGCTAACTGGCTATCCATTCAATTCAATGGCAGCGATAGCAGCGGCGTGACATTTTCTAATGTAGCGGCGAATCTAGCGGTTTAGTCAGTGTAAAGCATCGCTAGGTATTGGCTTTGACACGCCCCCTCATTAACCAGGCGTTTTCCCGGTCCAAATCGGTCGGAAAAGTAGTTTAAAACAAGTCGGAAACATGCTAACTGGCTATCCATTCAATTCAATGGCAGCGATAGCAGCGGCGTGACATTTTCTAATGTAGCGGCGAATCTAGCGGTTTAGTCAGTGTAAAGCATCGCTAGGTATTGGCTTTGACACGCCCCCTCATTAACCAGGCCGTTTTCCCGGTCCAAATCGGTCGGAAAAGTAGTTTAAAACAAGTCGGAAACATGCTAACTGGCTATCCATTCAATTCAATGGCAGCGATAGCAGCGGCGTGACATTTTGTAATGTAGCGGCGAATCTAGCGGTTTAGTCAGTGTAAAGCATCGCTAGGTATTGGCTTTGACGCCCCCTCATTAACCAGGCCGTTTTCCCGGTCCAAATCGGTCGGAAAAGTAGTTTAAAACAAGTCGGAAACATGCTAACTGGCTATCCATTCAATTCAATGGCAGCGATAGCAGCGGCGTGACATTTTCTAATGTAGCGGCGAATCTAGCGGTTTAGTCAGTGTAAAGCATCGCTAGGTATTGGCTTTGACACGCCCCCTCATTAACCAGGCCGTTTTCCCGGTCCAAATCGGTCGGAAAAGTAGTTTAAAACAAGTCGGAAACATGCTAACTGGCTATCCATTCAATTCAATGGCAGCGATAGCAGCGGCGTGACATTTTCTAATGTAGCGGCGAATCTAGCGGTTTAGTCAGTGTAAAGCATCGCTAGGTATTGGCTTTGACACGCCCCTCATTAACCAGGCCGTTTTCCCGGTCCAAATCGGTCGGAAAAGTAGTTTAAAACAAGTCGGAAACATGCTAACTGGCTATCCATTCAATTCAATGGCAGCGATAGCAGCGGCGTGACATTTTCTAATGTAGCGGCGAATCTAGCGGTTTAGTCAGTGTAAAGCATCGCTAGGTATTGGCTTTGACACCCCCTCATTAACCAGGCCGTTTTCCCGGTCCAAATCGGTCGGAAAAGTAGTTTAAAACAAGTCGGAAACATGCTAACTGGCTATCCATTCAATTCAGCAGCGATAGCAGCGACGTGACATTTTCTAATGTAGCGGCGAATCTAGCGGTTTAGTCAGTGTAAAGCATCGCTAGGTATTGGCTTTGACACTCCCCCTCATTAACCAGGCCGTTTTCCCGGTCCAAATCGGTCGGAAAAGTAGTTTAAAACAAGTCGGAAACATGCTAACTGGCTATCCATTCAATTCAATGGCAGCGATAGCAGCGGCGTGACATTTTGTAATGTAGCGGCGAATCTAGCGGTTTAGTCAGTGTAAAGCATCGCTAGGTATTGGCTTTGACACGCCCTCATTAACCAGGCCGTTTTCCCGGTCCAAATCGGTCGGAAAAGTAGTTTAAAACAAGTCGGAAACATGCTAACTGGCTATCCATTCAATTCAATGGCAGCGATAGCAGCGCGTGACATTTTCTAATGTAGCGGCGAATCTAGCGGTTTAGTCAGTGTAAAGCATCGCTAGGTATTGGCTTTGACACTCCCCCTCATTAACCAGGCCGTTTTCCCGGTCCAAATCGGTCGGAAAAGTAGTTTAAAACAAGTCGGAAACATGCTAACTGGCTATCCATTCAATTCAATGGCAGCGATAGCAGCGGCGTGACATTTTCTAATGTAGCGGCGAATCTAGCGGTTTAGTCAGTGTAAAGCATCGCTAGGTATTGGCTTTGACACCCCCTCATTAACCAGGCCGTTTTCCCGGTCCAAATCGGTCGGAAAAGTAGTTTAAAACAAGTCGGAAACATGCTAACTGGCTATCCATTCAATTCAATGGCAGCGATAGCAGCGGCGTGACATTTTCTAATGTAGCGGCGAATCTAGCGGTTTAGTCAGTGTAAAGCATCGCTAGGTATTGGCTTTGACACGCCCCCTCATTAACCAGGCCGTTTTCCCGGTCCAAATCGGTCGGAAAAGTAGTTTAAAACAAGTCGGAAACATGCTAACTGGCTATCCATTCAATTCAATGGCAGCGATAGCAGCGGCGTGACATTTTCTAATGTAGCGGCGAATCTAGCGGTTTAGTCAGTGTAAAGCATCGCTAGGTATTGGCTTTGACACGCCCCCTCATTAACCAGGCCGTTTTTCCGGTCCAAATCGGTCGGAAAAGTAGTTTAAAACAAGTCGGAAACATGCTAACTGGCTATCCATTCAATTCAATGGCAGCGATAGCAGCGACGTGACATTTTCTAATGTAGCGGCGAATCTAGCGGTTTAGTCAGTGTAAAGCATCGCTAGGTATTGGCTTTGACACGCCCCCTCATTAACCAGGCCGTTTTCCCGGTCCAAATCGGTCGGAAAAGTAGTTTAAAACAAGTCGGAAACATGCTAACTGGCTATCCATTCAATTCAATGGCAGCGATAGCAGCGGCGTGACATTTTGTAATGTAGCGGCGAATCTAGCGGTTTAGTCAGTGTAAAGCATCGCTAGGTATTGGCTTTGACACGCCCCCTCATTAACCAGGCCGTTTTCCCGGTCCAAATCGGTCGGAAAAGTAGTTTAAAACAAGTCGGAAACATGCTAACTGGCTATCCATTCAATTCAATGGCAGCGATAGCAGCGGCGTGACATTTTCTAATGTAGCGGCGAATCTAGCGGTTTAGTCAGTGTAAAGCATCGCTAGGTATTGGCTTTGACACGCCCCCTCATTAACCAGGCCGTTTTCCCGGTCCAAATCGGTCGGAAAAGTAGTTTAAAACAAGTCGGAAACATGCTAACTGGCTATCCATTCAATTCAATGGCAGCGATAGCATGGCGTGACATTTTCTAATGTAGCGGCGAATCTAGCGGTTTAGTCAGTGTAAAGCATCGCTAGGTATTGGCTTTGACACCCCCTCATTAACCAGGCCGTTTTCCCGGTCCAAATCGGTCGGAAAAGTAGTTTAAAACAAGTCGGAAACATGCTAACTGGCTATCCATTCAATTCAATGGCAGCGATAGCAGCGGCGTGACATTTTCTAATGTAGCGGCGAATCTAGCGGTTTAGTCAGTGTAAAGCATCGCTAGGTATTGGCTTTGACACGCCCCTCATTAACCAGGCCGTTTTCCCGGTCCAAATCGGTCGGAAAAGTAGTTTAAAACAAGTCGGAAACATGCTAACTGGCTATCCATTCAATTCAATGGCAGCGATAGCAGCGGCGTGACATTTTGTAATGTAGCGGCGAATCTAGCGGTTTAGTCAGTGTAAAGCATCGCTAGGTATTGGCTTTGACACGCCCCCTCATTAACCAGGCCGTTTTCCCGGTCCAAATCGGTCGGAAAAGTAGTTTAAAACAAGTCGGAAACATGCTAACTGGCTATCCATTCAATTCAATGGCAGCGATAGCAGCGGCGTGACATTTTCTAATGTAGCGGCGAATCTAGCGGTTTAGTCAGTGTAAAGCATCGCTAGGTATTGGCTTTGACACGCCCCCTCATTAACCAGGCCGTTTTCCCGGTCCAAATCGGTCGGAAAAGTAGTTTAAAACAAGTCGGAAACATGCTAACTGGCTATCCATTCAATTCAATGGCAGCGATAGCAGCGCGTGACATTTTCTAATGTAGCGGCGAATCTAGCGGTTTAGTCAGTGTAAAGCATCCTAGGTATTGGCTTTGACACCCCCTCATTAACCAGGCCGTTTTCCCGGTCCAAATCGGTCGGAAAAGTAGTTTAAAACAAGTCGGAAACATGCTAACTGGCTATCCATTCAATTCAATGGCAGCGATAGCAGCGCGTGACATTTTGTAATGTAGCGGCGAATCTAGCGGTTTAGTCAGTGTAAAGCATCGCTAGGTATTGGCTTTGACACGCCCCCTCATTAACCAGGCCGTTTTCCCGGTCCAAATCGGTCGGAAAAGTAGTTTAAAACAAGTCGGAAACATGCTAACTGGCTATCCATTCAATTCAATGGCAGCGATAGCAGCGGCGTGACATTTTGTAATGTAGCGGCGAATCTAGCGGTTTAGTCAGTGTAAAGCATCGCTAGGTATTGGCTTTGACACCCCTCATTAACCAGGCCGTTTTCCCGGTCCAAATCGGTCGGAAAAGTAGTTTAAAACAAGTCGGAAACATGCTAACTGGCTATCCATTCAATTCAATGGCAGCGATAGCATCGGCGTGACATTTTCTAATGTAGCGGCGAATCTAGCGGTTTAGTCAGTGTAAAGCATCGCTAGGTATTGGCTTTGACACGCCCTCATTAACCAGGCCGTTTTCCCGGTCCAAATCGGTCGGAAAAGTAGTTTAAAACAAGTCGGAAACATGCTAACTGGCTATCCATTCAATTCAATGGCAGCGATAGCAGTGGCGTGACATTTTGTAATGTAGCAGCGAATCTAGCGGTTTAGTCAGTGTAAAGCATCGCTAGGTATTGGCTTTGACACGCCCTCATTAACCAGGCCGTTTTCCCGGTCCAAATCGGTCGGAAAAGTAGTTTAAAACAAGTCGGAAACATGCTAACTGGCTATCCATTCAATTCAATGGCAGCGATAGCAGCGGCGTGACATTTTCTAATGTAGCGGCGAATCTAGCGGTTTAGTCAGTGTAAAGCATCGCTAGGTATTGGCTTTGACACTCCCCCTCATTAACCAGGCCGTTTTCCCGGTCCAAATCGGTCGGAAAAGTAGTTTAAAACAAGTCGGAAACATGCTAACTGGCTATCCATTCAATTCAATGGCAGCGATAGCAGCGGCGTGACATTTTCTAATGTAGCGGCGAATCTAGCGGTTTAGTCAGTGTAAAGCATCGCTAGGTATTGGCTTTGACACGCCC
>JAINUG010001865.1:0-16335 GCA_029706075.1 Aldrovandia affinis
CGCATTAGGCTGTAGGCATGGTCACGAAATACCCCGAGTCCCATTCAACTCCTTACTGGTGCTGTTAGATTGTAAATTGTCAGTCATAAATTAGTGGTAAAATAAGCTATAGTCTAGACTGGAATCTACAGCGGAGGGGGGGGTTTAGAACATAAGATGGAGTGAAACATGTCAGTTTCTTTGCTACTACAACCACTACAACATGAATTTTCAATGAGGGCATAACTAGGTAAAACCAACTGGGAATACTCCTTGGGTGTGATGTCACTTTACTAGTCCGCGAGTAAATGGCTTTGTCCACGCACACACACACCAAGCCCGATTCAATTGCCATTTTCAAGTTAATCTCTTGTGTGCACATATCTACTCTGACACACTTAATGGAATCACATGTTACAGTGTAACCGCTTGTAACCGGTGTGAAAGCCTTGGACACACGAGACAGAAAAGCATCAGATTCAAGAGAGAGAGAGAGATCTGAGATAGCAAGATACCGTTTGCCCAATGTAGGCGTTTCAGCTTAAATAGGACCAGGATGTTAGGACAGGGTCACCTGTCAGTGATAATAGAGATTCTCTACAATCGTCTTGATTGACTCCTGAGACACTGTGGATTTACAGGAAACGGCGAGGAGAACTGAGGCCATTTCTCCAACTAGTCTGATCAATTCAATAATCATGTGGTTCTCTGTGGCTCAGTTGGTAGAGCACAGTGTTGGCAACGCTTAGGTTGTGGGTTCAATCCCCACTGGGGCCACATATATTGAAAATGTATGCATTCACTACTGTAAGTCACTTTGGATAAAAGCATCTGCTAAATGGTGTATATTATTATTATTATGCCAGTCAAGTAATGAGTGCAAATGTGCCAAACAGACACACTGGCCCTGAGGAGGGTAACACTAGAGTAACAGAAACACTAGTGTGTGGACACACTGTAAACACCCCAGGGTAATACACACCAGCAGCAGCATGCTTCCAGGAACTGAGTAAGGGGAAAGCTGAGCTGCACTGCGGTGCCTACTATAGAGGATCCCCATCTCAATAGAGGCATGTTCTCTAACAATCGCATGCACAGGCAACAGAGCGAGGGAGAAACAATGTGAAATACAAAGGCAAAGAAAAGACTCACGCAAGCTAATCACACCGGCGTGCTGTTCATTTGCGTTTAGCTGATTGGCACCAGAGATCACACCCCTATCTGCAAAAAAGCAAAGCAAACAGAAAGCATTCCCATCGCGATAGCGGCAGATGCTAAACAGGCACATTCCCAGCCTCTGAGATTCGTCCAATCACGCTGCCATTTCAGCTCCCGGTTGTAGTGCCCCCACCGATAAAAACAGGAAGGGGGTGATGGTGAAATCAAAGCAAGTGTGTGCCGTACCTTGTCTCGCATGCCCCAGAGCCACGGATTCAGCATCAACCTGCCGTGTCTTTGCAGCCTGCTCTAGCACAGATGATCTTAGAAATAGGAAGAGGCTTAGCACCGCTTTCTATTGGATACAGATGATGTCACACCGCTCCCCCTCTCTCCCATCACCATTAGCCACAAACCTTCTGTCCCCCCATCCCCCCCTCCCATCCAGGAGGCTGCAGTGCTTAAAGAGACAGTGCTACAATGCTTCATCCTAAACATCGCTATAATCCTGCATTTCAAGGCATTTCAATGATTGTCTTTTTGATAACATTGTCCTTCTGTAAGGTACCATTATAAGAATTAAATGTTTTGTTCCTGATGTGAAAAGTCATTGAAAATCTGTCTTTTTTTCTCCCAAACCATTTAAAATTACAGCTTGCTATGAACACTGCTGATAAGGCATTTCAAAATAAATATATTGATTAACATATTCCACTGACTAAGTAAATCTGTTTGGTCGCTGTGTCATTTGAAATCAATGCATGCTACAATATAGTATGCAAGACATGTTGACATCGTTTTTGGCAGCGCCCTATGTTTCAAAGTGTCTTAAAAAAACAGCTACATATGATGATGGTATGACATCATGGTAAAAGGACAATTTATGGGAAAGGAGATGGTTTGCAAAGATGATGTCAGAGTGGCCAGGCGCGATTGCTTTCAATAAGCCTAGGCCTGTTTCCCCAGTACCAGCTGGAGTCAGCCCCCTCACTGCAGGACAAAGAACAAGACACAGGGCTGGAGCAGAGTGTGCTCCGTCTGTTTGGGAGGGGGTGTGTGTCTGATTCTCCAAAGAGGGCATGCCACCCCACCCAACCCCCACACCTCCCACACTCCCCAGCATACCCCCCCGTCCGGGATGCCCCAAGGAGCGAGCACATTAACAGTGACTCACAGACGGTGGGACTGAAACCTGACGCCACACATCAGAACTGTAGTAAGTGTATTCCAGCGGGGAGGGGTTTGATTCTAATCAAACTAAATGGGGAACTTGATATAAATAACACAGCCACCAGATGGTGATGCTTGGTTGTAGTTTCATTTAGAGCATGCCAGAAACAGGAAGAGTGCTTTGTTACTATGGAAATAATATTGATCATCCAAGTGTCAACAGATGGACCTACCTGTCTTTTTTCAGCAATTTAAATACAACTGCAGCTGACAATCTCAGACATTACATTACATTACAGGCATTTAGCAGACGCTGTTATCCAGAGCAACTTACAGTTTACATTTCTTTACAATCCATTTATACAGCTGGACATTAACTGAAGCAATTCAGGTTAAGTACCTTGCTCAAGGGTACAACAGCAGTGTTACCACTCTGCCTGACACAATCAGGTGTGAGTATTCTGCCTTTCAGCCCCATGATATTTCAGATGGCAGGACACATGGTAGCCATTGTTGTATGTGTAGAGCTTCTGATCAGTGGAGCTGTAGTCAGGTTGACATGCATTTCCGGAACTTCTCAAAGTGAATGCTGATGTAGCTCTCCTTGCACCGTGTGGATGTCAGAGGAATAGAAGATCTCTTCTGTGCGACTGTTCATTGAACAGGTGGCGGGCAGAAACCCGCACACCATGAAGGCATTCCCCCAATGGGCGTCTGAACACACTGGTCTCCCACACCTGCTCCACCTCAAATGCGCCACATCTATTTTGGCAATGAGCATGATTCCCTTGGAGTTTTCTGTGCTTCACGTCAACCACAGTCCATTCTCATCGTCTCATTTGACTCTTCAAGTCAAAGTTATGACTTGGAGAGTAGCTGTATGAGACCTGGAGGCTGGCCTGAGGAAGCACTCTGGACTCATAGGTCAGGGTCGTTAGAGTCAGTCTGCACATGCTGGCTGGGTTGTAGCACTGGCAATAAAAACTGTTTCCATGCACAACGTAATTATTTCCACTCCCACGAAAGCCATTAATGGGGGCGTTCTACATAAGCATGTGATTTAAATGCGCTTGTTAAGATTAGCCGGTGGTAGTCAGTGTATAGGCTAACGTGATTCATCGTGGTGCTTGACTGCGTTGTAAACCAGTACATTGATTGAAGCCAGGCAGGGGCTTAGAGTCTGCTCCCCAGGCCCCCGTATATATAGAGTCAGCTGGCTGATGATGGGTTTACCCGATGCTTGAGATGCCTCTGTGTTTGCAGGACGCTAAAAAACGTGCAATGGAATTAATGGTTCCAACTATATCCCACATAGTAAATCACATGAAATGAAAACAGTTTTTCCATCCAAATTGTGCTGGATGAGGAGAGTATGCATGCAGTGCAGTATCTTACCTATCTCTGGACCAATAGCATCCTCCTGCACCCTTAAAAACTCAGTGCGGATCACCTCCAGGTTACTCCTGCCAGAGCTCTCCAGCTGGATGGTGAGGGTCATGTTGTGGATCTGTGGAGGTATATTCACAGCAGTCAGTCAGATAAGCTGTGAAGGATCTCAGCATGTGTTCAAAACAACATATTTAGCCAAACAAGAATTTGATTTAACATGTTTAAAGAAAACACATTTAATGTGGGTTTAACTACTAAAATTTTGGAGGGCAGATCAAATCTAAATCTAAATCACGGTGCCAATTCTCAGTGAGTGGGCTGAGCTGGGCTGGGCAACTTCGAAAGTAACCAGCTGTAATTTGAATCAAATACAAAAGCAGCTAGCCATCTTTATGTTAGTTTTCAAATGCTTCGTGATGTCTTAACAAAAATGTGTCGTCTTTGGGTGATACAGCATGCACAGTTTGCATGGTTTACCAACACTTAAAAGACAGTTATCTTGCATGGCAGTGTACACAATTATTACCGTCTTGATTTTAAAATATGGTCTAATGACTTGAATACACAGGGAGTTTGTAATATTGTTTAAACAAAACATTTTTTCATTAAAAACATATGATAATATACAATATATTCAACAAAACATACATCCAAGCAGACACAGGCCTCAACACAGAGACAGAGTAATGCAGAGTGAGTGACATGGAGCATTCAGGAACTCAGGTCTCTTGAGTAGCATAGGCCTACCCTAGAGTCGGGTTCAGGTTGACCGTCTACTTTCAAGCACACACACCTACATTTTTGTACATTTATAAATATGTACATGACCAGGCTGCAAGATTTTCATCACAATGCCCCACGCCCACACCGCCTATTTCTGTTTTCAAAAGAAAATAGCACAAAAAACAGGAGCGATAACTACAGCCGGAGTGGGTCTTTAAAATGAATTAAAAATTCACATGTACATGGGTTTTTGACTTGGTGTATAGAAGCACAGAATATCTCTGCCTGAAATACATGCATGTAGCTGTAGTGGTCGTGAATGCATAAATTCTGGCGTAATTGCAGGATATTAATTTTGCCTTTTAACTTTTGAATTCATATCCTGTAACGATATCCTTGCGATTACGCCAGAAAAATATGTTTTTCATATTCTTCTGCCGAGATTCCACCTTGCGCAGCTGCCGGCGGTGGTCTCGCATCATCTGCTTTCTGGTGTCGGCCAGGCCCCTGGGCAGCAAGGCATTATGGGAGGAGAGCAAGTAAGCACCCAGTGATTTTACAGTAAAACTTTGAGGAGGGATGAAGTACTGTTGAATTTCCAGATACTTGTATAATCTATGCCAAAGTGCATTGAAGTTGTTCTGGTAGGTCGTGGTGGGCTAACGCCCTATAAAGACATTTAATGTTGGTGTTTCTGTCATTTTGGCAGTTACCTGTATATAATGCTTTATTTGGATGCAAGCGGTGCTGTTTTTGACATTTTGTATAAAGTCTTGTGTGCCAACTAAAAAGTTACATAATGCTTATTCTGTAAAATAATAAAAACAGCCAAAATTTGGTTGTTTAAACAAAATATTTATTTTAAGATTTATCTTGTAAATGATGAGGATTGGTATGTCCCACTAAACTATTAACTTGGTGTTCATTTCCATATTCACATATTAGCATTCATAAGTAAATTGAGCGTTTTCATAAGTAAATAGACGTAATACATCAAGCAACAATTATATTAATATGTTAAATAATGATTTCAATGCATACTAAAGAACATTTTTCAGAGAAATCCCTTTATTTATGTCACACAAATAAACAGAATGCCTTAGAATTGAAGCTGAAATGTGTGTGTGCAATACATTATGTGGTTAGCGTCCAACCTCCTGGGCCCATAAACCAGATATATGTGAAATGAAGCATTCTGGCCAGTGACACGTTTCACATTCAATGTGCCACAGTCTTCTCCACGCGTTTCTTTCCCTTCTTTTTCTTTGTCTTGGCGGCTTTGGCTTTGGCTGTTGGCTGCTTGGCTGTCAGAGCCGGTCTAGACCTGGTCAAGTGGTTGCCAGTGGGGCTTAGCTTTGGGGTGTCGACGTCAGGGTTGGAGTTGGAGTGCACTCCCAGGGCAGTGATGGTCTTGGCGGGGGGCGAGCGCGCGGGGTCCGTCAGCAGGTTGGGCTGGGAGTAGGAGCGCACGGCGGGGGAGCTGAGGGGGCGGGAGTGCTGGGCTCCCCCTATCAGAGGCAGGTGGATGCGATCGCTGCTCAGGTTTGACACGGAGTAGCGGCTGCTGTTGGACATCACCACGTGGTGCCAGGAGCTGAGGGGCGTGGCCGAGAAGTGCTGCGGCCCGCCCGAGTCCTCCTTGGCGCCCCGGGACATGACCATGGAACTGCGGGACGTGTTTTCCTCCACGGCGCTCCGGAAGGTTTTGAGGATGCGGTCGCTCTTGTGCTTCTCCTTCTTCTGCCGAGATTCCACCTTGCGCAGCTGCCGGCGGTGGTCCCGCATCATCTGCTTTCTGGTATCGGCCAGGCCCCTGGGCAGCAAGGCATTATGGGAGGAGAGCAAGTGAGCACCCAGTGATTTTACAGTAAAACTTTGAGGAGGGACGAAGAACTGTTGAATTAATCGCCTCGTCTGTTAATTCAGCATATATGTCTAAACCGGACAATAAGAAGCCTGAGTTCATTACAAAGCATTACATTACAAATCTCTGTATGGAAATTCTATGTGATTGAGTGTGTGATCTTTTTATATTGACTTTTTCTCTTCACACCTCATATTCTAGGTATAGTGAAATGAATGCAGTGAATACAGCTGTAAAGCAGAGAGTTCATTAGCTGCAATGCATAATGGGAAGATGCATGCTGGAGGTCTGATTGTCCTTCTCTTTCTCTGTACTCTCCTTCAAAGACATCACTGCTGGATCATCCTCAACCATCCCGAGGACTCCATCTTGTGTCTCAGCAATGACAGACATAAGCAATCAACCACCGAAAATGAAGGGGCTGATTTTAGCTTCACAGACTTTGACCATAAAATGATCAAATGTCAAACAAAACAGAAAAGATTAGCCCCTTGAGACTTATGTACTGCTTGTGATATACTGCAGTTATCATTTTTTTATTTGCTTTCCATACTGGCATTGGCTCCCATGTGTACTTAATCCATGACTTAAACCCACCTGTAGTCCACCATGCCAGCCTTGTCTCTATCAAGTCTGTGTATGAGCTCCTCAATCTGATACCGGTCCAGCGGAATAGTGGATTGCTGCAATAGTTACACAAGAACGGAAGAGACATCATCAGAGGAAGGATGTAGCACGTGCATTTCACAATACGGAAACTAAAAGCATTATTCTCAGTTTTGCTAAATAGTAACTATAGCAAAATAGGCTGTTGAATCATTAACGGTTGCATACTTGGTACTATACTTTATACTACTATGCAAAATAGCATGTAGTACACAGTATATACTTGTGCAGTACGCAGTGTCTAAGTAAGGCTGGCAGTGTAGTGTAATGGTTAGGGAGCTGGGCTTGTAACTCAAAGGTTGCAGGTTCACTTGCAGGTTCAATTCCCAGGTGGGGCACTGCTGTTGTATCCTTGAGCAAGGTACTTAACCTGAATTGCTTCAGTAAAATATCCAGCTGTATAATTGGATTGTATATTAAAAAAAAAGTTAACTGTGTAAGTCGCTCTGGATAAGAGCGTCTGCTAAATGCCTAAAATGTAAATGTAAATGCAAGTATGCGGTTTCAAACTCAGCCAGAGTGACCAATGAGGATTGCCAAGATGGGCACAGTGTAGTCGTATAAAAGTCACTCCTGGTATGAAAGCAGTTGTGGCAATGAAAGATTTCTGATCAAACACATCCATCCCTCACAGCTTTCACCTGGACACAAGTGGGTGATCGGATTACGTTTTCTGTGGCGTAAGAGTAGCACTGAGTGGTCGGGTGAATGAGGGTGAAACTACTTTACCATGGGCGCAGTGCCATCTGCTTTCGCTTGAGTGAATGTTCCTCAGCATTACAGGCCATTGGGAATTCATTAGCTAAACGGAGTTAGCAAATGTCAGCGACTGTCCTATGAGACAAGCCTGCATGCGTGTGCTGTCTCTGACCTGGACTGCCCTCCTGAAGTCCGAGACAGGCACATGCATCGTCCCATCCTTATCGATGTTCCGGAAGAAGTCCCAGAGGCGTAGCTTGCGTTCGTCCAGGTAATCCTGCAGGGGGACAGTGAGGAATTGGGAAGGGGTTAGCCGATAACGTCTTCTGTGCTGGCGATGAGTATGCAGCTATGCCTTTTCTAGCTGTACTTTGTGCCTTAAATGAAGCACAATGTTTCTTCATTTCCCTCAACTTCCTGAGCATGATTGCACACTCACAGTGGCAGGAGAATTAACGGCATGATTCCTGAGGTGAATTAACCAATAAGCTCCTGTCTTGCAAAGAAGTCTTTACCTTTTTATGCCATACATTTACAGCGATTATTTGTATCGTACCTGGATGACTTTCATGGGGTCGGGACGTTTGGGGGCCTTCTTGGCGATGAATCCACCGACACCCCCGTAATCCACTTCTAGACAAGGGTGTTCCAGGTAAGTGACTTCTAGCAGCTGAACAAAGTTCTCATTCACCAGCACATTCTACAAAGAAACACAAAAGGCCTCTACAGCTATGAAAATGTATCTAGTCACAGTATTTTCAGTTACAAATGTTACTGTATGCATGTTTATACTGTATGTCACTTCAGCATTTGATATGTCTGTATTTATGATCTCTTTGTGACTAGGAGAGCAGATATGTTTTAATATATGCAAGAGGATCATGATCTATAGGGTTTCTATGTAGGGTTTATGCGTAACTGAGTTTAAGGGGGAAGGGGGAGGGGAGATAGTACTCACTGTCATGGTTGTTCCCCTGACTCACCACCAGAGGGCGGTGTTGCGCCTTTCTGGTAGGAGGGGCGGAGCATATCAATCACCGCTCCTCACTATTTAATCCGCAGCTGTTTTCCGGTTCTTTGCGAAATCGTAAAACTTCACTACGATTTAGCCGGTAAAGGTTGTGGCGTCTTTTTAAAGATACTACTAAGCACGTTCTCTTACTTAGAAATTACTTCTTTAGCAAATGTAGGATCTGTTCGTTACCTGCTTTTGGAACACTCACTTGCTCCTCCTGAGCTAGTCGTGTTTCGTTATACACAGTCTGTGGACTGTTCGCAGGTCTTATTTCTTCGCTGGTTATTTGGCTCTTCTAGCCGTTTATCGTTTTATTCAAACACTCGGTGTTGGTGATTTAGTTATTCCTTTTTGTGTCTTTGTGGCACCTAGTCACCCGTTGGGTGATATTTTCGGGTTTTCCCCTTTTGTTATTGTTTGTTCCTAGTCTCTGTTTATTCAGAGTTTGTGGTTAAACTGTATAATTACAGTTTAACTTATCGATACCCCTGGGGTTCTGCGATTGACACCAATCCCTTAACCCACCATAACAGTACGATTTCGCCATGAATACGGCGTCAGCGGATCCTCGTGGTATCGAACAAATGGCAGAGTTGCAAAGCCGAGAAATGGAGAGACAGAGATCTACCATTGACATTTTATTAAAACAACAACGTGTCATGCAAGACAACCAGGCTAGCATGGCCTTGTCGGTCCAAAGACTGGAGGGCTTGATCCAGACACTTATCGAGGTTCGTCCCCAGCCTGCGGTAGGATTCGCCGGTCCTAATCCGGGTGTCACTCCTCGTTGGGGTACACCTGTGGGAGAGGGATTACGAGAGGCAAAAGTTCAGCTTCCTCCTCGTTTTAGTGGCGAGTCCGGTAAATGTCGGGGTTTTTTAGCACAGTGCCAAATTGTATTTCAAACTCAACCATCTAGATATAGCTCAGAAGAGTCGCGAGTGGCACTCGTGCTATCATTGTTATCGGGGCAGCTCTCGAGTGGGCAGTACCTCTTATTCGGTCTCAAGCACCGGTATTGACAGACTCGCTGGGGTTAATGGGTAAAATGGAGTTGGTTTTGACCACGAACTTCATGACAGCGAGTCTGCGACTAAATTGACGCGCATGCGCCAGGGTAACCAGAGCGTGGCGGAATTCTCTATCTCGTTCCGTACTCTCGCGGGAGTTACAGGTTGGCCTGAGAATCCTCTCATAACGTGTTTTACTAACGCGCTATCTGATCCGGTGCGAGACGCTCTAGCTACGATTGGCATTCCCGATTCACTTGATGAACTTATTTCCACTGCTATACGGATCGATAATCGTATTAGGGAACGCCAGCGAGAGAGGGGTAACAGGGAGTTCCGGGTTACTACGAAAGGGTTCTTACCTCAGTTTCCTAGACGTCTGGGCAAAACCGACGAACCCATGGAAGTTGACAGTGCTAGTTTTCGGGCTCCGGCCAGAGGGGATTGGAACGGTTGCCGGTACTGTCGACAGAGGGGTCACATTATTCAAAATTGTCCCAAACTGAAGGGAAACGAATAGCCTCACTATCGGGCCGGAAGCCGGTAGTGAGACATCAGTCCTCTTTCTTCCGTACCTTCATTTCTGTTGAACTATCCTGGGGGAGACAAAACATTAAAATAAATGCATTTCTTGATTCAGGAGCTGTTGATTGTTTTGTGGACTCCGGGTGGGCTAAAAGAATTCATTTACCTGTTCGGGTTCTTTCACAATCTTGTGGTGTTACCGCTCTTGATGGCCGTCCGCTGGGTTCCGGTCGCATTAAGGAATCCACGGAGACTGTAAACATGCGGATCGCTTACGGCGAGCACACAGAACAAATTAAGTTTTTTTGGTTGAATCGCCTACTTACCCATTAGTTCTTGGACACTCCTGGTTAATAAAACATCAACCACAGGTGAACTGGGGTAGTCATAAAAACCCTATTATTCAATGGGGGGATCAATGTTCTCTTGAATGTTTACCTTTTATTCCGTCGTCTTCCGGGTTCGGTGAGGCTAAAAGTCATGCTCCCTCATCCGTACACTCCAATGAGACGGAGAACGAACTCGAATGGGATCCTCAGTGTGCTTGGGAAGTCCCACTGGAGGAGTCCACGGCCGAGGAGATTAGTGACCTGGAATCCTTACCCTTTGATTCTTTAGAGGCAGACATGCCGTCTACGGACGATGAGCCCAAAGTGTCACGAGTTCCGAAAAGATCGGTTAGCTACTCCAGTTCCGATTCCCATAAAAAATTCCGAACTGCCCCCATTGAGCACGAGTTTCCAAGGGATAAGGAGGGAATGGAACTCATGAGTACGGAGTGTTACTTGCTACCTTCCGGCATTCCTAAAACTTATTCCGATCTTAGCGAGGTGTTTAGTAAGCAAAGGGCAACTAAACTGCCTCCACACCGGCCTTATGATTGCGCTATTGAACTTCACCCAGGCACAGTTCCCCCACGTGGATCCCTATATTCACTATCTATACCTGAGAGTGCGGCCATGAAGAGATACATTTCGGAATCTCTTACTAATGGTTTTATCAGGCCATCCACGTCTCCGGCTGGGGCAGGGTTCTTTTTTGTTGGAAAAAAGGATGGGGGATTACGACCGTGTATCGATTACAGAGGATTAAATAATATTACTATAAAGAATCGTTATCCCCTTCCACTTATGAACTCCGCTTTTGAACGTCTCCAAGGAGCGTCCATTTTTCCAAGTTGGACCTTCGCAACGCTTATAATCTGGTTCGCATCCGTCAGGGTGACGAGTGGAAAACAGCGTTTAATACACACAATGGTCATTACGAATACCTGGTTATGCCATTCGCCTCACGTGCGCGCCGGCTGTCTTCCAGGCATTCGTTAATGACGTACTCAGAGAGATGTTGAGAAATCGGTGTTCGTTTATCTTGACGACATTTTAATTTTTTCAATTCTCTCTCTGAGCACGTGAAACACGTTCGACAGGTATTAAAATGCTTGTTAGAAGCCCAATTATTTGTGAAAGCAGAGAAATGTGTGTTTCACGTACCTTCAGTTTCCTTTCTAGGATTTATTGTCGCAGAGGGCAGGATCCAAATGGACCCCAATAAAGTGACTGCGGTCAAGGATTGGCCTGCTCCGGTCTCTGTAAAACAGGTGCAGCGTTTTTGGGGTTTGCAAATTTTTACAGACGGTTTATCCGCAATTTTAGTTCAGTGGTCGCGCCCATCACGGCGCTTACAAAAAAACTGTTTCTTCTCGGTTCCAATGGTCCCCTAAAGCGGAGGCGGCTTTCGCTGAACTAAAAGAAGATTCAGTTCTGAACCTATTTTAATTTCTCCCAATCCTTCATTACCTTTTATTGTAGAGGTGGATGCCTCTGAGCTAGGGGTAGGGGCTATTCTGTCCCAGCGGTCGGTCATGGATAAAAGGGTTCATCCGTGCGCCTACTTTTCTCGGAGCCTTTCCCTGCCGAGAGGAATTACAATGTAGGAGATAGGGAGTTATTAGCGGTTAAAATGGCGCTGGAGGAATGGCGTCATTGGCTTGAAGGGGCGGAACATCCCTTCACTGTCTGGACTGATCATAAAAATTTAGAGTACATCCAGGGTGCTCAACGTCGTAATTCACGGCAAGCTCGTTGGGCATTATTTTTTACTAGGTTTAATTTTTGTTGACTTACCGTCCTGGTTCTAAAAATATTAAACCTGACGCTCTGTCACGCTTGTACGATGGATCCGAAATGGATCATCCGCCCACACCCATTATTCCCACCGCACAGATTTTATCTCCAGTCTTATGGGAGATAGAAAGGGTGGTGCATGAGGCTCAACGCCTTGAGCCGGATCCTGGTGGGGGTCCACGGGGATGTCTCTTCGTTCCTTCAGGAGCTCGCTCCCAGGTACTGCAGTGGGGCCACTCCTCCCGGCTCACTGGTCACCCAGGCGTACACCGTACGCACGATTTTCTGAGTAGACGGTTCTGGTGGCGGGGTATGGAGAAAGACGACGGGAATTTGTTGCGGCCTGTAGCATTTGTGCCCGCAATAAGGGTTCACAGCTGGCACCTTCAGGGTTACTGCGGCCACTTCCGGTTCCACATCGTCCCTGGAGCCATATCGCCTTGGATTTCGTTACCGGTCTACCTAACTCGAACGGTCATACCGTCATTTTGGTGGTAGTGGACAGATTTTCCAAGGCTGCCCACTTCATTGCACTTCCCAAGCTGCCGTCAGCGCTCGAAACTGCGCATCTCATGATGGACCATGTCTTTCGCCTTCACGGCTTACCGCAAGACGTAGTGTCCGATCGGGGTCCTCAGTTTGCGTCCAGATTCTGGCGGGCGTTTTGTTCGCTGTTAGGGCGTCTGTGAGCCTGTCATCAGGGTTTCACCCACAGACCAATGGACAGACGGAACGCACCAATCAAACAATGGAAAATACTCTCCGCTGTCTTGCTTCCGCCAATCCATCATCATGGAGTCGGCACCTTGCTTGGGCAGAGTACGCTCATAACACGCTGCGCAACGTCGTCAGGTCTCTCTCCATTCGAGGCTCAGTTCGGGTTTCAGCCTCCTTTATTTTCGGCGCAGGAGGGTGACGAGGAGTGCCTTCCGCTGCGGCCTTTGTGCGACGTTGTCGTGTCACCTGGAGAAGGGTTAGGGCGGCTCTAGTACGCGCTGGTGATCGCCAAAAGGAGTTTGCTAATCGTCGTCGACGGGCAGCTCCATCGTATAGGGTTGGTCAACGAGTGTGGTTGTCTACACGAGACCTGCCGTTACGAGTAGAGTCTCGAAACTCGCTCCGCGTTTTATTGGGCCTTTTAAGGTCCTACGTAAAATTAACCCTGTCACCGTGCTATTACAGCTTCCCCAATCTATGCGGATACATCCTACGTTCCACGTATCTCGCATCAAACCACTACTCATTAGCACCTTGGCGCCTCCCCGAAGTACCACCACCGCCGCCTCGTATCATTGGGGGTGGCCCCGCTTATACGGTGCGTAGTATCGTGGCGTCGCGGCGTGTAGGTAGGGGTACTCAGTTCCTAGTGGACTGGGAGGGTTACGGCCCTGAGGAGCGCAGTTGGGTTCCGTCCCGACACATCTTGGATCCATCGTTGATCCAAGATTTTCACCGGCGTGGGTCTGAAGGGTCGTCAGGAGTCGTCCCTTAAGGGGGGGGTCCTGTCATGGTTGTTCCCCTGACTCACCACCAGAGGGCGGTGTTGCGCCTTTCTGGTAGGAGGGGCGGAGCATATCAATCACCGCTCCTCACTATTTAATCCGCAGCTGTTTTCCGGTTCTTTGCGAAATCGTAAAACTTCACTACGATTTAGCCGGTAAAGGTTGTGGCGTCTTTTTTAAAGATACTACTAAGCACGTTCTCTTACTTAGAAATACTTCTTTAGCAAATGTAGGATCTGTTCGTTACCTGCTTTTGGAACACTCACTTGCTCCTCCTGAGCTAGTCGTGTTTCGTTATACACAGTCTGTGGACTGTTCGCAGGTCTTATTTCTTCGCTGGTTATTTGGCTCTTCTAGCCGTTTATCGTTTTATTCAAACACTCGGTGTTGGTGATTTAGTTATTCCTTTTTGTGTCTTTGTGGCACCTAGTCACCCGTTGGGTGATATTTTCGGTTTCCCCCTTTTGTTATTGTTTGTTCCTAGTCTCTGTTTATTCAGAGTTTGTGGTTAAACTGTATAATTACAGTTTAACTTATCGATACCCCTGGGGTTCTGCGATTGACACCAATCCCTTAACCCACCATAACAGCTTTGGATAAAAGCGTCTGCTAAATGGCATGTATTATTGAAGACAATCAGTCACAGCCTGATTTCCTCTACGTTCAAAAAGACTGCCATTGCGCCTTGACAGTCAAGTCACAATTCTCGATGTCCCCTTCTGGGAAGAATTGCCATTACTCTGGCACTTTGGCACTTTGGTTGCAGATTTGGTGCTATCATTCCCACAGATGCTGCCATGGTGATGCTGGAACTGGGGAACTGTGTCGACACCCACCCACCTGCAGCACCTTGTGGCGTGTCATTGGCCTCAGCCCCTTGCACAGCATGCCTGTTCCCTCATTAGTGATGCGATTGTTGTTGAGGTTCAGGTGCACCAGAGTGTTGTTAAACTTGAGGCCTCCCCTAGCGCCAGCGCCCCCTCGTGCCGAACCCGTTCCAGGGAGGTCAGGTGTTTCAAGTCATATTCACCTGGATGGTTTTGTGAGTGAAAAAATGAGGGGATAGGGGTTGTTTGATGATTTCTTATGGACAACAGCAAGCTTGAAACACCAAGCTTCCTTCCGTCAAAGTTTCAATTCCATATTCAACTGTCACAGCCAGTTCAAAAAACACATTAAAGGTTAAGGGAATTACATTTTCATCTGCTTTTGATTTGGCTCATGTGTATGTGCCTGTGTCGTGTGTGTGTGTGTGTGTGTGTGTGTGTGTGTGTGTGTGTGTGTGTGTGTGTGTGTGTGTGTGTAGGAGATTGCACATATTCTGTTTTATAGTTCTGACAGCTGCACTACAAGTATTTTTTAAATATTATGCTCCATGTCTGGATATGTAAAAGTGGCTGTTATTCATCAGACACGGTTTTCCCTGTCATCAGCCAGACAGTAGGTCACGTGGATCCATCCCACCTTAAGTCCAGCACACAGAGCCACTGCCCTTTCATACACAGGTGATTCCAGCTCAGGTCCAGCACCTCAGGCCTTCATTATTTGTAGGGCGAACACACAATGCAGTGGATACCCTTGAACAATTAATCAAATAAAACTTTCAGAATCATAGAGCATGGCTTTTGCCCTTAAATACTGATAATGATTAATGGCTAGTTTCAGTGAAATTATAGCAGAATTGTGATTGTGTAAGTACTCATACCTAACATATGGCCTAAATGCTCTAAAAGCTAACTCACGGAATTCATTGTGACTCAGGTCCAGCTCTTTTTAATCTGTAGTTATTCTAGTTGAGGAAATTATGACATAGGTTCAGTACACATTTGACAGCTCTCTCTCATCACAAGGCTTAACTGCCACCATAAGGCAAATGTGTTCTATAAAGGCTTCCTCTGACTTACTGCCAAGGCATCTGAAAAAGTATTTTCCATCATCCTCTTTGAACTTGTTACCTGGATGGAAAAGTGCTAGGTTTAATTCACAGTCAACAGTTTTTTATTGAACACCATAACATTGTAATGTACTGTACCTGAGAGCTGAATTGATTTGATGGAAATGTTTTCTAAAATCATTTTTTACTGATGTATTCAGCACCTTTAGACTTGAGGTGATTGTTGGAGAGATTCTATATCAAACAGGGAATAAAAATAATATCAATTAATTACAGATTCAATGTAGGTTGACAGCATAGTATGCGACTCAGCAATCTACTGCCCCCTTGTGGTAATGTGCAGAAGTCCCATTGTACACTTACATGTCAGAAAAACGTGTAAAAAGATGGCTCATAATGAAAATCACTCTATCAATATGAGATCGGAGGTATCACTGTTTATCCTGGATGTACCTGTTGTTCAATCAAACCCTACCAGATTCTGAATATTTGAGATTTCCTTCAGCATTTTCCACAAGATATCCAGTCCTATTACCAACAAGTAGTTGTCCACTCCAGTTCCAGGGTCGTGAGCTGCACATGTCATCTGAACATAATATAATAATAATAATAATAATA
>JAINUG010001866.1:0-16331 GCA_029706075.1 Aldrovandia affinis
ACCAGAGCACAGCATAGGATGAAAAACATGCCTCAGAAGGAAACCTCCAGTGTTCTGTATGGAGTAAAGTGAAAATATAAAAGTACCAGAAATTCTGATTGTAAATGCATGCAAACACCCTGATTACACACACTGGGCACATTTGCAAAGACCTTGATGGAGTTCACTTTCATTGTGAACACGGCCCTGCCCATGATCTGCCCAATAGAACAGACAGGGATGGGCAAAAACTGAAATGTTTTTGGTACAAAATGCAAAATATCTAACAAAATGTGTCTTTATAGTACAATCAAAATGGTGGAGGTGAACATTGCTTTGCAGGTGGCACAAAAAAGGGGAGCAACCCGTATTACATATGAAATACATACATGCAAATATACATTTATTCAAATACATGTATTTGAAATACTGTCCGTCACCGAGAATAGATCGATTATAATAAATTATAATTTCTTTAACAAGCTATTCTCTACCATACCCAGTCATAGCAATTACAATTTGATAATAGGGGGTGACTTTAACTGTGTACTCAACACCGCATTAGACAGATCATCGAACAGGACCCAATCACTAACTAAGTCTACTAAAGTAGTCAATGATTTCGTCGCTCAGAATGGTGTCTCAGATATTTGTAGATTTAAATTCAACGCCAAAAAAGTATTCTCTTTCTTCTCCAATGTCCATCACACATACACCCGCATAGACTACTTCCTTCTAGACCAGGGGTGGGCAAGGAGGGCCGTATCCATTTCTGGATTTCATGCCAAGTTCTGCTCTTAATTATTTAATTAGCCCAATCATTTACATGATCTGACATTTTAGCTACATTTCTTGATAAGCCCATGAATGACAGCTGAAGACTGTTCTCGTGCTCCCATATGAAACATGTTGCTGGGGTCTAATCTACAAGTGAACCAACAGTGGCATATCCAACTAATTAGCTAATTGAGCCAGGGTAATTGGTAGAAACAAAAACCTGCATACACACCGGCCCTCCAGGACCGGAATTGCCCACCCCTGTTCTAGACAATAGATTACTGGGAAATGTTAGCTCTTGCTCCTATCACAGTATTACAATATCAGATCATGGCGCTGTTTCATTTCATGTAGCTCTGCCCAACTGCTTCAGGCCCTCTCGCAATTGGAGGCTCAACCCCCTCCTCCTAGCTGACGAGCAATTTGTAAATCATGTCTCTTCTCAAATTCAGTTTTTTCTTGACACTAATGTCTCCCCAGAAATCTCTCACTCAGTCCTTTGGAAAACCCTTAAAGCTTACCTTCGAGGGCAAATAATTGAATACTCCTCCAGGACAAGGAAAGCAAGAGAGTCCAAACTTAATGACATCTCTCAATCCATCGCAAAAATTGATAGTCACCTCTCTTCATCTACCTCTTCAACACTCTTTAAAGAGAGACTACGTCTGCAGACAGAATATAACTTGCTTTCCACAGACAAAGCTGCATACTTAATTACAAAAACCCGATATAATGTTTACGAATCAGGGGATAAGGCCGGCAAGCTACTAGCCCAGCAAGCTCGCCAAGCTCAATCTTCTCGTCTTATTCCTAAAATTTATAACAGGTGAATTAATTACCGACCATATAGAAATTAATAACACCTTTAAGCAATACTACAGCAACTTGTATAGCTCTGAATGTGATGATAACCCCTCGCATCTTAACTCCTTCTTTGATAACCTAGCTTTTCCCTCTGTCCCAGCCAAACATAATTCTTTATTAGGTGGTGAGATCTCCAATGCAGAGATTTTAGAAGCCATAAAATCCTTAAAATGCAACAAAACACCTGGACCAGACGGTTATACTTCAGAATTTTATAAGAAATTTGCATATGAACTATGCCCACTGCTCCAAACCATGTTTAATGAGTCTCTGTCATCTGGTCGTCTTCCACCAACCTTAGGACAAGCTGCAATAACACTCCTACCAAAAGCGGGTAAGGACCCACTCCAATGCGCCTCCTATCGCCCAATCTCTCTACTGAATGTCGACTACAAAATTGTATCCAAGTTACTAGCAACGAGACTGGAGAAGGTTGTACCACAAATAATTTCGCCAGACCAAACAGGCTTAATCTTAAATAGACACTCCAGCTCAAACCTTAGAAGGCTTTTCATTTACATTTTAAGCATTTAGCAGATGCTCTTATCCAGAGCGACTTACAAGAAAGTATTTCCAAACATTGGAACAACAGTTTTCAACATTGTTTATTCCCCCCCTTCCTCGTCCTCTGAAATGGTGATATCGCTTGACGCTGAAAAAGCGTTTGACAGAGTAGAATGGCAATATCTGTTTTCGACTCTAAAACTTTTTGGATTTGAGGACTCTTTTATTTCTTGGATAAAACTCCTCTATTCTCACCCTTTAGCCGCAGTAGTTACTAATGGACAACAATCTGAGTATTTCTCTCTTGGCAGAGGCACACGCCAGGGCTGAAATGTATCGGCACTACTCTTCGCCATCACTGTCGAACCTCTAGCCATTGCCCTTAGACAATCTGATGATTTCTCAGGTATAGAGCAAGGCGGCCTTTTACACAAATTGTCATTATATGCTGACGACCTTCTTTTATATGTTTCGGACCCCTTAAATTCTATCCCTTTTATTCTTAATATCCTAGACCAATTCGGAAAACTCTCAGGCTATAAAATCAATTATGAAAAAAGTTAAATGTTTCCCCTTAACCAAACAGCTACTCTGATACGTGAATCCAGTTTTCCTTTTAGAGCTGTGACCAAAGGCTTTAAATATCTTGGGATTGAGGTCACATCTGCTTTTTCTTCCCTCTTCATTAAGAACTTTGGCATGTTATTTGGAAAATGTAAAAAAGATATGACTAGATGGATGAACCTCTCACTATCCATAGTTGGTCGAATCAACCTCATTAAAATAATCATGTTGCCGAAATTTCTTTACCTTTTTGAAAATATTCCCATCCTGATTAAAAAATCTTTCTTTAATTCATTGGAGAGGAGCATACCTTCGTTTATTTGGAATGATAAGCCACATAGAATCAGAAAGAGTGCCCTTCAGAGGCCTAAAAAGCTTGCGGGTCTGGCCTTACCTAATTTTATTTATTATTATTGGGCATGTAATATTAAGAAGATGTTACACTGGATTGAGGGAGATCTACCTGGTAAATGTGAGACCTGGGTGCAAATGGAGTACGGCTGTAGTCAATTTAATCTAGGCTCTTTAATATGTACCCCGACATCCCCCCCTCAAAGCCAATTTTGCTCAAACCCAGTGGTATATCACTCAGTCAGAATCTGGTCGCAATTTAGAAGGCATTTCAAGTTGCATACAACATCAGTGCACTCCCCCATTAAGAATAATCATAACTTCCCACCCTCTCTTTCCGATTCTACCTTTGGGATTTGGTCCACAAAGGGTATTACATCTATTTCTAATCTGTATGTTAACGGCACGTTTGGTTTGTTTACTCAACTTTCTCAATTATTTGACTTACCAAAGGCTCATTTTTTGAGATACCTCCAAATCAGACACTTTGCCCAGAAGAATATGGCTTCCTTCCCAGACCTTCCAACAAACAACACGGTTGATCACATTTGATCATTATCCCCATATCGCAAAGGTCTAATTTCTATTCTCTATGACAACATATGCAATATCTTTCCTCACTCACTACAGGATGTTAGGAGACACTGGGAAGATGACCTGGAAGAAGAAATGACTGATGATCAATGGAATGCGGTGCTTGACTTAATATACACTTCCTCCCCTTGTGCTAGGCATAGCTTAATACAACTCAAAATTGTTTTGAGAACACACTTGACCAGGGCAAGGCTGGCGAAAATTTTCCCTAATGTAGACCCTTCATGCCCTCGCTGCAAAGGTCAACCTGCAGACCACATACACATGTTCTGGTCCTATGTATAAGTTCTCATTATCCAGTTATTTGTGTTAATCGAAGTCTAGTATTAATCGTTTGTGTTTGAGCTTTTGAGCAAATAGTACTCCATTCATCCTCTCGGATGTCCTCTTGTAAATCCCCTGTCCACGCCTGTCTCTGCCTTTCAGTGTTGTCCTTATGGTTTTCCACCAACATATTGTACAATTGTGTAATTAAACCTCTCCCTTCACAATTCTTCATTGTAAATGTTTCTAGTATGGACATTTGGGCCAATATTACAGAATTCTTTAGGTGTGTCAGAATAAAGCTTCTAATCTGTAAATATTTTAAAAAATGTTGCTGGTGTAAGTCATATTTATGCTTGAGCTCATCAATTGACATGAGTTTTATTATTGTAAAGATCACGTAATCTTACAATGCCTTTTGTTGACCAAGTTTTAAAGCCCATGTCATTCTTAGCTGGTTTGAAATATTCATTCCCCCAGATTGGTGAGAGGCAAGACAACATAGGAGAGTCACCTACATATTTCTGTATTTCATACCAGACTTTAACTGCATTTCTCACAAAAGGGTTATCTGTAGTTCTTTTTAATTTCTTAGGGGGAGCAGAATATAAGAAACTATCCAGGGCTAGACCTTTTGAGGCTAAAAGTTCAATTCGTAACCAGGGCAATGTTGATTCTTTAGAAAACCAAAACATTGAGGATCTTAATTGAGCAGCCCAATAATACCAGTGTAGATTTGGTAGCTGTAACCCCCCTCTATCATAAGGTAGATACAAAAGTGAAGATCTCAGTCTTGGCTTCCTATTATTCCAAATGAAATTTGATAGAATCGTTCTAACCTTTGGGAAAAAAGAATGTGGTGGATCTAGGGGAATGGATTGAAAAAGATATAAAAATGTAGGTAAGATATTCATTTTAATTATATTTATTCTTCCAATAATGGATAAAGGCAATGTTGCCCATCTTTCCAGATCTTCTGTGGTTTTAGTCACCATAGGTTCGTAATTAGTCGAGCTAAGGCTATTTATTTCCGATTTTATTCTAATACCCAAGTATTCAAAACCTTCCGCTGCGTTTCGGAATGGGTATTGTATCACTGGATTTCTCCTCTCCTGTTCATTCAGAAATAGAATAGATGATTTAGTTTTATTTACTTTAAAGCCAGAGAATCCACCAAAATTGGTAATCAGCTCCAAGAGGGAAGGTATTGATTTTTCAAGCTCTGTAAGAAAAAAATAGTATCATCTGCATATAGTGCAATGCGATGTTCTAACTCCCCTGTTTTAATACCTGTAATAGAAGAGTGAGCTCTGGTCGCTATTGCAAGAGGTTCTATGGTAATTACAAAAAGTAAAGGTGAGATTGGCGAACCTTGCCTAGTTCCTCGTGTAAATGTAAAGGGCTGAGATATTAGATTATTCGTGCAGACCTCTGCTGAGGAATCAGCAAACAAGATTTCCATCCACCTACACAAGTAATTACCAAACCCAAAACATTTAAACACCTCCATTAAGTAGAGCCACTCAACTCTGTCAAATGCCTTCTCTGCATCAATTGACAGGATTGCGGTGTCTGGAGTTCTTTCACATATGTGGATTAGATTGAGTACCCTCCTAATATTATGGAACCCATGGCGATTTTTTACAAAACCATTTTGATCCTCATGGATTACAGTAGGCAAAACATTCTCCAATCTCATTGCTAAAGCCTTTGCGATGATTTTAGCATCAGTGTTCATCAGCGAAATTGGTCTATGGGAACCGCATTCAATTGGTGATTTATCTGGCTTCAGAATAAGTGTTATTAGGGCACTCCGCAGTGAAGGGGGGAGAAGACCCTCATTAAATGATTCCACATACATATCCAACAGAGGACTTATTCGTTTTCCTTTAAAGATTTTATAGATATCTATTGGAAGTCCATCTGGACCGGATGTTTTACCCCCTTTCATGTTAAGAATAGCATCGGAAATGTCCTGTATTTCCAATTCCTTATCTAGCTCACACTTTACTTGTTCAAAGATATGAGGGATGACTAGGTTGTCTAGAAAATTCTTCTGGGTTGATGTGTCCTAATTCGTCCTAATGTGGATAATCCGACTGATATAGGGCCTTATAATATGAAAAAAAAAGTCTGATTAATTTCTATTGGGTCTGTAGTTATTTCCCCTTGTTCATTCCTAATTGAATTGATTGCTCTTTCTGAATTAAGTTTTATAATTCTCCAAGCCAGTAGTTTACCTGATTTTTCACCCTGGTCATCAAATTTTTGTTTCAGTCTTACTAAACTGTCCTCAGCTTTTGAAGTGGAGAGTTCCTCATACTCCGCTTTAAGAGCAAATAATTCCAGGCGTAGCAGCTCAGTTATCTGAGCTAACCTTTTGCTCCAGTTCTCTCATTTCCAAGTCTAATGAGTTCATTTTCTGTTTCAATTTATTAGTTATGAAACTAGTGAAACGAATTATTTGTCCTCTTATATATATGCTTTGAAAGCTTCCCATCTAATCGAGGCTGATGTCTGAGTAGTATTCATCAGAAAAAAAATATCTATTTACTCACCCAGGAAAGCAATGAAGTCGGAATTCCCTAGCCATTTAGGATGTAAGCGCCACCTAATGGACCCTCGATTTAACTGCCCATCATTGTATATTAGTGATGCTGGGGAATGGTCTGACAAAATGATGCTATCATATAGACACTTAGTTATATTGGAAAGTAGAGACATGGAAATTAAGAAATAATCAATACGGGAGTGGGATTTAAAAGATGCCGAATAACATGAATATTCTTTCTTATTTGGATTTTGGATCCTCCATGGATCACGTAGATTTAATTATTTGATATATTGTTGTATTTTCTTTCTACTTTTGGAATGCGAATTATCTGTGCCTGAAGAGCGATCAAGAGTGGTGATGGGGTGGTGGGAGGAAAAAATGGGGTTGGGAGGAAAAAATGGGGGTGGGGGGTGTGTGGTTATGGGGGTGGTGGTGGTTGGTTGGGAGGAATAAATTGGGTGGTGGATGAGGTTTTAGGTTTTATTCTCTCTCTCATTTTCCTCCAGCCCCTGTGAAGACTCTTATAAGCAAGTTAAGTGAGACGGGTACGTGAGGGTTGGACCCAAAATGCACGACTCAGACAAAATGACATAAAATAAAGACCCGCAAGGGCCTTATTAGAGGAATGTTCAGGAGACGTAGTCAAAACAAAAGCAAAGTCCGATAACCAAAAAATCAAGCCAATAACCAAAATACAGTACCGAGGGAGAAGGCAGTCTCGTACTCGGTAAACCATGCAAAGAATCAAAATAAACCAGAGTAGCTGTCAGCGGGGCAGAGGTACAGGAGGACGGTAGGCAGGCTTGTAGTCAGGGACGGTGCAAGAGTCAAGACCGAAGTCTGCTCCGCGGGGCAAAGGTACAAAAGACAGCAGGCAAAAACTCGTGGTCTAAACAGGCAGTGGTAACAAAACGGCAGGCAGAAACAATGGTCAGAAAACAGGCTTGGATCGTAACAAAGAATCAGACAATGAAAACGCTCAAGAGTGCAATAGTGAACTAGGCAACAATTTCGCAAAGACGTGACAAAAACACTGAGCTTATATGCAGGTGTAGACAGGTGCAGACACTTCGCTTGAGAACAGAGCGAAACAGAAAACAGCTGAGGAGAGCGTAACAAGGTAACAAGATAATTAGTCGTTGTTAGTAATTATCCTATCCTGACCTAGCGTTAGTATATTAGTAAATTGACATGAACTAGAAACGAAAGGAAACATGAACACACATGGTTAGCGAGTTAGTAATGAGTAAATCTCCAGCACGTCGGCAATTAGAGTTACTAAATTGCCAATCATGCTAGCAGAAACAATAAACCTATCTAATTGTTAGTAAATGAGTAATTAGTAAATCAGACAAGGGGTTAGAAACAATGAGGAAGCGTGAGCGACAGCAAGAGAGAGAGAGAAAGCATGAACGCAAGATTTGCGGAAACAACATGAAAGTGTATGCTTTAAACATGAATAGAAACGTAACATGAAAACAGAATCAAGACATGACATGAAATGAAACATGACATAAATAACACATAAAACATGGCATGAAATACATGGAACCGTGACAGTACCCCCCCCCCCTAACGACTGACTCCTGGCGGTCTACCGAGCTTATCTGGGTGGTCACGGTGAAAGTCCTTGATCAAATCAGGGTCCAAAATGAGACTGGGGGCGACCCAGAACGCTCCTCTGGGCCATAACCCTCCCAATCAACCAGGTATTGAACACCACGACCCCTCTTGCGAATGTCCAAAAGTTTCCTGACTGTGTATGCAGGGTGGTTATCAATGATACAGGGAGGAGGGGGTGGGGGATCAGGGGGACAAAGGGGGTGAGTGGAAACAGGCTTAATACATGAAACATGGAACGTTGGATGAATCTTAAGGGAAGCAGGTAGTGACAATTTAACAGAGGAAGGGTTGATGATGCTGTGAATCTTGAAGGGTCCAATGAATCGGGGTTGCAGTTTGTGGGATGTGGATTGTAAGGGGATGTCCTTAGTGGAAAGCCAGACGGAGTCGCCTGGCTTATAAACTGGGGCTGGTGTGCGGTGGCGATCTGCGACGCAACGATTTCGGTCTGCTGTGCGTAACAGCGCAGCCCTGGCGTCCTTCCAGATCTTGAGACATCGCCGCATGTGGGTGGTGAGGGAGGGAACAGCAATCTCGGCTTCTTGGTCGGGAAACAGAGGTGGTTGGTAGCCGAGGGAGATCTCAAATGGGGATTTACCAGTGGCGGCGCAGGGCAGGGCGTTGTGTGCGTATTCCACCCAGGTGAGCATCTTGCTCCATGAAGCGGGGTTCTTGGGGGAAACACAACGTAGCGCCGCTCCTAGGTCCTGGTTGGCCCTCTCAGTCTGACCGTTAGACTGAGGGTGGTATCCAGAAGAGAGGCTAGCAGTGGCTCCGAGGGCCAAGCAAAAAGCTTTCCAGACCTGAGAGATGAACTGGGGACCACGGTCAGAGACGATGTCTGAGGGGATGCCGTGGATGCGGAAGACCTCCTTGACCAGGACGTCCGCGGTCTCTTGGGCAGTGGGTAATCCGGGCAGGGGGATGAAATGTGCCGCCTTGCTGAACCGGTCCACGACGGTGAGGATGGTGGTGTTACCCTCAGAAGGGGGGAGTCCGGTGACTAAATCCACCCCAATGTGGCTCCAAGGTTGGCTGGGCACAGGCAGAGGTTGGAGCAGTCCAGCTGGAGCCTGGTGTGAGGTCTTGCTCCTGGCGCAGGTGGTACATGCTTTGATGAAGCGTCTGGTGTCCGAAATCATGGAGTTCCACCAGAACTTTCTCTTAAGGAGAAGCGGGTGCGGGTGAAGCCAGGATGGCAAGACATGAGGCATGAATGAGCCCATTGGAGGACCTGCGTCCGAGCAGCTGAGGGAACGTAAAGACGTCTGCCGGGAATGGACCTGGGATCGGGCTCCCCTCGCAGAGCCCTCTGGATCACAGACTCGATTCTCCATGTTACTGACGCTACATTGCAGGACAGAGGGAGGATGTTCTCAGGCGCCTCTCGCTCGGAGATGGTGTCAAACTGCCGGGACAGGGCATCCGGCTTGACATTCTTCGAACCAGGGCGGTAGGAGAGTGAAAAGTTAAATCTGCCAAAGAACAACGCTCACCTAGCTTGGCGAGAATTCAGTCTCTTAGCAGTCTGGAGGTAAGCTAAGTTCTTGTGATCAGTCCACACAACAAACGATTTCTCAGACCCCTCCAGCCAATTCCTCCACTCCTCCAGTGCTAATTTAACTGGGAGGAGTTCTCGGTTACCCACGTCATAATTCCTCTCAGCCGGTGAAAGCTTCCGAGAGAAAAAGGCGCATGGGTGAAGACGATTGTCGGAGGAGGAAACCTGAGAGAGAAGGGCTCCCACCCCAGAGTCGGAAGCATCAGTCTCCACAACAAACTGGCGGTTGGGGTCGGGGTGCACCAGGATATGTGCGGAGGAGAACATCATCTTAATCCTAGAAAACGCCCCCTCCGCTTCGGGACTCCATCGGAAGGGCATGGCAGTGGACGTGAGCTTAGTGAGAGGAGAGACAACTTGGCTGTAGTTCCTAATGAACCTCCGATAAAAGTTGGCGAATCCCAAGAAGCGTTGAAGATGTTTACGAGTGGTAGGTGTGGGCCAGTCAGTGACCGCTTGAATCTTCTTGGGATCCGCCCTGATCTGTCCCTTCTCCAAGATGAAGCCGAGAAACTCGACAGTGTCAGTGGGGAAAACACATTTCTCAGCTTTAACAAACAGTTTGTTCTCCAAAAGTCTTTGGAGAACCTGCTGTACATGGGACTCGTGTTCCTTGACATTGGTGGAGTAAATCAAGATGTCATCAAGGTATACGAACACGTGTCGGCCCAGTAAGTCCCGTAGGACGTCATTGACTAACGCCTGGAAGACAGCAGGTGCGTTAGTGAGGCCAAAAGGCATGACGAGATATTCAAAGTGTCCCAGAGGAGTGTTGAATGCTGTCTTCCATTCGTCCCCCTCTCGAATGCGGACCAGATGATAAGCATTGCGTAAATCCAATTTAGTAAAGATGGTGGCATTGTGCAGAGGGTGAAAAGCGGAATCAATCAATGGCAGTGGGTACTTGTTCTTGACCGTGATGTTGTTGAGTTCCCTGTAATCAATGCAGGGATGCAAAGAACCGTCTTTCTTTTGGACAAAAAAAAATCCAGCACCCACGGGTGAAGAGGAGGGACGAATAAGACCATTGGCTAAGCAGTCCCGAATGTATTTCTCCATGACCTCTCTCTCTGGTCTGGATACGTTGTAGAGGCGGCTTGAGGGAAGTGTGGAACCGGATAGCAGCTCGATCGCGCAGTCATAGGGTCTGTGAGGAGGAAGCGTCTTTCCCTGGAAGTATGATCAAAGCAGGAAGGGTGGGACGAGGGTCATTCCTGGCAGTCCTCACCTGTTTGGCTAAGGACCTCACATCCACTGATGATTCAGGTTTCTTAGGCCGGTAGGTACACTGCTTTAGAGAATGTCCCAGCCTCCCGCAGTAGAAACATGAACCAGTCTCTCTCCGACGTTTCCGTTCCTCAGGTGAGACCTTCATGCCAGCACGAGATAAATCCATGGGCTCGACTCCCTCAGCTTGTTTCTCCTCAGGTCGCAAACTTGACCATCGCCTGGGGTACGGCTGACCGGGAGGATCCTGTCTCTCGGTCCGGCGTTGTCTGGAACGGTTGTCCAAACGAATAGCGGCACGGACGAGTGGGTCGAGCTGAGTAATCGGTTCCTGATGCGCCAACTCATCTTGGAGTACCTCGTTAAGACTGGCCAGGAACAGGTCCGCTAGAGCCGCATCATTCCAGTGGGTAGCAGCAGCGATGGTGCGGAAGTCAATCAAATGGTCCGCGGCGCTTTTCTTGCCTTGACGAAGGGCGATCAGACGCTTGGATGGTTCTTGGTCACTGGATGCGTGCTGGAAGACTTTACGGATCTCCTCGGCGAAGGCCGCATAACGAGAAGGGAGTGAACCCCCGGACCACACAGCAGTAGCCCAGTCCACGGCTCTTTGAGCATCCCCATCACGTAGCCGATCCGGCGCTCGTCATCGTGATAGGTCTGTGGTTGCTGCCGGAACACAAAGTCACACTGAAGGAGGAACGCCTTGCATCTCTCTGGTTCTCCGCTGAATCTCTCCGGGGGGGGTTGTTGTGGCTCCCGGAATTGCCAGATTCCAGTGGGGTTGGAAGGTGGAGGTGCAGGCGGCTTAGCAGGTTGTTCCATGAGGCGTTTTCTAGGATTAAGACTATGTTCTCCTCCGCATCTATCCTGGTGCACCCCGACCCCACCCGCCAGTTTGTTGTGGAGACTGATGCTTCCGACTCTGGGGTGGGAGCCGTTCTCTCTCAGGTTTCCTCCTCCGACAATCGTCTTCACCCATGCGCCTTTTTTTCTCGTTAGGGGGGTACTGTCACGGTTCCACGTATTCATGCCATGTTTTATGTTTCATTCATGTCACGTTTCATTTCATGTCATGTCTTGATTCTGTTTTCATGTTACGTTTCTGTTCATGTTTAAAGCATACACTTTTTCATGTTCTTTCTGCAAATCTTGCGCTCATGCTTTCTCTCTCTCTCTCTGTCGCTCTCTCTGTTTCTGCTAGCACGATTGGCAATTTAGTAACTCTAATTGCCAACGTGCTGGTGATTTACTAATTACTAACTCACTAACCATGTGTATTCATGTTTCCTTTCGTTTCTAGTTCATGTCAATTTACTAATCTACTAACGCTAGGTCAGGATAGGATAATTACTATCAACGACTAATTATCTTGTTACCTTGTCCTCAGCTGTTTTCTGTTTTGCTCTGTTCTCAAGCTAAGTGTCTGCACCTGTCTACACCTGCATATAAGCTCAGTGTTTTTGTCACGTCTTTGCAAAATTGTTGCCTAGTTTACTATTGCACTCTTGAGCGTTTTCAAGCCTGTTTTCTGACCATTGTTTCTGCCTGCCGTTTTGTTACCACTGCCTGTTTAGACCACGAGTTTTTGCCTGCGGTCTTTTGTGCCTTTGCCCCGCGGAGCAGACTCCGGTCTTGATTCTTGCACCGTCCCTGACTACGAGCCTTCCTACCGTCCTCCTGTACCTCTGCCCCGCTGACAGCTACTCTGGTTTGGTTTGATTCTTTGCATGGTTTACCGAGTACGAGACTGCCTTCTCCCTCGGTACTGTACTTTGGTTATTGGCTTGATTTTTTGGTTATCGGACTTTGCTTTTGTTTTGACTACGTCTCCTGAACATTCCTCTAATAAAGCCCTTGCGGGACTGTATTTTACGTCTTTGTTTCTGAGTCGTGCATTTCGGGTCCAACCCTCACGCATCCGTCTCACCGTCTGCCTGTCTGATGGCGCAAGCTTCAGCACACTATCGCATTGCATGAGTGAGAGCCACATTCCTACTCCACCGGGCTGGAACTCGGCCGATCCCTGGCGCTCGCATTGGCTTAGCGCCAGGCCCAGTGTACAGGGTATCTCACTGCCACCATGGGGTGCACTGGGCCCACTGGCCTCGGCACAGATCTTTATGCTTTGGCCCTGCAATCTCGCAACTCCAAAAACATTACTTGTACTTGAGTGTACCTGTGCTAACATTTAAAGGGGCCACACTCTGAATAAGAGCTCAGCGCATGGACCCTGTGGTTCTGGGCCAATTGGCCTAAATACACATGATTTGCTTTGATGTAAATGAAAAACGTTGACATGTATACAAGGTTTTCTTGTGAAGCTACTATGTTGATTTAATTTCTGGAAAATTCACAAAACAAACTGGGTTGTTCAGCATATGGACCATGCATTTTTGGTTGATTGGCCAGTGCTGTAACATTAGGTACCTTTAAGTTCTGGCACCATTCACTGAGTGAGGACACAATTAACATTTTGCATGATGTAAGGACAAAGGAAGAGGTTAAACAGTTCAGTGTGTAAGGAGTCCTAACCCCATAGGTTATTCTTTATAGGAAAATGCACATTTGTTTCACATTAAAAAATGTTCAGTTCTCATAATGCAGGGGATATCTTCACTTTTAAAAATATTTATGGATTAACAAGACATATTTGCTAAAACAGCTCGATTAGAAACAATACCTGAGATGCATTTTGTAGTCGCCAGCACATGGCGCCATCCAAACTCACACATGAAAAGCAGAACGGAATGCTCTCCACAAATTGCACAGGATGCAGTACTACAAAACGCGAGCAAGTGAAGTTTCACCATGGTCCCAAACTTTCCAGAAAACTGACTGATATCAAGAGGTTTACGGAGAAAGTCCCTCAGGGCTCTCTTCTTGCTTCTCAGTGACTTTACAGGTGAGGTTTAAAACTAAAACTAATAATAATTTTCACAAACAGTAATTTACAACTTTTGGCTCTAGGCAGGCAAAGACGTGAGCAGCTGAGGAATTAAGACTGGGGTTTGTTAACACTTTATTGTACGTCGCTCTGGATAAGAGCGTCTGCCAAATGCCTGTAATTTAATGTAATGTAAACCTATGCGCTCTGTCCAGTTCCTTGTTTGTATTAACTGTGTATTATCTGCCCTTGGCACAGATCTTTATGCTTTGGCCCTGCAATCTCGCAACTCCAAAAACATTACTTGCACTTGAGTGTACCTGTGCTAACATTTAAAGGGGCCACACTCTGAATAAGAGCTCAGCGCATGGACCCTGTGGTTCTGGGCCAATTGGCCTAAATACACATGATTTGCTTTGATGTAAATGAAAACGTTGACATGTATACAAGGTTTTCTTGTGAAGCTACTATGTTGATTTAATTTATGGAAAATTCACAAAACAAACTGGGTTGTTCAGCATATGGACCATGCATTTTTGGTTGATTGGCCAGTGCTGTAACATTAGGTACCTTTAAGTTCAGGCACCATTCACTGAGTGAGGACACAATTAACATTTTGCATGATGTAAGGACAAAGGAAGAGGTTAAACAGTTAATAGTTCAGTGTGTAAGGAGTCCTAACCCCATAGGTTATTCTTTATAGGAAAATGCACATTTGTTTCACATTAAAAATGTTCAGTTCTCATAATGCAGGGATATCTTCACTTTTAAAAATATTTATGGATTAACAAGACATATTTGCTGAAACAGCTCGATTAGAAACAATACCTGAGATGCATTTTGTAGTCGCCAGCACATGGCGCCATCCAAACTCACACATGAAAAGCAGAACGGAATGCTCTCCACAAATTGCACAGGATGCAGTACTACAAAACGCTGAGCAAGTGAAGTTTCACCATGGTCACAAACTTTCCAGAAAACTGACTGATATCAAGAGGTTTACGGAGAAAGTCCCTCAGGGCTCTCTTCTTGCTTCTCAGTGACTTTACAGGTGAGGTTTAAAACTAAAACTAATAATAATTTTCACAAACAGTAATTTACAACTTTTGGCTCTAGGCAGGCAAAGACGTGAGCAGCTGAGGAATTAAGACTGGGGTTTGTTAACACTTTATTGTACGTCGCTCTGGATAAGAGCGTCTGCCAAATGCCTGTAATTTAATGTAATGTAAACCTATGCGCTCTGTCCAGTTCCTTGTTTGTATTAACTGTGTATTATCTGCCCTTGGCACAGATCTTTATGCTTTGGCCCTGCAATCTCGCAACTCCAAAACATTACTTGCACTTGAGTGTACCTGTGCTAACATTTAAAGGGGCCACACTCTGAATAAGAGCTCAGCGCATGGACCCTGTGGTTCTGGGCCAATTGGCCTAAATACACATGATTTGCTTTGATGTAAATGAAAAACGTTGACATGTATACAAGGTTTTCTTGTGAAGCTACTATGTTGATTTAATTTATGGAAAATTCACAAAACAAACTGGGTTGTTCAGCATATGGACCATGCATTTTTGGTTGATTGGCCAGTGCTGTAACATTAGGTACCTTTAAGTTCAGGCACCATTCACTGAGTGAGGACACAATTAACATTTTGCATGATGTAAGGACAAAGGAAGAGGTTAAACAGTTAATAGTTCAGTGTGTAAGGAGTCCTAACCCCATAGGTTATTCTTTATAGGAAAATGCACATTTGTTTCACATTAAAAAATGTTCAGTTCTCATAATGCAGGGGATATCTTCACTTTAAAAAATATTTATGGATTAACAAGACATATTTGCTAAAACAGCTCGATTAGAAACAAGACCTGAGATGCATTTTGTAGTCAACATTTGAGAAAGAAACATTTGTGTATGCATTTTTTGCTTGCAAAAAACATGTTTTCTCTTTAACATCATTACCTTTTTGGAAGCACAAGTCCCCTGACATGGGCGTCTAGAAGGTCTGTCACAGTTACCAGGTTGCCTTCACAACACATAACATTTCCATAAAGTAGACTAAACATCATTCCTGCAGTTTGTTTTTCACTGTAACATAACATAACATAAATTCACGTGTTGTGCTCAAGTCCCATTTGTCATGCTAAAGAACTATGGATAAAAATCAATCATATGGCTAAATCAAAGGATTTACACTAATTCATGAGAAAGATGTACTTGTTTAGTTTCAAATGGTTGTTTCAGTACCTGCATGCTTTTATTTGGTATATAGGTCTGAGAAGCTTTGAAGATGGTCACATAAAACATTTCGCTTGTAAGTGGAATGTGCTCTATCAACAGGGATTACAGTGAAATTAGCCACAGCAGTTTTGATTATCTACAAAACACTCCTAGTGCCGCAAACCCAGTTGCATGCATGCTTTTTTGTGCATTTTGTTTGAATGCATTATGTGTAATCTTAAAATCCGATGTCCCGATTGCAGCTAGGTCTCTCTCAAGATGGGTGACTGGAGCGCTTTAGAAAGACTCCTCTACAAGGTCCAGGCCGACTCCGCTGTAGGAAAGGTCTGGCTCTTTGTCCTGTTCA
>JAINUG010001867.1:0-16291 GCA_029706075.1 Aldrovandia affinis
TGTAAACTATCAGATTGAGAGAGAATCCAGTGACTGATATTGCTGTTCCAAAGAAAGATTATAGTTCCCAATGAACGTAACTGATATCAGTGTAATTCCCAGGTGCAGTAAAAGTGTAATTTGCGGCACAGTTTGACAGACATCACAACACCACCAGGAGATGAACTTGCATGTAGACATCACGAGGACACCGATCGGTCACTTTACATTTCTCTGAGAGCCTCGATCGGCAGGTAGAAAGACACCCATATCCACACACGTTAAAATAATCTTCATCCAAATGTCAGGAATACATTTTCCACAAACAGAGTAACATATTCTGTAGGAAACATGAATCATTGTCCAAGTTATGCATAGGTATAATATATGGCAATTAAATATGTTCAATAATGTATGCACATCAATTAAGATGAATATGAATATTTCATATTCTTTAATAGTTCACTGTTACGGTCGGCGTTGTGGAGGCCAAGCAGGTGCTGTTTGCCTCGTGATTGCTGCCTGATTGTCTGTCCAATTGCCTCCATTACCGTCGATTGCGCCCTGCTGTGAAGTGTTGGCCACACCCAGCCCATGGAAATAAAGGCAGGCTGCACTGCAGGTTTGAACAGGCCTTGGTTTTATGCAGCTGATTTTCAGCTCATGTGTTTTTGGGAGCTTTGGAAAATGTGTTGCTCCTTAGTCTGTTCTTTTGGAAGTGTTCTTTTGTCTGTGGAACCTTTTTGTGTTCTTTAACCGTTGTGTCCTTTATGTAGTGCTTAAGTGCTTTTTGGATGTCTGCTTGCTGTGTGGCTTTAAAGCAGCTTTCCTTTGCTTTGGTGCACCTTTTTAGTTAGGCAAAGGATAGTGTGGGTAAGCGGATTGTGGAAGACTCACCTTTCTTTTGACACCGGGAGTGAGGGAAAGTTTTCCTTTGTTTAGAATAGGCACAGCATAGGGACCTTGTTTTGCTTCTGTTCTGTTATATCTAATCAAATCAAATCAAATCAAGTTTATTTGTATAGCGCTTTTCACAACAGAATTGTCACAAAATGCTTAACAGAGGGGGAACCCAGGCCTAGACCCCCAAAAAGCAAGCCTAACGGCATCAGTGGCAAGGAAAAACCTTGTTGGGAGAAACCAGAACCAGAAAGGGGGAGCCCATCCTCTTCTGGCCGGCACAGGGTATGTCCAAAAAAGACCATGTCATGGTCAGTCCAAGGTTAGTCTGAGTTAGGTAGTCAGCGGGGGGCTAAACCACGCGGAGAGGGTCCAGATCCAGGAACTGGGGTTGGCGTGGGGGTGAGGGTTGATGGGGGCAGCTCACACTTCTCGCAGGATCTAGGGCTCGGGGCAGGTGCCCGAGTCAGAGGCCGAGGCAGAGAAGAGAACATGCAGTCAGAAAAAAGCAGTGCTATAGCCAGTAGCATTATGTAAGAGCAGGGGAGCACAAGCATAGGAAATATACAGATAGCCCCAACAGGTGTAAGCTATGGCAGCATATCTATTAGGAGAGGGACAGAGAAAACACGCAGCCATGTGAGAGTTCCAAACAATCCACACCTGATCAAGGATAACCAGCATAACAGTGGTGGTAACACATTGAGGAGGTGACAGTATGGAAAGTTTCTCACTCCATAAGACACTAAGGCACGGCCTTCTCCATCTCTCCACCTAGACTATGTTTGGCAGTAAGCTAGGCTGAAAAGATATGTTTTTAATCTACACTTAAAAATTGAAACTGTGTCCGAATCCCTAACATGCCTTGGTAAACCGTTCCACAACAGAGGAGCTCTAAAAGAGAAGGCTCTACCACCAGCTGTGCTCTTCAAAATTCTAGGGAGTAATAGATGGCCGGCTTCTTGTGAACGAAGCAGTCGTGTCGGCTTATAGGGGGCAATCATTTCGGTCAGATATAAAGGTGCAAGTCCGTTTACTGCTTTAAAAGTTAGCAACAGTACTTTATAATCAGCCCGATATTTAATAGGAAGCCAATGTAGTGATGCTAACACTGGAGTAATGTGCTCATACTTTTTGGATCTAGTCAAAATACGTGCCGCTGTATTCTGTACTAGTTGAAGACTCTTTAGAGAGCTACTAGAGGAGCCGGATAATAAGGCAGTACAATAGTCTAGCCTCGATGCAACAAAAGCATGCATCAAGGTTTTAGCATCCTCTAATGACAGAAAGTGCCGAATTTTAGCTATGTTTCTTAGGTGAAAGAAAGCTACTCTGGAAGTGTTTTTAATATGAGTGTCAAATGTAAGGTCCTGATCAATAATAAAACCAAGGTTCTTAACCATAATACTTGATGTAACTATGCAATCACCTGCATTTAACTGCAGATCCAACTTGTTCCTTAATTTTTTGGGGCCCAAAACCATCATCTCTGTTTTATCTGAATTTAAAAGCAGGAAATTTACTGTCATCCAGTTCTTTATATCAGAGATACAAGCCTCTAATTGAGTGAGTTTAAGTGTTTCACCTGGTTTCATTGATATGTACAGCTATGTACATATCATCGGCATAGCAATGGAAATTTACACCATGTTTACGAATAACATTACCGAGTGGTAGCAAGTATAATGAGAACAGTAATGGTCCCAGCACTGAGCCTTGTCTAATACCATATTTAACCTGAGAGTAGTCAGAGAACTCTTGATCTAATTGCACAAATTGAAACCGGTCTAATAAGTATGATTTAAACCATGAGAGTGCCCGTCCACGCAAAAACCAACCAGGTTTTCTAGCCTATGAAGGAGAATCTGGTGGTCAATAGTGTCAAAAGCAGCACTTATGTCAAGGAGCACTAGAATAGAAACACAGCCAGTGTCCAATGCTAACAGTAAGTCATTTACAACTTTAATAAGTGCTGTCTCAGTGCTATGGTTTGGTCTAAAACCTGATTGTAATGTTTCATATAGATTATTCGTTTTTAGGAAAGCAGTTAATTGTTGAGCTACAGATTTCTCTAAAATTTTTGACAAAAAGGGCAGATTTGAAATGGGCCTATAGTTCTTCAGATTAACAGGATCAAGATTTGGTTTCTTTAGAAGAGGCTTGATTACTGCTACTTTTAAAGACCTAGGTACGCAACCGAATAATAGGGATGTATTTATGATATCTAACATGGGCTGGCCTAGCACAGGCAAAAGCTCTTTAATAAGCTTTGTTGGTATGGGGTCTAACAGACATGTAGATGATTTGGAGGACATAACCAGTTTACTGAATTTGTCCAGATCCAAGGGAGTGAAAAACTCAAGGGTCTCTACGCAACCCTGCTCCTGATAGCCCTGTGCTATCTCGGCAGTTGGAGTGCTAGATATTGGAGTCATTTTTATAATTTGTTCTCTGATTGTCTCAATCTTATCAGTAAACGAGTTCATAAAGTCATTTGAATTATAGTTAGAAGGATAACTGATGGAAACTGAAGACTGTTTTTTTGTCAGTTTAGCTACCGTGTTAAATAGAAATCTTGGGTTGTTTTTATTCTGGTCAATTAGTTTCGAGAAGTACGATGACCTAGCTGTAGTAAGAGCGTGCTTGTATTCGATGAGGCTGTCCTTCCAAGCAGAGCGAAAAACCTCTAAATTGGTAGAGCGCCATCTGCGTTCTAATTTTCTGGAAACTTGTTTAAGGGCACGGGTATGGTCGGTAAACCAGGGTGCAAGTTTCTTCTCACTGCATTTTTTCTCTTGAGGGGTGCGACCGCATCAAGTGTATTCCGTAAAATGTGATTTAACGCATCAGTTTGATGATCAATTGACAAAAGGCTATTTGGGTCCTGACTTGATACTAAGGATTCGGGAAGTAAGTTTATACATTTTGAAGCCGTCAATGAATTTATAAAGCGGCTGGAATAGTATTTAGGTTCCGATTTAATAGGAATATTTACCTGAATTTCAAAAGAAATCAAAAAGTGATCCGATAGTACAGGATTATGGGGAGACACAATGATATTCTCGACATCGATACCATAGGATAAGACTAAATCTAAGGTATGATTGTGGCGGTGGGTTGGTTCAGATATATTTTGAACAAAACCGACAGAGTCAATAATAGCTGCAAAAGCCAGTCCTAAAGGGTCACTGTCATTATCAACATGTATGTTGAAATCTCCAACAATCACAACTTTATCCGCCATAGTTGCCAAGCTTGATAAAAACTCTGCAAACTCGGAGAGAAAAACAGTATATGGTCCAGGTGGTCTATAAATAGTTATTAACTGAGGTAACTAGATCTTTTGACCGTCCAGAAAGCATAGAAAGCGATTCAAAAGAGGAGAACTTATCCCCACATTTAGGTGTAAAACTAAATTTTGTCGAAAAAATCACAGCAACACCGCCCCTCTACCGGACAGACGCGGCGCTTGGCAGCTGGCATAACCATCGGGAGATGCCTCATTAAGTGCACTGTATTCGTCAGGCCTAAGCCAGGTTTCAGTGAAACTAATCAGGTCAAAACTATGGTCGGTGATTAGTTCGTTCACAAGAACTGCCTTGGGGGAAAGTGATCTAACATTTAACAATCCACATTTAAGATGCGTCTTACTACAGGCAACACTTACTGCAGGCTTATGTCCTTCATTTATATTTTGTAAGTAAAGCTTGTGACTGTCGCCTTTTTGCCCGGGGGTCTTGTTGTGTTGCATCCAGTGTTTGTTCCCCCGGCTATTGTAGCGTGGGCGGATTTTGGGATGTAACATTCATATTTTCATAATGTGTGCCCTACATAAAAAATGTTTTTAAAATCCTTATATTTGGGCATATATTTGATCACATATGCACGTATATGACAGTGAATAGTGAACTCATTGTGACATTATTACATTAGATTACATCATGTAGACATTAGCTCAATAATGCGGCATCGTCTTCTCAGAGTTGACGCATTCTGCGGTCAGGCGGAGGTTGGCCACTAGATGGCGCAGCGCGGTCCTTTGGGTTTCACTCTCCACTTGCTTGCTTTGCGGTGGTTCTCTGAATCTAAGCACTTATTCCTCTACCGTTGTTTTGCTTGACATTTGAAAAAACGATTGAGATTTTTAACATTGATTGCTGATCGAAGAAAAAAGAAATACGGGCGCAGTACCACAGACTCCACACATCGAAAACTGCACTTTATTCCACACCATTTGTTTTGACATATTTTAAACAAGTTGATTATTCTCTCACACAACAGCTACAATTCCACCAGGGGGCGGTGTTCCGAGTCCTGCCATATCTAGCCGGTGTGAAAGGATAGAGGAGGAAATGTAAAGTCTCCATTCTATGGTCTTTTTTTTCACCGCTTGGTCCAGAAACCCCACACAGGGTTAAAACAGAGGTAAGAGCCACAAGTATTCACACACTCCATTCTTTTCTTTCTTTTTTTATTCTTTTGTTTTTCTTTTTTATATACAAATGGTCATATTTGTGCTGTGTAAATACCCAGTTTGATAGATGTGTAAATACCCAGTTTGATAGATGTATAAAGTGTAAATACCCAGTTTGATAGATGTGTAAATACCCAGTTTGATAGATAAAGTGTAAATACCCAGTTTGATAGATGTATAAAGTGTAAATACCCAGTTTGATAGATGTATAAAGTGTAAATACCCAGTTTGATAGATGTGTAAATACCCAGTTTGATAGATGTATAAAGTGTAAATACCCAGTTTGATAGATGTATAAAGTGTAAATACCCAGTTTGATAGATGTATAAAGTGTAAATACCCAGTTTGATAGATGTATAAAGTGTAAATACCCAGTTTGATAGATGTGTAAATACCCAGTTTGATAGATGTATAAAGTGTAAATACCCAGTTTGATAGATGTGTAAATACCCAGTTTGATAGATGTATAAAGTGTAAATACCCAGTTTGATAGATAAAGTGTAAATACCCAGTTTGATAGATGTGTAAATACCCAGTTTGATAGATGTATAAAGTGTAAATACCCAGTTTGATAGATGTATAGTGTAAATACCCAGTTTGTAAATACCCAGTTTGATAGATGTATAAAGTGTAAATACCCAGTTTGATAGATGTATAAAGTGTAAATACCCAGTTTGATAGATGTATAAAGTGTAAATACCCAGTTTGATAGATGTGTAAATACCCAGTTTGATAGATGTATAAAGTGTAAATACCAGTTACATTCACATTTACATCACACCCTACACCCCAGCCAGACCCCTTCGCTCCGCCTCCTCTGGCAAACTGACTGTCCCATCCCTCCGGGCTCCGCTCCTCCGAGGTCCCCAACTCCACCTTCATCCTGTATAGCTCAGTCTGGGCACCTTTCAGTTGTTGGACCTCCCGGAGGGTGACACGCCATCGGTCCTCCACCATGGCCGCCCGTCTCTTCAGTCTCTGCATCTCGTCCTCTTCCATCTTGGAGTTCGTTGCAAAAACCAAAAACCCTGCTCACAGTGCACTACCTCCTCTTGCCTATATGTGATGCCCTCTGCCCGCATTCTCCACCATATGTGGTGTCCCCAAGTGTTGGGCGACACACACGGACCTTGCAGAGGGCGTAGGCAAGTTTAAGAACACGGAGGAGGCAGTAATATAAGCAAAATGATAATTTATTAAATAATCTCTTGACAAACACAAAACAAAGGGTGGGGTCTTCAGGGGAATACAAACACACAAAGTCCGAAATCCTACTCGTTGTCAATGTCCAAAATCCAGTTCGGTAATCCAGGTCAGTTCCGTAATCCAGTCCGTAGTCAATCCAAAGGGGATCCTCACACAATCCAATTTCATACACAAAAACACGTAGGTTTGGGTTAGGGTTATGTGCTCCCCTGGTAATAACACAGGAAGGCAGTGCGGTAGGGCCTCGTAGGTTTGGGTTAGGGTTATGTGCTCCCCTGGTAATAACACAGGAAGGCAGTGCGGTAGGGCCTCGTAGGTTTGCCCCTCCCCCACCCGCCCCCGCTGCATGCGGAAGGATGGCTCTGTGCTTTTGAGAACTGAAAGTAGACTCATTAACACTGCAGAGTATCTGTGGTGTTAACGCTGTTTTAAATGCAGAACAACCTCAGCGCCACACGGAAGCAGCGTTCATCTAAACGCACACCTCCCCACCTCGCCGGTGCTGTGTGTAACTTTAGTTCACTTCTTTTTTTAAACAGTTTTCACTTTTTTTGTTTTCAGTGATAGTTCAACATTGAGAAGAGGCTGAACTTGAAACAGGGAAGTTGTGGACGTGAGAGAAAGGAGAAAAATCTAGAACAGGAAGTCGGTTTATTGGAGGAAGCAGCCATTTTCCCTTTGCGTTTCATACGTGCGCGAATGCGGCCAAAGATCTGAAACTGATGTGGCACATACACAGGCAAGTATGCAAACTCATCTCGTGAGCAGTAACAGTACTAATAGTATTAGTAGTCTAATCCAGTCAGTGTGTATGTACTGTATTAAACCTCTCAGTACAGTGTTAATGTCTCTCTCTCTCTCTCTCTCTCTCTCTCTGTGAAGTATTAATGTCTCTCTCTGTCTCTCAATTCAATTCAAAGTGCTTTATTGAAATGAAAAGGTAAATATTTCCAAAGCGTAGTATAAAAATACAAACATACAAAATACAAATTAAAAAATAAAACACACAAGTATTGTCTACATTTGGACATGAGAGAATAAACATTTTTTTACATAAGATAAGAACTTAGAAATTATAATAGAATTAATTAATTATGAATTTGTGTTATTATAATTTCAATGTAGTAATTATTATATCTGTCCATTTTGGTGGCTCACTGACCCTCATGTTGTGGCTCTCTCTCTCTCTCTCTCTCTCTCTCTCTCTCTCTCTCTCTCTCTCTCTCTCTCTCTCTCTCTCTCTCTCTCTCTCTCTCTCTCTCTCTCTCTCTCTCTCTCTCTCTCTCTCTCTCTCTCTCTCTCTCTCTCTCTCTCTCTCTCTCTCTCTCTCTCACACACACTCTCTCAAATTCTAATTCTAATTCAAATGCCTTTATTGGCATGACAAAATGACTCATATTGCCAAAGCACACATTTACAGTTACAGACATAACACATCAACAGATTTACATAACACACAGAAAGGTATACATTTTTAGACATAACACACAATATGACATTAATTAACTCATTACAACCTATGAGCAGTCATTCCTTGTCCCTCAATTTGTGGCAGGTGGCTACATATTGTGCTGCCAATTTTGCACATTCCATCTTTTCCCCTAATTGATATTAGTCACCGTGGTCAGATAGTCTGCCGTGGTGCACTGTCTGTTTACAGCCAAATAGCATTGAAGTTTATTTGGGGTTTTTGTAATTTCATTCCAATGGGTTATGTATATTTATTTGTGTTTATTAATAATTAGGTTGGGCTAGTAGATGTTGATGTATTGAGCCTCAGGACCAGTTGGCTGAGGGGACTCTTCTCAATGTTCATTTCTTGGCTTTTCAGGGCTTTAAAGTGATAAGAGTGGGGGTTTCCAAAATTGTATGGCTCTTTTTTCAATGTGGATTGATCAAAGATATTGGCCTAATTCTGCCCTGCATGCATTGTTGGGTGCTTTCCTCTGCACCCGAAGGATGCTTTTACAGAACTCTGCATGCAGGGTTTCAATTGGATTTTTGTCCCATTTTCCAAATTCATGTTTTGTGAGTGGACCCCACACCTCTCTGCCATACAGTGCAATAGGTTCAATGACTGATTGGAATATTTTGAGCCAGATCCTAATTGGGATGTCAAAATTAATAGATTTTTTAATGGCATAGAAAGCCCTTCTTGCTTTCTCCTTCAGTTCCTTAATGGCCAAGTTGAAATTTCCAGTGGAATTGATTTTCAACCCTAGGTATGGGTAGTTGGTTGTTTGCTTAATTTAAATTGTTCCTAGGGTGAAGTTCTATTTGTTTCCCTGACATCTGGGCCTTTTTTTGAAATATTAGTATTTTAGTCTTTTGGGGGTTAGTGGACAGGGCCCAGAACTGTTGTAACATTTGTACATTTACATTTTAAGCATTTAGCAGACGCTCTTATCCAGAGCGACTTAAAAGATGTGCATTAATACATGGTAGGAACAATCATAGATCAGTGCACGAGATCAGTGCAGTAATACAGCAATAGACATCATTGCAGGCAGCTGCGTACCATACCTGTAACACTGGGAAGGAAAAGGTTAGTGTAATTATTATTATTATTTTTGAAGTGTAGTGTTGAACAAGTAAACAGTGGTGAAGACAATTGAGCAATTTAGCGATTTTTGTCCAAATTCGAACAGGAATATTTATTTTATGGAATCTAACGTATATTATAGTTCTTGATGATGTCTAATGACATTAAGCACTTGCAACAAAGTTGAAATGAAGTGAAAAGTAGTGCAGTGCAGTGTTCATGGTTGTATCAGTAATTCATGTCAAACAGTCAGTAATATACCCAAAAATGGTCCGGGGCTATAGCCCAATTGCCACGCCCTGCATCTGAGCAGCCACCCAAGGGCCCGTCCCACCTCTGTGATTTTCACTGGGTTGAGTCACTTCACCTGAAGTATTTTTTCTCCCGCAGGTGTACACTGACAACGTCTTTGATCTGAAAAGCAGCTGAACTTTTAGTACAGTATGGAAAATACTGTCTATGATCTTATTCTTGATGCGCTGGAGAGTCTCTCTGCCGATGAGTTCGAGAAATTTAAGCACAAGCTGAGTGCACGACGGGAAATCAACTTTGGTCTGATTGAAAATGAGTCGAAGATGGCTATTGCACGAAGGATAATTAACAAGTTCAGAGAAAAGCATGCCATTGAGCACACCGCCAAGGTGTTAAGAGCCATTGACCTAAACAATCAAGCGGAAGATTTGGAAGAGGCATATGCTCGTAAGTAATTAAATATAGGTATGGAAAATACAACAATTGTTTTATCTTTATGATTTTTCTCATTTACCAGAAAGAAATATGTAGCCTGACTTTCAGCACTTTCTGTCTATGCGCGTGAACAACTTGATTGTTCCAAAATATATCTAAACCATCGCCTATATATTTCAGGATAATATATATATCTGTCTGTGCAGTAAATGTTTTCAGTTTTAGAAAAACCCAGTGCAAATGATGGCCCGCTCTGTTTTAGGTCAGGGAGCATCGAGCGTGGCTGGGATGGGGGACACCGGAGGAAGAGCCTCGGACTCCAGCATCACACAGACGGAGGGTAGGGGGGTGAAAAAACGAATCTGCATTTGTAGAACTTCACTGAAACTCCTCCTAAGTCACACCGACTATTTAACGTTATTTCCAGAATATTCCCACATCCCATGGACCTAGACACATTATCACAATGAATTCTGTTATAGTGACAATTTGGAAGACCTTGTCAAACTCTAAAACTTTAAGAAATTAACATCTATAATAAATGCCCAGCAGCTTTTCCAAATTCAGTGTCAGTCCACCTGAGCTGTGGATTAAATGTGTGTATAGCGGCTAACGTATACAGAATGTCCATGTCTCTCAGCAGGCCAGCATTTTGTGGATGAGTACCAACTTGAACTCGGCGACAGAGTCGATATGGTGACGCCCATTCTAAAATTAAAATCTACATTTTTGAATGTTGGGGACGCGCTTCACCTTTCCACCACAGATACTAACATGTGTGGGTAGCAAGGTGGCAGGGGTGGCCACCATGCCAGGTGGTGAGTGGATGAAAGACCAAACAAAAGAATTAGGGTTTGATAGGCCAACGGCCAATTTATTACTCTTGTTAAACAATTTACGAAAATAAAGCAGTAAAAATCCAAAATCAGACAATTGAGGGAAACAGTAACCAAACCTGCACTTCCGCCTCCATGCCCCAAAAACCCTCCCTCAGGCATGGCAGGCTGTGCTTTTATAACAGCCTAACGAAGGCAATGGCTCACAGCTGAGTGGATTGCTCATTAGCCTCAGGTGAGCCTGCCTGTAGGAGAGGCCGCTGCTGTCCAAGGCCCTGTAGTCCTCTCCAGGCTGTGGGAGGGAACAGGAGCACCTGACAGCAGCCAAAAGGAGGCGCAGCCCTCTACTCCTCCCTCCACCTCTCCCAGTGTCACAGTGTGCTGTATTTAATCTATAGCAATTTATTTTGTTTCCTCTCTATGAAGCTTTTAATGGATTCAGTGGCAGGCCAAAGCTGTGTAGTAAATGTTTTCAGTTAAAAAAACTAAACACACTCTCTCTCTCTGTTGCTCTCTCTCTACCCTTTCTCTCTGTCTCTCTCTTTCCCCCACTCTCTCTCTCAGTTCCTGCAAGAGCCCAACCTGCTGGTAAGTTAATATCGTATTAAACTGCAGAATGACAGGTGGCTCACAAGACCACTATTATAATGTTTGTGTTAGAACCATAACATGGACCTTTCCAATAAGTTTACCCCCCTCACCCCGCTCCTGCCTTTAAGAAATGTCAACAGATTATCCACAATACCGTGAAAACATAAAACATCAAGCAGAAATTAATTGTATGATAGTTACACAGGAAAGAGAGTTTGGGGGAAAAGGTGAATTTTTTTGTTGCTGGAGTGGTGACGTAAGCCCCCAAACGTGTCCCCCGCCAACACATACCCAGTGCTTGTTGCCATGGGAGCTGTATGTCATCAAAGTTGAGTCCAGGGAGGATTGCTGAGGGTAAAGATATAGAAAACTCTCGTTGTGCAGATAGCCTATTAATCTCTCCACCCCTAGCGGACGCATTCACAACCTATGTCCGTGTGTATGAAGCTGCTCAGAGTGAAAACATACTCCTAACTGTGGGAAAATTCCACAAACTGTGGAAAGAAGTAAGAATGGCAGCTATGTATAAATATTATTTAGCCTTAAAGAAGCACTCTTAACAACAATAATACAGCTATGCAAATGGCTACAATGTCAGAATTGAAAGCAGCCTTTTGGTTGATATCCTATCCAGTGTACGAAATGACCAATGGCTCTTGGGGGGTCCCCCAGATTTGTCAATAATGTGCCTGCACATGCACACGCACGTATGTGCACACACACACACGTTTGTTTGTTTCTCTTGTCACTATATGGCTACATTGAAACAAATTACCAATTGTTTTCTTGAAATGTAACAGGTTTATTAGTCAGGCAGATAGGTCTGAACAGTTGAAACAGGATTTTCTGCCATTTAAATAAAAAAAAAAAAAAACACCAGACCGGAGCAGAGGAAGGCTGGGCTGGGCTCACCTTAGACGGCCAGGGGCTCTGTAGGTTAGGCATAATAACGTTAGCAACTGGTAACCTTAGTGACTTGCATCATGAGTGTTAGCTCACCTAGTTAACTTATAAACAAAAACCTAGCTAAATGAAATTCCCAAAATCACACAACCCTGTCCGCAGTACATTATCTCAACCAATTTAACGCTGATTATTTCTGTCGACGCCTGGCCATCTATCGCAGCTCTATGGCTGTGACCCATCTTTGCATAAGAATCTTTGCTTATAGGGACTGGGGGGCAGGGAGGGAAATTAGTACTAGTATTATGGATAGGGAGGTACAGACTGCCCAGATTGAAGATACCAGGGCGGAGTATACACAAAAATTTTCGGACTCCAGCTCCCTGACCTGATTAGTGTGAGAATTAGTGCTAGACTGCCACTTACTGTCCAAGAGAGAAAAATCTGCTCCAGGTCGCAGACCTACTGGGGTTTGTCTAAGCAATTTAGTAGATGTGCCTTTAGTTATCAATGTCCAGCCAAAACAAATCTCCTCCCCTGACGTACATGTCCAACAGATAAAATTAGCCCTCCTAAATGTCAGATCACTGAATAATAAAACTTTTTTAGTTAATGATCTGATCATAGAAAATAACTTAGATTGCATCTGTTTAGTTGAAACTTGGCTGAATAATGATACAGCCACAGCAATAATGATTGAGACCTGCCCACCAAATTATAGCTTTCATCAATTGCCCAGAAAAAACAGAAGAGGAGGAGGGGAGTTGCAGCTATTTTCTCTTCAAAACTTATGTTTAGAATCACTGAACTAGGTGAATTCATGTCAATGGAATACCTTGCCATTGAGCTCAAAACCGAATCAACAATATTAGTTACAATATACCGCCCACCTAAATACTCACCAATATTCATACAGGAGTTCTCTGAGCTGATCTCTCTATGTGTGACCAGATACGATAAAGTAATCCTAAATGGAGATCTGAATATACACTTCAATAAAAAATCAGACTCCAAAACTATAGAACTTATAAATACACTGGACAGCTTTGATCTAACGCAACATATAACTGAACCAACTCACCGGCACGGTAACACATTAGACTTAGTAATAACTACTGGGCTAAACATCAATAATGTCTCAATAACAGAATTACCTCTCTCAGACCATCACTGTATAGTCTTTGACACTGAGATAACCTTAACCAGAACAAAAAAAGAAGTTATAGTCCAAAAGAGGCTCCTAGATGACAAAGCTGAATCAAAGTAATCTGATCTCATTAGACTATATGAGCCACACAGTCATGACAGCTCTCTAAATGAAATGGTAGAAAATCTCAACGATGCACTGTCATCTGTGTTAAACTATGTTGCCCCGCTGAAAACCAAAAAGAAGTCGATAGCCAGAGCCTCCCCTGGCTAAATCATAATGTTGTCAGCGAGGCAAAAGGAAATGTCGTGCAACTGAGAGAAAATGGAGGAAAACAAAAACAGTAATCCATTGTAATATCTACAAAGATGCGTTAACTGCCTATAACAAAACCATCCGCCTAGCAAGGAAGGATTACTTCTCAAAAATTATCACAGATAACGCTGGAAATTCCAGAGTTCTGTTCTCCACTATTGATCAACTGCTCAACACTGCCCCCACCCCTCCACAGTCCTCAACAGTTAAGTGTGAAGAACTTGCACTGTTTTTCAACAACAAAATAACTTCAATCAGAGCCAGTATTACCCTGATAGAAATAAAGCTGATTCCAGCAAAGTGTGCAATGCAACCATGGGAAGTTTCACATGTATCACATTAAGTGAACTTTGTAAAACTGTCTCCGATTGTAACTCCTCCACTTCAGACATTGATCCTGTACCTACAGCATTTTTAAACGGGTGTTTAATAGTGTCTCAAGCCCTGTCCTGGACATCATAAATACATCCCTTAGAACTGGTATCTTCCTGATACCTTTAAAACAGCAGTTGTGAAACCCTTATTAAAGAAATCCAACTTAGATAGTAATGTTCTGGCAAACTATAGACCGATATCCAACCTTCCATTCATTAGTAAAGTACTTGAAAAGATAGTTTCAGTTCAAATAAATTCCTTTCTCAAAGAAAACAACATACTAGAAGAATATCAGTCAGGCTTCAGAAAATTTCACAGCACTGAAACTGCTCTTACCAAAATAATTAGCGACCTCAGACTAAACTCTGATGAGAACAAGGTGTCTATCCTCGTTCTGTTAGATCTCAGTGCAGCATTCAACACTATTGATCATGATATTCTAATAAATCGTCTCGAAAAGTATGTTGGTTTCTCTGACTGTGTTTTGAACTGGCTCAAAACATACATCAGAGGAAGGAAATTCTATATTAGCTTGGGAGGCTATATGTCTGAGAAATACGACAACTGCTATGGGGTTGCACAAGGGAGCTGCCTAGGTCCTTTGCTTTTCTCCCTTTACATGCTACCACTGGGTGACATCATCAGGGAACAAAATGTAGGTTTCCACAGCTATGCGGATGATACACAATTGTATATATCCGCAGAACCAAATGATACGGCAGCTATAAACTCCATTACCAACTGCCTATTAGCAATAAATAAATGGATGAGCAATAACTTCCTGAGATTAAATGAGGATAAAACTGAAATTCTACTTATCGCCCCAAAACAAAAAGAGAAATGCTAATTAAAAACTTGGGAGGATTAACCCCTGGATCAAATCTGAGGTCACAAGCCTTGGTGTCATCCTAGACTCAGAACTGAATTTCAACTCCCATATAAATAAAGTGACTAAAACATCATTTTTCACCTCAGAAATATAGCAAAGGTACGACCATTTATAAATCAAAACGATGCTGAGAAGCTAATTCATGCTTTCATATCTAGCCGGTTAGACTACTGTAACTCACTCTTCACTGGTCTTCCCAAGAAAACCATTGAAAGACTCCAGCTCATTCAAAACTCTGCAGCTAGATTATTAACCAAAACTAAAAGGAGAGAACACATTAGTCCTGTCCTAGCTGCTCTACACTGGCTTCCTGTAACCTTTAGAATAGACTTTAAGGTCCTCCTTCTCACTTACAAAGCTCTAAATGGACAAGGACCTAACTACATAGCTAAATCTCTTACAAATTACACACCAGCTAGAACACTGAGATCATCAGATGCAGGTCTACAGTCCTGGCCAAAAGTTTTGTCGCATGAGTGGACAAAGGTGACAATTGCTAATTACCCAACTCTTAATTAGTTAATAAAGTTAGGAAACAACACAAATTAATCATAAGTGTCTAAAGTTTATTTAGATACCATCAAAACAAAAATTTCATAGATGCTTGTAAGGTTTATTGCTTGATAATGATGAACAAGCCAGTTTCTACCTGGACAAAAGTCTTGACGCAAATCAAATTTTAATCAAGAAATTGTATCTTTCTCAAAAAGTAAATAAAATAACAAATGAAAAATCAGTCTAGTATTTCATCATGGACTATAAGTTAAGAAATTAATATCTTGTATGGGTTCCTTTGGCCTGCAGAACAGTTGCCATCCGGTTTGGCAGAGAGTCGTAGAGCTTGTTGATGAAGTCGTCGGGGATGGCATGGAATACCACCTTGCAGGCATCCCAAAGCTCCTCCAAGTTCTTCGGCTTGGTCCTCCAAGCTTCTCTCCTTCATTCTTCCCCAGATATGCTCAATAATATTCATATCTGATGACAGCTTGCTTGTCCGACTGTCAAAAGCCAGCCCATGTCAACCGCCTCACAGCTCCAGGAGGAGTGGACGCCAGCAATGCCTGTTTCGGCCAAGAACTGTACGTCGGTTTCTTGCTCGCAATGGTCTCCACGGTCGTATTGCTGCCCAGAAACCAGCACTAAACAAGAGACAGCTAAGAAATCGTGTTGCGCACGCCAAGGCCCATAGCCTGACGGAAGGGTGGACAGCAGAAAAGTGGCGAAAAATAGATTTTTCAGATGAATCGTCAGTTGAGCATGGAGCCCAAGCACCGCCAATATTGTCGACGACCCTCTGGGGCCCGTCTGGACCCACGGTTCACCCAGAAGACAGTCAAATTTGGAGGTGGAAAGATTATGGTTTGGGGTTACGTCCACCACGGAGGTGCCAGGGAGATCTGAAGGTGGATGGTAACATTGACAGTGCCAAATATCAACAGATTCTTGC
>JAINUG010001868.1:0-16273 GCA_029706075.1 Aldrovandia affinis
GAAACAAAATACCAAAATGTGTTTTCATGTTAAGACGCGATTATACATGGTTTTCGTGGCTAACAATAAGCTATCTCCAGTCAGTAACATATGTTCGTAGTTTTATGCCATTGCTGTGTTTTATTTATAGCTTAATGTTAGCTAACGTTATGTTTTCAAGTACTTTGTGCTTAGATGTTACAGTGAAGTTTTTCATTTTAAGTTGGGCTAAAATAGTTTAAAAGTTGCAGAATAGCTTTGTTCATATTACTTGAGTAGCCTACATAGCAATAATACTTAATTAGCTCCAAAGATTACTCTATGTGTTACCTTTTGTTGTTAATGACTCTGTTATCCAATGTCAACAATAAAATGTATGATATTTACAACAACATGTAATGGGTTTTATTTATCTGTGGTAAGTCAGGTTCTTGCTTACATCACGTATCTAAACTGGCTTGAGGGGATTACATCACGTATCTAAACTGGCTTGAGGGGGGGATTACATCACATGGTGAAACTGGCTTGAGGGGATGATTACATCACATGGTTAAACTGTCTTGAGGAGGGGATTACATCACGTGGCTAAACTGGGGCTATTTTGGGGGTTAATTTACTCCACCTGTCTCCTCTAATGTACTCCAGAGGTAAAGGTGCAGAAACCTTCAGAAGGTTGTGGGCTCTCTGCCCCTCCAGGAGCTCTTTCTCATGTGGATTCAGTCATGGATTCACACGCTCATCAGTCTCTTTAGTTAAGAGCTGCCGTATCAAAGGGCCTCTCAGCTCACCAAGGACTCTGGCAACGGGTGGCGTTCTGATTAAAGGGCTCAGGAAACCCCTGGTCAGTACTGCGGAGGGTGGAGGGATCTCTGAACCAGGGCTGGTCAGTACTGCGGAGGGTGGAGGGATCTCTGAACCAGGGCTGGTCAATACTGCGGAGGGTGGAGGGATCTCTGAAACATGGCTGGTCAGTACTGCGGAGGGTGGAGGGATCTCTGAACCATGGCTGGTCAGTACTGTGGAGGGTGGAGGGATCTCTGAAACATGGCTGGTCAGTACTGCGGAGGGTGGAGGGATCTCTGAAACATGGCTGGTCAGTACTGTGGAGGGTGGAGGGATCTCTGAAACATGGCTGGTCAGTACTGCGGAGGGTGGAGGATCTCTGAACCATGGCTGGTCAGTACTGCGGAGGGTGGAGGGATCCCTTTGTGCTCTGAATCCTCTCCAGTCGGTGTGGGCAACACTAGAGAGGAGAGAGGAAAAGCACAAAGACACCACAAATCAAAATGAGTCATTCGAGCTCCCTTTACAGCAGTAAGGTAGTTTTATATTAACTTTGTGAATCAATGTCACGACAGGCCTAGTGTTTGAATGGCAGCGAAAAGGAAGTTACACTTCTGTAGGTCTCTCTCCAGCCTCTGAGCAAGGTCGTGCTGGGTCATCTTCCTCAGAACTCGGAGGAAGATCTTGGCCCCCTCCTTGCAGTAGACCGTCACCATCTTGTCGACGGTGTCCATCTTATCAAGCTCTTTCACCTCCCCCTTCAGAATGGGGGGAAAGCCTTTCAGAACTTTCTGACTCAGGTGCCACTTGAACTTCTTAAACTCCTGCTCCTCCAACTCCGTCAGATAATCCAGCAAGATGGAGGCGAGCGGAGCCTGGAAACAAACAGACACAGCGCAGGTTATCTGAGCTTCGGCTCTCTTCAATCGCTTCATTTTAGTCATTCATTTATTATTTTATTCAGTTTTACTTCTATAACGCTTTTGAGTTCCACTTCCAGGGCTGGAGTACCGAGCAGGCCTGTTGGGCACAGGCCCTCAAAAACCAGATTTTTGGGCTCATGCATATTTCTTTTAAATATTTACAAATAATATGAAACAAATATTAATATGTGCTTCAAAATATTGCTATGATGTAAAGAGAGTCTGCCAGCGGTGTGGATTAGGTTTTCTCTCGTTGGTCTTCACGTTATTATTCTGTCCTGGTTCCAATACAATACAGTTTTTTTCAACTGCTAACATGCATTGGTCAAAACTGAAGTCACATTGTCAGAACTATTCACACAGTCAGCGAACCAGAAGTCTATGTGGACTAAACAATTAATCATTTTTCATTGCTTCCACACAAAATGCATTCAATGACCACATTTTCCAAAATCCATGAACTCTTTTCTCATTCATACTCCACCACTCGCAAAACACTACATATTTGCAGCACATTTTTCAAATGCTAATACACTGTTTTCAAAACTGTTAAAAACTTTAGGAGGATGGTGTGTTCTAACCGACCCGTCTTTCTCATGTGGATTCAGTCATGCATTCACACGCTCATCAGTCTCTTTAGTTAAGAGCTGCCGTATCAGAGGGCCTCTCAGCTCACCAAGGACTCTGGCAACAGGTGGCGTTCTGATTACAGTTTTTTTCAGTTGCTAACAAGCATCGGTCAATACTGGAGACACTTTTTCAAAACTCTTCATACAGTCTGCATTGCCAACATGCATCTTGGCCAAACAGTTCATCTCATTTCCAAAACTCACTCAAACCACCAAAACACTTCATACATGTCTCAAAATAAGGCAACAATGCTCACTCAGAAAGCATACATTGTCACTCATAACACACTGACCTAAAAAACACTAACAACAGGGAGCATTACATAAATTATGAACTTTTATCTTTGAAGTTTGAATGATTTTTCACATAAATCAGTATTTCATTATAGAATAAGAATAACACCTTTTCACTTTATTGACTGTACTAAAGTATATGTAACAACAATGAATTAGAAATGCAGAAATTTGCTTCAATATAGTTTATTTTTTCTATATCTCTGCATATAGTAATTTACTTGTGAAAAATAAAAAGTTGAAACAAAAAATAACAATTTCCTGAAATTCCAGGGCTGCAATAATAATCACAAAAAAACAACATGTATAGTATAATCACTCATACTGTACAGTACTGTGAGGGTTCTAGTTCTCCCTCTCTCCTGCATTTGGCCACAAGTTCTCATCAACATCACATCTTATGTCTTCTCTGGCGATGCATCTTGGAAAGTGTTAACATGTATACTAGTGTGCTCTCAATTATTACTTATGTCGGCCATTTGGAGGAGCCCACCTCCGATGATGCAGGTGAACTGGCCGCAGATGAGGAAAAGAACGCCGAGGCGTATGCTGAACTGATCAATTCCTCGATGACAAAAGTTTGTCTCTGGTCATGCGAGAGGCAGCGGATGACGGGCGCAAGGCACTAAAGATTCTGAGGGACTACTATGCAGGCAGGGGCAAGCCCCGTATTGTTAGCCTTTATACAGAACTGACCTCGCTGAAAATGTCAAGCAGTGAGAGCGTGATGGATTATGTTATACGCGCTGAGAATACAATCACAGCTCTAAGGAACGCTGGTGAGGTTTTGAGCGATGGACTTTTGGTTGCGATGGTTTTGAAGGGGCTGCCAGAATCATTTAAGCCTTTTGCTATTTTTGTCACACAACGTGATGAGACACTCTCTTTTGCTGACTTCAAAACGAAATTGCGAAGTTATGAGGACACTGAGAAAATGCGCACAGCTACAGCCGACGACAACGTCATGGGAGCCCGGGTGCAGCCAAGGAAACCTGCCATGACAGGCGCAAGTGAGTGGGGCACCGAGAGCGTGGACATTGTGTGTTTCAGGTGTGGCCAGAGAGGGCACAAAGCAAGGGTGTGTCAACGCGGCCAACAGTGGTACAGCCAGGGCAGGAGTACCATGCGACGGGGGCGGAGACAGCGGCAGGACAACGCGCGTGGGGTGTCCGAGGAGACGGATGAGAACACCTACGCATTCCTGGTCAGCGAGACTCAGCCAGGGCACGGTGTCACGAGAAAGGGTCTGATGGTGGACACGGTGCAACGTCGCATATCATCACGGACCGGGCGAGGTTCAGGAGCTTGACGACAGATTCCAGGCGAGACACACTGCGTGGAGCTGGCGATGGCACGAGATGCAAGGGGGTCGCGGAGCGCAGAGGAGACGCGGAGGTGTGTTTGGTCGACAGCAGGGGGCGGCGCCTCGGCACCACACTGAGGCAGGCATTGTACATCCCCTCCTATCCTCAAGACATCTTCTCCGTGAGCTGCAACTTCCAGTGGGGGCGACGGTGATCTTCAAGGACGGAGAAGACGTCCTACAGTACAGAGACGGTGCGTGTTTTCCCATTTATGAACATGACAGACTGTTCTATTTGCCTACGGTGCCGGTGAATAAAGACTGTGATGAGCAGTGTATGGGTTGTCATGATATTCAGACGTGGCACGAGATTTTGGGACACTGCAATTATGATGATGTCCAGAAGTTAGAAAATGTTGTTGATGGTATGACAATCAGGGTAAGGTATCAAAGTCTACCATGCAATGAAGTGTGCACTCTGGGAAAGTTCACTCAGAGCAGGAACAGGAAGCCTGATGTGAGAGCCAAGTCGGCTTTAGAGCTGGTACACACAGATCTAGCAGGACCAATAGACCCAGAGTCCAGAGAAGGGTATAAGTTTGCGGTATCCTTCACTGATGATTATTCTAGTGCAGTGTTCGTGTACTTTCTCAAACACAAGAGTGATACAGCGAAAGCCACAGAGAGGTTTCTTGCCGACACAGCCCCATATGGGGAAGTTAAGTGTATCCGGTCTGATAATGGTACAGAATTCACAGGACAGGTTTACCAAGCACTACTTCATAAGAACAGGATTAGACATGAAACATCAGCACCGTACTCACCACACCAGAATGGTACAGCGGAGCGTAACTGGAGAACCCTTTTGATATGGCTAGATGTATGCTATTAGAGAGCCAGTTACCCAAGGTGCTATGGCGTATCACGGTCCAGACAGCAGCTGTGGTGAGGAATAGATGTTTCAATAACCGCACCAGACAAACACCTTATTTTGTGCTGACAGGAAGGCGACCAAATGTGTCCAGGATGCAGAAGTTTGGTTCGGTGTGTTATGCCTATAGGCAGGACAAACGAAAGCTAGACTCAAGGTCTGACAAGGGCATCTTTATTGGATATGACAAGAACAGTCCAGCCTATATGGTCTATTACCCTGACAGCAGGAAAGTGAAAAAACATAGACTAGTGAGGTTTATGTCCAAAACAATCGGAGAGCAGCAGACACAGACTGATAAGATGTCCGATGATGATGACGACTTTGGTGTGCAGCATAGGGAAGGCAAGACCAGGCTTAATGCTGATGTGAGTCCAGGACGTACTCAGGACGAGATTCCAGGCGAGACAGGCCAGACCAAACAGGAGTCTATGCGATACCCTTCTAGAGAGAGGAGGAGGCCAGACTATTTAAAAGATTATGTATGTGACGTGGAGAATGTTGATCAGGCATGGATTAACATAGACTACTGTTACAAAATGGTGTGCAATGTACCTCTAACCTTTAGAGAAGCTGTGACCTCATCAAACTCAAAGGAATGGGTTGATGCGATGGATGATGAAATGCAATCGCTGAGAAAATGACACGTTTACTCTGACCACCTTACCCGGTAAGAAAGCAGTGGGGGTAGATGGGTGTATGCAATTAAAAGTAATGTTGATGGTTCTGACAAATACAAGGCCCGTTATGTAGCTAAGGGATACAGTCAAGAGGGGTATAGACTATGAAGAGACATTTTCTCCTACTGCTAACTTGACTAGTGTTGGAGTACTAATGCAAAAAGCTGCACAGGAAAACCTGATTTTACATCAGATGGATGTCAAGACTGCCTACCTACATGCACCAATAGATTGCGAGATTTTCATGAAACAACCAGAGGGTTATGAAGAGCAGTCTAATAGAAACGAAAAGTTGGTGTATAAGCTAGAGAAGTCACTGTATGGATTAAAACAGTCAGGCAGGAACTGGAACAAAATGTTGCATGAGTATCTGAGTGACAATGAGTTTGTACAAAACCCAGCTGATCATTGTGTTTACACAGGGATAACAGATAATGAGAAGGTGATCATAATAATATGGGTTGATGACTTGGTTATTGCTGCCAGTAATGAGAAAGCAATGAATGGTGTAAAAGGGATGCTCACAGTGAAATTCCAGATGAAAGACTTAGGCAGACTGAGAAATTTCCTTGGTATCAATTTTGACCAGTGTGATGAATGTGTAACCATGTCACAAAAGAGCTATGTCGAGAAAATGCTAGAGAGGTTTGACATGCAAGAGTGTAAACCCAGGTCAACACCTTGTGAACAGAAACTGAACTACACTGATGATGCAGTGATAATGAGTGATGCCAGAAAATACAGAGAGGTAGTAGGTAGCCTAATCTATCTGACTACATGTACTAGACCCGATCTAAGTTTTGTAGTTTGTAAACTGTCACAGTACTTTAGTGAGCCAACAGAAGAGCAGTGGGTTACTGTGAAACATGTACTGAGGTATTTGAAAGGTACAATTGACAAAAACTTGTGTTATAGGAAATGTGACAAGGGACTGGGGTTACAGGCATACAGCGATGCAGATTGGGCGGCTGATGTAACTGACAGGCGTGGTACAACCGGTTACTGTGTTAGCCTGAATGAGAATGGTCCTTTGATTTCCTGGAAAACCAAAAAGCAGCCAACTGTTGCACTGTCCACGTGTGAGGCAGAGTATATGGCATTGGCTGCAACCACACAAGAGTGTCTGTACCTAGTGCAACTATTAGAAAGTATTGATGAATGTCAGTATGCACCACCTAAGATCTATGAGGATAATCAAGGTACAATAGCATTGGCTAAAAATCCTGTAAGCAGACAAAGATGTAAGCATGTTGATATCAAGTATCACTTTGTAAGATCAACTGTAAATAATGGTAAAATATGTTTGGAGTATTGCCCAACAGACCAGATGGTAGCAGATATAATGACAAAACCCGCAACCAAATGTAAGTTGATGAAGTTTGCGAAGTGTCTGTTTGGAAACTAGCCAAAGTAGCCATATACAAGATGATTTATGTATTTTCTTATTTTTCTTTATATGATTTAAGGAGATACAATATGTTTTGTTTCTGTTTTTTCTTTATGATTTGAGTTTCAGGAGTTAACAATGTGAGAGCAAGTGGGGGTGTTAACATGTATACTAGTGTGCTCTCAATTACTACTTATGTCGGCCAATAAGATGAGCTGCAATGGACATGTGACCTTGTGAACCTTGTGTATAAATACTGCGCATGTGTCAATAAAATGTTCCTCCCTTTGTATGAAAATAGCCGCTGCCTACCGTGTGCATTTATTCCTCCGGATCAAAGTCATGGTTTAGTCTAGCACTGCTGGGTACAATACGCCAGGATCGCTACAAAGTTTAGTTTAACAGAAAGTATCTTTTGGAATGTCTAATCCAACCCTGGCAGTCTTTAGGATAAATGTCTCCACACCCCGCATTCATGGCATCCAGTAAGGACATCTGGTCATGTGGACGGTGGTCATACACCTTCCACCTCCACGCAGAGAAAAACTCTTCTATGGGGTTTAGGAAGGGGGAGTATGGAGGCAGGAATAGTACTAACATCCTAGGATGTGCAGCAAACCAGTCTGTGACTGCAGCAGAGTGGTGGAATGCCACATTATCCCACACAACAATGAAGGTAGGGGAGTTTCCTGCCCCTCTCTCCTCCGCTGGCACAAGTCATTTATGCAGGTCATCCAGAAAAGAAATGAACCTCTCTGTATTGTAGGGGCCAATGAGTGATTTGTGTAACAGCAAACCATCATTGGACAGTGCTGCACACATTGTGATGCAATTCTGTTTTGAATGTGTTTTAAACAGTTTTGAAAACAGTGTGTTAGCATTTGAAAAATGTGCTGCAAATATATAGTGTTTTGCGGGTGGTGGAGTATGAATGAGAAAAGAGTTCATGGATTTTGGAAAATGTGGTCATTGAATGCACTTTGTGTGAAAGCAATGAAAAATGATTAATTGTTTGGTCCACATAGACTTCTGGTTCGCTGACTGTGTGAAGAGTTTTGAAAATGTGATTTCAGTTTTGACCAATGCATGTTAGCAGTTGAAAAAAACTGTAAGCGTTTTGTGACAATTCTATTGTGAAAAGCGCTATACAAATAAACTTGATTTGATTTGATTTATTCTTATTCTATAATGAAATACTGATTTATGTGAAAAATCATTCAAACTTCAAAGATAAAAGTTCATAATTTATGTAATGCTCCCTGTTGTTAGTGTTTTTAGGTCAGTGTGTTATGAGTGACAATGTATGCTTTCTGAGTGAGCATTGTTGCCTTATTTTGAGACATGTATGAAGTGTTTTGGTGGTTTGAGTGAGTTTTGGAAGTGAGATGAACTGTTTGGCCAAGATGCATGTTAGCAATGCAGACTGTATGAAGAGTTTTGAAAAAGTGTCTTCAGTATTGACCGATGCTTGTTAGCAATTGAAAAAAACTGTAATACAAAATAACACAAGATAGTACAACATAAATGTTTGCTGTCTCGAGAATCCTGTATGATGGGCTAAACAGGTGTCTTTTTTATTTAGTCAGTTAATGTGATATAACTCGGCAATTCAAGCAAATTAATGTATCTTATTGCAGCAGGCGTTGATGTGATGTAAATCCTGTAGGCTATCGACAGGTGGTTTATGTGTGTCACATAAGCGGGTTTGGTTGGAGCGCAAGTCACTTCTTGCTGTGTGTGTGTGTGTACGTACGTGTGTGTGTGTGTGTGTGTGTGTGTGTGTGTGTCTGGTGCATGTGCATGTGTGCGTGCGCGTGCATGTGTGTGTGTGTTATGTGTGTGTGTGTGTGTGCGTGTGTGGATGTGTGTGTGTGTGTGTTGTGTGTGCGTATGTGTGTGTGTGTGTGTGTGTGTGTGTGTGTGAGTGTGCGTGCGTGTGCGTGCGTGTGTGTGTTGTGTGTCCGTATGGGTGTGGCATGTGTGCATGCGCGCGTGCATGTGTGTGTGTGTTATGTGTGTGGTGTGTGCGTGTGTGTGTGTGTGTGTGTGTGTGTGTGTGTGTGTGTGTGAGTGAAATCTGAAGCTGCACCCGGTCATTTCCTGTCTTTTGCTGTCTGAGTTCTGAGCCAAACTAACCCCGGCATTCTGGTATTAGTTCATGCGTATGCATGTAGATACATAGCTAAAGGTCATGTTACATGTGTATATTCATAACTAGCATAATGTAGTATAATGGTTAGGGAGCTGGGCTTGTAACAAGAGGTTTCCAGTTTGATTCTGGGGTAGAACACTGCTGTTGTACCCTTGAGCAAAGTATACTTAACCTGAATTGCTTCAGTAAAATATCCAGCTGTATAAATGGATTGTATGTAATGAAAAGTAAACTGTGTAAGTCACTCTGGATAAGAGTCTGCTAAATGCCTGTAATGTAGCTATTATAAACAATTTTGTCTACCATACTACATATCTCTGTTTTGTTTTGGAGCCAAGGGTTTCGATTTCAGTTTAGTTTTCATTCGCCATAAATATCTATTGCCATTAACAAACAGTTTTAGGATTTAGGACACACACACACACACTTCCAGTCATCTCAGTGCTTTGATAATTTGATAGTTACCTCCTCCTCATCAGAGAGATCAGCCATGGAGGACCAGGAGAGGCCAGGAGAGCCTTATGACCCCGATTATCACCCCTGTAACAGAAAACACTACTGTTATACTGACTGACACACACACACACGCACGCACGCACGCACGCACGCACGCACGCACGCACGCACGCACGCACGCACGTACGTACGTACGTAGCCATAGGACCCCTGTCCTGGTAAGCCTGTGCTTTCTGATCAGTGTCCGCTACAGCAGAAGGTGCCATTTTAGTAATTTCATCCCTAATTTTCTCAATCTTCTCAGAGAAAAAGTTCATGAAATCATTACTATTATAGGCTGCCGGAGGCTTAGCATTGGTTTCAGTCTGGTTCTTTGTCAGTTTGGCCACTGTATCAAAAATAAATTTTGGATTATTCTTATGCTCAATCAGATCAGACAAATAGGTTGACCTTGCGGAGGAGAGAGCATATTTGTACTGTACCAGACTGTCTTTCCAGGCAGAATAAAATACTTCTAATTTAATGGATCGCCACTTACGTTCCAACTTGCGAGAAGCTTGTTTAAGAGCACGTGTGTGGTCAGTATACCATGGTGCAAGCTTCTTTTGGCTAGTTTTTTTCTTTTTGAGAGGCGCAACAACATCAAGAGTGTTGCGCAGGGTGTAATTTAGATTGTCCATCGGCTGATCAATAGATTGTAGACTAGTGGGATCCTGATTAACAGTAAATAATTCTTGGAACAGGCTGGTTAGGTATCGTAGAGGAATTTAGGGAGCAACTAAAGTAGAACACTGGTTTTGATCTAATAGCAGTGGTAGCATGAATTTCAAATGTAATAAGGAAATGGTCAGAGAGCACAGGATTATTAGGAGAGACAACTAGATTGCTAATGCTAATACCATAGGATAAAGTTAAGTCCAGTGTATGTTGATGACAATGAGTTGGCCCAGACACATTTTGGACAAAACCAACGGAGTCAAGAATAGAAGCAAAAGCCTTCACTAGAGAATCATTTCCATTATCAACATGAATATTAAAGTTGCCTATAATCACAACTTTATCTGCCATAACTGCTAGGTTTGATAAAAAGTCTGAAAACTCAGAGGAAAGCAGCATAGGGTCCAGGGGGTCTGTAGATAGTGTGGCAGCCCGAAGGGTTGCACCACAAAATGGCTGCCTGGCCTCCAACACATGGCAGCCATTTTCACTACATTTCCCAGCATGCCACCGCAACACCTGAACCAAGTCAGGCAATAGAGATAACAAACAGCTGAAAGCCATTTCAAAGGCCTATTTAAAGGGCTGATGCCCATTGTTCTTGAAAAGGAGTAGGAACGAGTTGTGAAAGGAGTTGCTGTGCGAGTTTGTTGAGTAAATACCTGTGAAGTCATTGACCAGCCAGGATTTACAAGGAGTGGTGAGAGAGAGAGAGAGTTTTTTGAAAGAGAGTGTTGGGGAATTGTTTGTTGGAAATTGGATTGGATTACTTGGAATTGGATTACGGACTGGACAACGGAACTTGGACCTGGATTGCGGATTTGGAACGGACATCGACAAAGAGACAAGAATTGTGGACTTTGTGTTCGTATTCCCCAAAAGACCCCACCCTGCGTTTTGTGTTGTTTGTTTAATAAATCATAATTTCTGCTGATATTACTGCCTCCTCAGTGTTCTTACACTTGCCTACGCCCTCTGAAAGGTCAGTGAGTGTCGCCCAACCCTTGGGGACGCCACATATGGTGGAGAATGCGGGCAGAGGGCAGCACAGATAGGCAAGAGGAGGTAGTGCAGCAGGGTTTATGTTTGGTTTGTGCAACAGACTCCACGATGGAAGAGATGCAGAGACTGAAGAGACGGGCAGCCATGGTGGAGGACCAATGGCGTGTCACCCTCCGTGAGGTCCAACAGCTGAAGCAGAGTGCCCAGCTTGAGCTGTGCAAGGCAAAGTTGGAGGTGAGCACCTCAGAGGAGCGCCACCTGATGGCAATGATGAAGTTGCGAGAGGAGCACCACATGGACTCCCTGGGAGTGGTGAGAATCATGGGTGCGGAGATAGAAAAGGAGAAGGCGTCCCATGGCGAGGAGATGAGGCGTGTCGAGTCCCACAACCTGGCGCTCAAAGAGCAGGTGAGAACCCTAACCCAGATGCGTGAGGATGAGCAGCGACATTGTCTGGACATGCAGGAGTCCCAGGACCAGGCCACAGATGAGTATGCCAGGGCCTTGGGGATGCCCAGACCAGGCTCGCCCAGAAGGAGGCAGAGCTAAGGAAAGCAGCGGAGAACCATGCGTCCGAGGCGGAGCAACTCCGGTGCCAAGTGGAGCAGGAGAGCAGGGATACGCACCAGGTCGAGGCCAACGCCCTGCGGGAGCAGCTGGCCCAGCTGGAGAAGAGTGTGGAGCAGGAAATGGCGCTGAACATGGAGCTGCAGCAGAGGCAGACCGAGCAGGAGAAGCTCCTGGCCCAGAGAGATGACGTCAGCTCCCAGCTGCAGGAGGTAAACCGCGCCAACAGCCGGCTCCTGGAGCAGCTGACTGAACTGGGCCAAGAGAAGGACAAACTCCAGCAGGGGCTGGAGGAGACCAGGAAGACGGCGGACAAGCACAAGGCCATGCTGGACGAGCTGGCCATCGACGTGGCGCAGGAGAAGTCGCGGCACAAGGAGGAGCTGAGCGACGTGCGGCTGCAGCACGAGAAGGAGGTGCTGGGCGTGCGGGCGCTACGAGAAGGAGCTGCGCGGCCTGCACGAGGACAAGAACCGCACCGAGGAGGAGATCCGCTCACAGCTCCGTGACGAGAAGGCCCGCACTCGGGAGCTGGAGAGCCTACAGCAGACGGTGAAGAAGCTGCAGGCTCAAATCCAGTCCATGGAGGGCACCAAGGGATGGTTCGAGCGCAGACTCAAAGAGGCGGATGAGACGGCGGAGAAGAGTGCGCTGGAGCACCAGGAGCAAGTCCAGAAGCTGCAGCTGGAGCAGACCGCACAGCTTCAGGGAAAATGGCGGAGATGGAAGCCCAGCAGCGGGCCACAGAAAATGCATTTCCGGGAAGTACTGAAGGTCCAAGCCGAGACTGTGCTGGACCTACAAGCCCGACTGAAAGGGGTGAGTGAAGAGCTGGACTGTGTAAAGTGTGTTCCTGTCACCCAAGACGCTAGCACGCAGGTGGAGGTCTCGCAGCCAGCGGAACTGGGAGGACATGATGACCAGACCTTGGAGTGGGGACAATGGTCCTCAGTCCCACTCAGCCTGCCGGACCTTCCAGGGAGCCTAGAGGAGCTATGGGGGACCATAGGGTTGAGGAAGGCCTCATAATTATGGCCGAGGTCTGTTTGAGCACCCAACCATCTCCTGATGTGGTGAGTCCATCCCCCTCACTAAAAGTGAAAAGACTGAGAAGAAGAGTGGAAATCACTAAAACTCACGGGAAAAGAAACTCAGAAAAGAACGGAAGTAAAATTAAGAGGATTAACTGTAACAGCCATTTATGGAGCAGAGGCCAGAAGGACCCGAGAAAGACAAAGGAGAATTAACTGTGTGGTGAAGGGCATGTTTTCCCCAGTTACCCCACCTGACCCCCTGAAAGGAAAAGGGAGGTGGAGGAAAAGGCTGAAGCCTGGACACTGGATTTCGGAATGGCGTGACGTATACCGGAGGAGCCATGGAGGGCTGGTGAGACCAGAGCAGGAGCGGTGACCGCTCCGTCCATGGAGCCCAGAGCCTGTACACACTGTTGGCCATTTTGTGGCAGAAAAGGTGAGCAACTTGCGTCACTCATTAATGTCTGCCAGACATTTTTTCAGGCAACCGGAGACTGGGGATTCTGGGACGTTTGACCCAGGGGGGGACACTTCCTGAGTGGACCTGGAGAGGGGACCCTCCTGGTGGCCGCTGGACATAGGCCGCTCGGCCCTCCCGAGGTCAGAGCTGAGGAGGAGGGTGTGTGGCAGCCCGAAGGGTTGCACCACAAAATGGCTGCCTGGCCTCCAACACATGGCAGCCATTTTCACTACATTTCCCAGCATGCCACCGCAACACCTGAACCAAGTCAGGCAATAGAGATAACAAACAGCTGAAAGCCATTTCAAAGGCCTATTTAAAGGGCTGATGCCCATTGTTCTTGAAAAGGAGTAGGAACGAGTTGTGAAAGGAGTTGCTGTGCGAGTTTGTTGAGTAAATACCTGTGAAGTCATTGACCAGCCAGGATTTACAAGGAGTGGTGAGAGAGAGAGAGAGTTTTTTTGAAAGAGAGTGTTGGGGAATTGTTTGTTGAAATTGATTGGATTACTTGGAATTGGATTACGGACTGGACAACGGAACTTGGACCTGGATTGCGGATTTGGAACGGACATCGACAAAGAGACAAGAATTGTGGACTTTGTGTTCGTATTCCCCAAAAGACCCCACCCTGCGTTTTGTGTTGTTTGTTTAATAAATCATAATTTCTGCTGATATTACTGCCTCCTCAGTGTTCTTACACTTGCCTACGCCCTCTGAAAGGTCAGTGAGTGTCGCCCAACCCTTGGGGACGCCACAATAGTAACTAGTATAAAAGATGAAGTAAATATAGATCTATTATCTACATTAGTCTGTATGGAGCCCAAGGAAAGCACTTCAAATGAAGAGAATATGTTTATAGATTTCTTAGTAAGGTGTAGTCTAGTGTCAAAAATAACAGCCACGCCGCCACCTCTGCCTGACTGTCGAGGGTTGTGACAACTAGAGTATCCAACTGGGGTAGATGCATTTAATGCTATGTACTCATCAGGTCTAAGCCAAGTCTCCGTCAAACTTCAAAGTTTATAATCAGTGATCAGTTCGTTCACAAGGGCAGCTTTAGGAGCTAGTGATCTTATATTTAGCAACCCAATTTTAAGGAGAGTTCTATCGAAATTAGGTTTAGCATTTGCATTAGGATGGTTCGTGTTGATCCTTATCAGATTATTAGAAAAGACTATGGCCTATGTTATTAGATAAAAGAAGAGCACCCCTCCAGCTCGGGTGGAGTCCGTCTCTCTTCAGTAAACCAGGCTCTCCCCAAAACGTAGGCCAATTATTAACAAACCCTATGCTATTTGATGTACACCACTCAGTCAGCCAGCGATTTAGCGACGTTAATCTACTACTGTAGATTTCGTCACTTCTACGAGCTGGGAGGGGACCAGAGACTATTACTTCCCAACACATCTCGTTTGTCAATTTACACAACGAGACCAAATTTGTTTTAGTGATCTCCGATTGCCTCAACCGGACATCATTAGCGCCGACGTGGATAACAATTTAGGAAAATCTACGTTTACTTTTAGCCAGCGCTTTTAAATTTGATTCAATATCGGTAGCTCTAGCCCCGGAATACAATTGACTATGGTCGCTGAGACGCGCTATTCTCACGTTTGAAGTATGGAATCGCCAATGATAAGCTTTCTCTTTTTCCTCAATAGGTGTGAGTGGGGAGAATCTATGTGAAACGTGAGTTGGGTGGTGTACGGCCGGCTTAGGCCGACAACCATGTCCCCGCCGAACCGTGACAAACTGGCCGTGCTGCGTCGGCTCTTCTGCTGGTGCGATGGGAGAAGCGCTCACAGGTGCATCCGGCGTAGCTACACACGACTGTATAAAACTCTCATGATCTTTAATCTCTCTGAGGGTCCGGATGCGGGCCTCTAACTCAACTATCCTCTCCGCCAACGCTAAATTAAGCTCACATTTATGGCACGTAAAATTAACATTATCAGTAACATCGGCATTAGAGCTAAGACTATACATGCTACGAGAGCAAAAGAGGGGAGAGGAAGCAGCCATCGTTTGTGCTTACCGTATAGGTTGATTAGTCAGGAGTAACCGAAAAAGATTAAAAAATAGAAGAGTTTTGTATTTAAATCAGTATAAAAATGCAGAAAATGCGGGCAGTAAAACTTGGAGCAGCGACTACAGCGCGCGTCGCGTTCAAACAGCAAACAGGAAGTTTAGGAGTCACCTTTAGAGGGGCGTACAGGTTAGCACACAATCATCTGTGCTGTTGTTTTTCCACAGCAGATGAACTGAGAGATAAGGTCACTTCTGCGGGTACCTACAAAACTAAATACATCGATCCGAAAACACACCAACATAACAGAATGAATCCAAAATCCAGTTAATTTGCTCAGTTTAAGTGCTCTCTCTCTCTCTCTCTCGGTGGTTTTTGCTCATGGTTTAACTGGGAAATGCGTACACAGGCACAGCAGGTCTGACCTTCGGACTAGCTAAACAAAAGCCCATACAGGTAGCTGCACCTTAATCCCGCAGAACAGTAAGAAATACAAGATTCTAAAGAATCGCATGTCTTTAATATCCGTTTAATATACGCGCAAAACACACCCCAATATATGTTTTGTGTAGGCTAAATTCACGAGACTTTTGACCATTTCGTGCCACGAGTCAAACTGAAACGGGAACTGTAGCCATGAGACTTAAAGTTGATCGCGTTTACAAAACGTTTTTTTACCAAGTCTACACAAAATTAATAATGAAAAATAGCTCGTATAAATATGAATGAAAGCTAATGGGAACAGCTACAATTCGCACTTACCCCCACACCGCCTTAAAATAAGTCCTCAATTCTCTCGTAAGAATTAATCATTCAACCGTCCCTCACACTCTTTCATTGCTCCAAGGAGGGTGTGTTTCTCTGAAATCACATGATCTTACTTTTGCGACAAAGACGCTTTAAATTACGGTCTTGGAGGTTGTGTAACTATAGCGCTATATTGTAGTGCC
>JAINUG010001869.1:0-2500 GCA_029706075.1 Aldrovandia affinis
CAGACGCCCTTATCCAGAGCGACTTGTACAGTTTACATTTCATTACATACAATCCATTTATACAGCTGGATATTTTTTAACTGAAGTAATTCAGGTTAAGTACCTTAAGTATAAGGTATCTTTACACAGAGAGTTGTCAGTGCCTGGAACAGCTTTGCCAGGTCGGGTAGTAGAGGCAGAAACACTTGGGCTATTCAAGGCCAGGCTAGATGTAGTACTAGAGATGCTCTTTAGATTAGGACATGATGAGCCTAGATGGGCCGAACGGCCAGTTCTCATCATTATGTATTCTTATGTTCTTATATTCTTAAGGGTACAACGGCAGTGTCCGCCACCTGGGAATCAAACCTGCAACCTCTGAGTTACAAGTCCACCTCCCTAACCACTACACTACACTGCCATTTCTCATATATGCCAGGTGCTGGAGTCTGTTATGATCAGGAGGTGACGGAAGCAGAATATATAAGAGCAGGTGTATAATATATGACATTTAGGAGACGCTTTTATCCAAAGTGACTTACAGTAGTGAATGCAAACATTTTATCACTACTGTATATGTGGTCCCAGTGGGAATCAAACCCGTTGTCAACGCCGTGCTCTACCTACTGAGCCACACAGAACCACGCTCTACCTACTGAGACACACAGAACCACGCTCTACCCACTGAGACACACAGAACCACGCTCTACCTACTGAGACACACAGAACCACGCTCTACCTACTGAGACACACAGAACCATTTATACAGCTGGATATTTTTTTAACTGAAGCAATTCAGGTTAAGTACCTTTAGCTCAAGGGTACAACGGCAGTGCCCCCACCTGGGGAATCGAACCTGTGACCTCTGAGTTACAAGCCCAGCTCCCTAACCATTACACTACCTGGTCCCTCCTCCCTCCTCCCTCCTCCCTCCTAACCTCCTGTCTCCTCCCTCCTCCCTCCTAACCTCCTGGGTTCCTAATTGGGGACCCCTGCTCTAGACGTAGAAGCACAGTGTGGGGCGTATGGGAGGGGATGTGAGGTTTCTCTCTCTCTCCCTCTCTCTCCCTCCCTCCCTCCCTCTCTCTCTCTCTCTCTCTCTCTGTCTCTCCGGGAGGACAGCAGCATGTACTGGTTCCTCCCTCCTTCCTCCTTCCTCCTCACCTCCTCCCTCCTCCCTCCTCCCTCCTCCCTCCTCCCTCCTCCCTCCTCTCTCCTCCCTCCTCTCTCCTCTCTCCTCTCTCCTCCCCTCCCTCTCTCCTCCCTCCTCCCTCCTCTCTCCTCCCTCCTCCCTCCTCCCTCCTCCCTCCTCCCTCCTCCCTCCTAACCTCCTAACCTCCTGTCTCCCCCAGGTAAAAAGAAGTGTGTAAGTCGCTCTGGATAAGAGAGTCTGCTAAAATGCCTACAAATGTAAAAGCTGTGGACCGCGATCCCCACGATGCATCACACTCCCTTCGGTCTCTCTCTCCCCCAGGTGATCAGCTGTATGTGGGAGGACAGCACCGCGTACGTGCAGCAGAGAGACGAATACCTGGAGCAGGTGTGTGAGATGGCGCTGAGGAAGATCTCCATCGTCACCGTCTGTGGCACGGCGACCAACAGCACCATGAAGGTGGACCACTACCAGCTCGGTGAGCGCTGTCAGAGACACACACACACACGCTCTCACACACACACACACACACACACACACACACACACACTATCACACACACACACAGAGACACACACACTCACACACACAGCACCATGAAGGTGGACCACTATCAGCTCGGTGAGCGCTGTCAGACACACACACACACACTATCACTCACTCACACACACACACACACAGAGACACACTCACACACACACACACACAGAGACACACTCACACACACACACACACAGAGACACACTCACACACACACACACACAGAGACAGAGACACTCACACACTCTCACACACACTCACACACACACACACACACAGAGACAGAGACACTCTCACACACTCACACACTCTCACACACACTCTCACACACTCACACTCTCACACACACACACACACACACACACACAGAGACAGAGACACTCTCACACACTCACACACTCTCACACACACTCTCACACACTCACACACTCTCACACACACTCTCACACACACACACACACACAGAGACAGAGACACTCTCACACACTCACACACTCTCACACACACTCTCACACACTCACACACTCTCACACACACTCTCACACACACACACACACAGAGACAGAGACACTCTCACACACTCACACACTCTCACACACACTCTCACACACTCACACACTCTCACACACACTCTCACACACACACACACAGAGACAGAGACACTCTCACACACTCACACACACAGCACCATGAAGGTGGACCACTATCAGCTCGGTGAGCGCTGTCACTCACTCACACTATCACTCACTCACACACACACTCACACACACACACACACACACACACACACACTCACACACACAGAGACACACACTCACACACACAGAG
>JAINUG010001869.1:5000-16255 GCA_029706075.1 Aldrovandia affinis
GAGGGAGGGAGAGAGAGAGGTAGAGAGAGAGAGAGAGAGAGAGGGAGAGGGAGAGAGGGAGAGAGAGAGGGGGAGGGAGAGGAAGAGAGGGAGAGGTTCTGTAGGTAGAGCAGTAGGTAGAGCGTGGTTCTGTGTGGCTCAGTTGGTAGAGCACGGCGTTGGCAATGCTTAGGTTGTGGGTTCAATCCCCCACTGGGGCCACATATACTGAAAATATATGCATTCACTACTGTAAGTCGCTGGATAAAAGCGTCTGCTAAATGGCATATATATTATTATATATTATTAGAGTGAGAGAGAGAGAGAGAGAGACATTTACATTTTTGGCATTTAGCAGATGCTCTTATCCAGAGCGACTTACAAGATGTGCATTAATACATGGTAGGAACTAGCATAGTTTGCGCAAGAGATCAGTGCAGTAATACATCGATAGACATCATTGTAGGCATCTGCGTACCGTACCTGTAACACTGGGAGAGAAAAGGTTAGTAATGTATTTATAAATGTTTTGAAAGTTTTAAACAAGGATACATATCACGAAAAGCAGTATTAAACATGTAAGCAGTGGTGATGACAATGAGTAAAATGTACAGAGTTCAGTGGTAGTGGAGTCTGAAGAGGTGGGTTTTGAGTCCCTTGCGGAAGATCGCAAGTGATTCCGCGGTCCTGACCGATTGCGGAAGGTCGTTCCACCAGCGAGGACCAGGACAGAGAAGAGGCGAGACCACGATGAGCGGCTGCCAGGCGCCCGGAGGGAAGGGACAGTCAGTTTACCCGAGGAGGCGGAGCGGAGGGGTCTGGGCGGGGTGTAGGGAGTGATGAGTGACTGGAGGTATGGGGTAGCAGTTCCTCTGGCCGCTTGAAAAGCAAGCACCAATGATTTGAATCTGATGCGTGCTGCGATGGGGAGCCAGTGCAGAGAGGAGAGTAGAGGGGTGACGTGGGTGAACTTGGGCTGGTTGAACACCAGGCGAGCGGCAGCGTTCTGGACCAGTTGCAGTGGCTTGATGGCGCAGGCCGGTAGCAAGGAATTAGACGTGGAGTGGGTTTTGAGTCTCTCAGTGTGAATCATGGCCCTTATCGTGTTGTGCTGTGACTGGCTTCACTCAAACTGTATCCTCACATAAAAGGACCACACACACACACACACACACTCACACTCACACACACTCACACACACACGCACTCACACACTCACACACACACTCACACACACACACACACACACACACACACACACTCACCACACACACACACACACACACACACACACACACACACACACACACACACTCACACACACACACACACACACACACACACACACACACATGAAAGGACCGTGCTCTTTGAAGTATGCCTGTGGGGGCAGGAGTTTAAACAGAGCAGAAACGAGTCACATTCCAGCAGACAGGGCCCAGCACCATGTACCAGAGGTAATTAAACAGAGCCGACTCTAAACGAGATTAGAACAGATAATGAGAGAGAGAGAGAGGAGGGAGAGAGAGGGAGAGAGAGGGAGAGAGAGGGAGAGAGAGGAGAGAGAGAGAGAGAGAGAGGGAGAGGGAGAGGGAGAGAGAGAGAGAGAGAGAGAGAGAGAGAGGGAGAGAGGGAGAGAGAGAGAGAGAGAGGGGGAGAGAGAGGAGAGAGAGGGGAGAGAGAGGGAGAGAGAGGGGGAGAGAGAGGGAGAGAGAGGGGAGAGAGAGGGAGAGAGAGGGAGAGAGGGGGAGAGAGAGAGAGAGAGAGAGGGAGAGGGAGAGGGAGAGGGAGAGAGAGAGGGAGGGAGAGAGGGAGGGAGAGAGGGAGAGAGAGAGAGAGAGAGGGGGAGAGAGGGAGAGAGAGGGGGAGAGAGAGGGAGAGAGAGGGGGAGAGAGAGGGAGAGAGAGAGAGAGAGAGGGGGAGAGAGAGGGAGAGAGAGGGGGAGAGAGAGGGAGAGAGAGGGAGAGAGAGAGAGAGAGAGAGGGAGAGGGAGAGGGAGAGGGAGAGAGAGAGAGAGGGAGGGAGAGAGAGAGAGAGAGAGAGAGAGGGGGAGAGAGAGGGAGAGAGAGGGGGAGAGAGAGGGAGAGAGAGGGGGAGAGAGAGGGAGAGAGAGGGGGAGAGAGAGGGAGAGAGAGGGAGAGAGGGGGAGAGAGAGAGAGAGAGAGGGAGAGAGAGAGAGAGAGACAGTGAGAGAGGGAGAGAGAGAAGGTTCCTGTAGTGTGAGTGTGAGAGAGTGTGTGTGTGTCTATGAGTGTGTTTGTATAAACTAACGTCTAAATGGCTGAAGTGTTTGTTTGCTGTGTTCATTTACATTACATGACATTACATTACAGGCATTTAGCAGACGCTCTTATCCAGAGCGACTTACACAGTTTACATTTCTTTACAATCCATTTATACAGCTGGATATTTTACTGAAGCAATTCAGGTTAAGTACCTTTAGCTCAAGGTGTACAACAGCAGTGTCCCACCTGGGGATCGAACCTGCAATCTCTGAGTTACAAGCCCAGCTCCCCCTAACCATTATACCACACTGCCTGCCTCTCTGTGCGTGTGAGAGACTACACTACCCACAATCCTCTGTGTGTGTGTGTGTGACTACACTACCCACAATACTCTGTATGAGAGACTACACTACCCACAATCCTCTCTCTGTGTGTGAGAGACTACACAACTACAATCCTCTCTGTGTGAGAGACAACACTACTAAAATCCTCTGTGTGAGAGACTACACTACCCACAATCCTCTCTGTGTGTGAGAGACTACACTACCTACAATCCTCTCTGTGTGAGAGACTACACTACTACAATCCTCTCTGTGTGTGAGAGACTACACTACCCACAATCCTCCTCTGTGTGTGTGAGACTACACTAACCACAGTCCTCTGCTCAGAGCACGACAAGCCCATGAAGGCGATGAGGAAGGAGGACCTGCTGAACAGGACCCTCATCGCTCACATCCGGAACGAGTTCGGCATGGTGCCCGGAGACTTCCACATGGTGCTGACCGACTTCGACATGAAAGTGAAGGTGAGTGTCCCACTCTTACACACACACGCACACACATGGGAAAAATCCGCAACAAAATTAAAACAAAGTGTTAAAAAAGTATTGCACAAAAACACATAGTGTCTTGTGCCGTTCACAACTATTACATTACAGGCATGATGCATTGTGGGTATCGCGGTCCACAGCTTTTACATTTGTAGGCATTTTAGCAGACGCTCTTACACAGTTTCACATTTCTTTATATACAATCCATTTATACAGCTGGATATTTTACTGAAGCAATTCAGGTTAAGTACCTTTAGCTCAAGGGTACAACGGCAGTGTCCCACCTGGGAATTGAACCACCAACCTCTGAGTTACAAGCCCAGTTCCCTAACCATTATACCACACTGCCTGCCTCTCTGTGTTTGTGAGAGACTACACTACCCACAATCCTCTCTGTGTGTGTGAGAGACTACACTACCCACAATCCCTCTGTGTGAGAGACTACAGTACTACAATCCTCTCTGTGTGTGAGAGAGAGAGACTACACTACCCACAATCCTCTTTGTGTGTGTGAGAGACTACACTACTACAATCCTCTCTGTGCGTGTGAGAGAGACTACACTACCCACAATCCTCTCTGTGTGTGTGTGACTACACTACCCACAATCCTCTCTGTGTGTGAGAGACTACACTACTACAATCCTCTCTGTGTGTGTGACAGAGACTACACTACCCACAATCCTCTCTGTGCATGTGAGAGACTACACTACTACAATCCTCTCTCTGTGTGTGAGAGACTACACTACTACAATCCTCTCTCTGTGTGAGAGACTACACTACTACAATCCTCTCTGTGTGTGAGAGAGACTACACTACCCACAATCCTCTCTGTGCATGTGAGAGACTACACTACTACAATCCTCTCTGTGTGTGTGAGAGACTACACTACCCACAATCCTCTCTGTGCGTGTGAGAGACTACACTACCCACAATCCTGTGTGTGTTTTGTGTGGCAGCAATCGTACGAGGTGCCCATCGCCCTGAAGGCTGTGCTGGACTACGTGGACACGATGCCCTCCCGCTCCCGAGAGCTGGAGCAACAGAAGAAGAGCGGTCTGGTGTGCCCGAAGGAGGACCGTCCCCGATCACTGGAGAACTTCCTCTCCAGGTGAGAGAGAGGGAGGGGAGAGAGAGAGAGGGAGGGAGGGAGAGGGAGGGGGAGAGGGAGGGGGAGAGAGAGAGAGAGAAAGAGAGAGAAAGGGAGGGGGATGGAGAGAGAGGGATGGAGAGAGAGACAGAGAGAGAGGGATGGAGAGAGACGGGGAGAGGGAGGGAGAGGGAGAGGGGGAGAGGGAGGGAGAGGGAGAGGGGGAGAGAGGGAGGGAGAGGGAGAGGGGGAGAGAGAGAGGGAGAGGGAGAGGGGGAGAGAGAGAGGGAGAGAGGGGGAGGGGGAGAGGGGGAGAGGGAGAGAGAGGGGAGGGGGAGGGGGGAGGGGGAGAGAGGGGGAGGGGGAGGGGGAGAGAGAGGGAGAGGGAGAGGGAGAGAGAGAGGGATGGAGAGAGAGAGAGGGAGGGATGGAGAGGGAGAGGAGGGAGGGAGGGAGAGGGATGGAGAGAGGGGGAGAGGGAAAGAAGGAGAGAGAGAGAGAGAGATGGAGAGAGGGGGGAGAGAGAGAGAAAGAGAGAGAGAGAGAAAGAGAGAGAAAGGGAGGGGATGGAGAGAGAGGGATGGAGAGAGAGACAGAGAGAGAGGGATGGAGAGAGACGGGGAGAGGGAGAGACAGAGAGGGAGGGAGAGAGACGGGGAGAGGGAGAGACAGAGAGGGAGGGAGAACTTCCTCTCCAGGTGAGCAGAGGCGACCACTTGAGCAGGAATGGTGGCCGAGCCTGCCTCCTCTACGCTTCTCCCCTGTTTGAGAAGCAGTTTGAGCCGGAATTACATTACTTTTTAGGCATTTAGCAGACGCTCTTATCCAGAGCGACTTACACAGTTTACATTTCTTTACATACAATCCATTTATACAGCTGGATATTAACTGAAGCAATTCAGGTTAAGTACCTTTAGCTCAAGGGTACAATGGCAGTGCCCCCACCTGGGGACTGAACCAGCAACCTCTGAGTTACAAGCCCAGTTCCCTAACCATTACACTACACTGTCAGAGTGGTGCCAAAACTGACAACCTACCTAAAACAACCGACCCCTCAGATGAACAGACCATTACACCACACTGCCAGCCAACTTCAGTAAAAATATCCAGCTGTATAAATGGATTGCATGTAAAGAAATGTAAAACTGTCTAAGTCGCTCTGGTTAAGAGCGTCTGCTAAATGCCTACAAATGTAATGTAAAAATGTGCTGACTGCACATCACACGTCCCCAAATTCCGCCCCCCTCCCCCTGCTCCCAAATCAACCCCTCATCCCACGATTTATATTTAGACACACATTTCCAGTTGGCCTGTTCCCACATTTTTTTTTAACCCCAGCTGTCTGCAATATGGAGAATGTACAGCGTGAACAAATCAGATGGCTCCCCGGAGATGAGTCATTCAGAGGGCAAAGGCTGAACCAATCGGCTTGGCTCAGGGAGACGAGTCATTCAGAGGGAAAAGGCTGCTGGGATTGTCACTCTCCCAAGAACGACAGAGAAATATTTGGTGTGTAAATGTGGCATGGAACAGAATAGAGAAAATAGAACATAGAATATAGAATATGGAATATAGAATATAGAATATAGAATATAGAATATAGAATATAGAACATAGAATATAGAACATAGAATATAGAATACAGAATATAGAATATAGAATATAGAACAGAATATAGAATATAGAACAGAATATAGAATATAGAACATAGAACATAGAATATAGAATATAGAACATAGAACAGAATATAGAATATAGAACATAGAACATAGAACATAGAATATAGAATATAGAACATAGAATATAGAATATAGAATATTCTTTATTGCCAAAACAAAAGAACAGCCTAATTGTCTATGATCGACTTCACTGCAGCCGTTCGTTTACTGCTCAGATAAATGGCTTTAATTTGAATTGTTTCACACCTGCCTAAAACTTTTGCACAGTACTGTATATGGCTGCAGGATTGCTCCGTTTAAATGTTGCGGCAACTCCGTGCACTTTCGGGCGCCATCGTATGCCTGTCCCCGGCACATACTCGGCATAATGTTACAGCGGATCAGGGTTAGGGTTAGGGTTGCCATTCAGGATGCCATTTAGTGCGGTGACAATGGTTGAGGCGTCGGCTTTGGGTAAATAAAATAACAATCACATCTCGAATTGCGTCTCCTCCTCTGCGTGGGCGGGGCATCCTGTCGGCTCTCCCCCCTCCCCTCCCTGGGGCGGACAGCCAATCGCCGCCAATCGGAGTGGCCAGTGGCCAATAAACAAATTCTTTAAGAAATGTCGATGCCCTACAACTCACAATACAGCAAGCACAAGGGCCATCATAAATTGCCTGCATGTGAAGGAAGAAAGCAATGAATTTGACACAGGCGTTTTGTTTCCAACTTACAAATCAAACTTCCGTAGGCTTAATCCTTCTCTGGGATTACATTACAGGCATTTAGCAGACGCTCTTATCCAGAGCGACTTACAGTTTCACATTTCTTTACAATCCATTTATACAGCTGGATATTTTACTGAAGCAATTCAGGTTAAGTACCTTTAGCTCAAGGGTACAACGGCAGTGCCCCCCACCTGGAGATTGAACCAGCAACCTCTGAGTTACAAGCCCAGCTCCCTAACCATTACACTACACTGCCTGCCTTCCACAGGTTCAGTATCTGTGTAAGAGCCCTTCATTTTGTGGAGGGAAACTGTGATTGGCTGTGGTGGGGTGCTGGCTCTTCCTGATTGGGCTCTGGTGCTGGTGGTATGATCTCAGGTTCTGTGATTGGCTGTGGTGGTGGTGGTGTGCTGGCTCTCCTGATTGGCTGATTGGTGGTGGTGGTGTGATCCTCAGGTTCCGTTGGAGACGAAGGCTGTTCATAATCTCCTCCCCCAACGATGAGGAATGGGCCTATCAGCAACAGCTCTACGCCCTGACCAGCCAGGCCTGCAACCTGGGTGAGTTCATCTTAAAACCTTTACCTAACTGTCACACAGATTATTCTGCTGTTGCTGTTATATATTATATTATTATGAATTTTTTTCTTTTTAATTTTTAATTTTTGTAATTAATATAATTTTGTAGATTTTTTTTTGTTAATTTTTTTTTTTGTTACATTTTTGTACATTTTTTTGTACAATTCTTTTTTTCACTGAAATTGAGTTCTTTTTTATTTATTTATTATTTTTTAATTATTATTATTATTATTTTTTGTATTAGTTTTTTTTTAAAATAAAATATAATAAAATAATATAATAATAATAATAATAATTCTACAAAATAATAATATTTATTTAAGTGTTTTAAGTGTTAAATAATGTAATATTTTAAAAATATAATTACATTTTTAATATTATATTGTCACACGCCACGTGACAATCCCGGACGGAACGGAGCAGTCTGGAAACAGGGGTGGAGTTTTCGGCCTACGGACCGGATTTTTATTATTTATTTTTATACGTTCTCTGATACCGGACATGGGCAGAGAAACAGACCGAGTTACACAAAATTAACAAATAAACAAAAACTAAATCTGTCTGTCCCCTCATGGGTTCGGGACACCAAACAATATACTTCAAACCACGAAATAAACTTTAACTTGTCTTTGTCTTTGACTTTTCTTTCTCCTCGGTCTCCCACGCCTTTTCCTTCCTTGTTCCAGCCACCTACTGAAGAGAGCAGAGCAGTTTTCAAGCACACCGATGTGATTAGTAAACACCAGACCGGTGCGTGCGTTGGCTGCTCTGCCAGTAGGCGTGGCCGCTAATCGCCTGATCCGCTGCCGAGACCACACTAACCTTTATGTAATCAATTACACCTCTATTTATTTCGAATTTACTCTCCCCTCCCCACACGAGTCCGCCGCTCGTCTCTAACAAGGCAAGCTAATTCTCCGAGGGCCAGCAAACTCTGCTTCCTTCAAGAGACGGAGCTCACCCCCACCCACGTTCTGGAGACTCTCTTTACGTGCTTCATGGTGGACCTGAGCCGGCTCACCCTCCCCCTCCCCTGGGGCGGACAGCCAAACGCCCCCGCCCCCGATCAGGGCTGATGACCAGGGCCGGTCTGGTAGAGACAGGTTTCAACCACGTCCCTGGCAGACAGTGCACACTCGTACAGGACCAGCCAAGATACGTGTGTGTCTGTGTGTGTGTGTGAGTGTGTGTGAGTGTGTGTGAGTGTGTGTGTGTGTGTGTGTGTGTGTGTGTGTGAGTGTGTGTGAGTGTGTGTGTGTGTGTGTGTGTGTGTGTGTGTGTGTGTGTGTGTGTGTGTGTGTGTGTGTGTGTCTGTGAGTGTGTGTGTGTGTGTGTGTGAGTGTGTGTGTGTGTACAGGACTAGTCTGTTGTGTTTTTAAATGATCAGCACAGTTGGGACTCGAGATCCTGCTTTTTAAAAATGTTTATTTTGTGGTGAACGGCAAATGTTAAACAGGAAATGTAGAAGTTTTTCCTGTATCCTAGACAACCACAAACACCCTGCCAGGACCCAGGCACCTTTTTACTGGAAGTATTGACTTTAAAATAAAAAAGTCAATATTTAAAATGTCCAATTAAAAAAATTATTATTTTCTTTAAACCTAACCTTTCTTTCCCAGTGTTACAGGTATGATACGCAGACGCCTGCAATGATGTCTATTGCTGTATTACTGCACTGATCTCGTGACGCTAACTATGATTGTTCCTACCGTGTATTAATGCACATCTTGTAAGTCGCTCTGGATAAGTGCGTCTGCTAAATACTTCAAATGTAAATGTCTCTCTCTCCCTCTCCCTCTCTCTCTCTTCCTCTCCCTCTCTCTTCCTCTCTCTCCTCCTCTCTCTCCTCTCTCTCTCTGTTTCTCCTTTTCTCTCTCTTCTCTCTCTCCTCTCTGTCTTCTCTCTCTCTGTTTCTCCCCTTTCTCTCTCTCTCTCTCTCCCTCTCTCCCTTTCCCTCTCTCTCTATCTGCCTCCCTCTCTCTCTCTCCCCCTCTCTCTCTCTCTCCGTCCCTCTCTCTCTATCTCCCTCTCTCTCCCTCCCTCTCCCTCTATCTCTCTCTCCATCTCTGTCGCTCTGGATAAGAGCGTCTGCTAAATGCCATAAATGTAAAATGTAAATGACAGGTTGTGTCCGTCCGTCTGTCTGCCCCCCCCCCCCCCCCACCAGGTCTACGGCACATCTCCATTCTGAAGCTGGTTGGCATGGACGCCGCGGACATGGGCGGAGTTCTGGAGCTTTACCCAATCAACGGTAAGGATCCCCTGGCCTGATCCAATCAAATCCTGTCTAGACTGGAGGGATGGCCTGGCCTGATCCAATCAAATCCTGTCTAGACTGGAGACCCTACGATGCTGCAGAGTAACCACAGACACCTTAATATTAATGTGATACAGGTCGGGAGCTGGCCGTGTGGTGTAGTGGTTAGGGAGCTGGGCTTGTAACTCGGACGTTGCAGGTTCAATTCCCAGGTGGGGACACTGCCGTTGTACCCTTAAGAACATAAGAGCATAAGAATACATAATGAGGAGAACAGGCCGTTCGCCCATCTAGGCTCGTCATGTCCTAATCTAATATTAATATGATACAGGTCAGTTGCTGGTCAGTAACGGTTAGGAGCTGGGCGTAAACCCAGAGAGAGAGAGAGAGAGAGAGAGAGAGAGAGACAGAGAGAGAGAGAGAGAGATAGAGGAAGAGAGAGAGGGAGAGGGAGAGAGAGAGAGAGATAGAGAGAAAGATACAGAGAGAGGGACACTGGGGCCACATATACTGAAAACATATACTGAAAATGTATGCATTCACTACTGTAAGTCGCTTTGGATAAAAGCTGCCTGCTAAATGGCGTATATTGTTATTATTATAGGGAGAGAGACCTTCACACTCAGTCACTAACACACACCCCCCCTACTTTTTATTTCCTCCTGATTACGTCCGAACGTCACTAAACAGAAATAGCACAAGCCAGGAGGGAGAAAGGGGGAGGGAAAACAAAACAAAAACATATTTTTCTTTTTCCAAAGCGACCCCCTCCTCCTCTAAAATCCACAAGAGTTTTTATTTATTTGCCCAGCTGCCCTGGCAGCAGGAAGTGGACCCCGCCTTGTTTTCCCAGAGCGTTTGAAGGCCACGCCCCTGGCGATCCCCCTGCCCCCCCCCATGCTCCTGTTTGATCTGGAGCAGGTTTATCTGAGGCTGGCAGGAAAAGTGACCACGGCAGAGAAAAAGTCTTTCTGAGAAGGAACTCAGTTCTGTGTGGAAAAAAGCACCAAACCGCCTCGTCCAGGTTTTCAGTGTTAGATTTAGCGAATGTTTTTCTCCCAATTTAGTAGCCAATTACACCCTCAATTTATTTCGATTTACCTCCCTCCCCAACACAAGTCCACCGCTCATCTCCACGAGGCAAGCTAGTTCTCTGAGGGCTTTTAGAACTTATTTTTCTTCTCTGTCCTGACCTCCTGGTGGAACGACCTTCCGCACTCGGTCAGGACCGCAGAATCACTTGCAATCTTCCGCAAGAGACTCAAAAACCCACCTCTTCAGACTCCACTACCACTGAACTCTGTACATCTAGCTAATTGTCATCATCACTGCCTACTTGTTCAACACTATATATCCCTGCTTTCTCCTCATTAAAAATTAAAATAAATTACTAACCTTTTCCTTCCCAGTGTTACAGGTAAGGTACGCAGCTGCCTGCAATGATGTCTATCGCTGTATTACTGCACTGATCTCGTGCGCTAACTATGATTGTTCCTACCATGTATTAATGCACATCTTGTAAGTCGCTCTGGATAAGACACTGGGAAGGAAAAGGTTAGTAATTCTTAGTTTTTTTTAAATGAGAGTAAGCAGGGATACATATACAAAAAAGTATTGAACAAGTAGGCAGTGGTGATGACAATTGGCTAGATGTGGGCTGGCAGTGTAGTGTAATGGTTAGGGAGCTGGGCTTGTAACTCAGAGGTTGCTTGTTTGATTCCCAGGTGGGGCACTGCCGTTGTACCTTGAGCTAAAGGTACTTAACCTGAATTGCTTCAGTAAAAATATCCAGCTGTATAAATTGATTGTATGCAGTGCTTAATTTGTAAAGACATTAGCAAGACATTCACTCTCCAAAACCAGAAAGCATGCATTTGGCTCCCTCCTGTGGACAAATTAATAACTGCACCG
>JAINUG010000187.1:0-47500 GCA_029706075.1 Aldrovandia affinis
ACAGACCATTTACTTGAGTAAAAGTACAGATAACCTGTAATATAAAATATTACTGAAGTAAAAGTAAAAAGTCAGACATTTAACCCCATTTTCCTTTGAAATGTAGGAGATTGAAAGTAAGAATAAAAGTCAAAAAGGAAATACTTAAGCAAACACAGATACTTTAAAAATGTCCTTAAGTACAGTAATAAGTCAAAGTAAAGTAAATGTACGTCGTTAGTGTCCACCACTGTCGGCTACTCTAAAAAGTGAGAGTTGGTAAACATCCACATTTTACAATCATCAGATTCAGTCGAGCCCATAAACCTAGCTAGCAACAATGCATTTTTTAAAGGGTCTTGAACATTTATATGGAAGTTAACTTAAGATTCCTGACTAAAGATAATGCATTTACTTATTGAAATAACATTTTTAATACAACAGAGTCATTGTCAATGTTTTAAATATGTAGTAGCCATTTTATAAAAGCTATAAGACACTCGAGTTCATGCTTTATTGTGAATTTAGTGACAGCAAAAGGGTATTTTTAGGCCTGACACAAAGCAGCTTATTGATTTTAAAAAACTGTGTCATATTAATATTTTAATAGGATTCTCACTGTCACTGTTATCAATGCTACCGCACTGAAACTGCTGCCCCACGGACACTGACATTTTACACTGACACTGACATGGAGCTCCACTCTACTCCTCATTAAGAAAATCATCCAAAGAACAAAGGAAACATATTGGTCTTGTCTTCTGTGTCTTGTGGTGATATTTTTTATGAATGTGAATTTGTAAGGGAATGTATCTCCCTCCTCCAGTTTCCAGTCACTGTTCAAGTGGAAACCACAAATTGTTTAGTACCATAGTCTGTGGGAATTATGTAAGTGATTGTCAGCAGTGATATTGTCTGTAATTTTGTGTCTGTCACTGTCAGCAACATTGGAGTATTTAGTGTTGTAGATGCTCAGGATTTGGAATATTGCAGACCCACGGTGAGTGAGGTATTGTGTCTATAAACACACTGTAAGATGATGTCTGTATAATATGAGGTGACACATTTCCCGTGAAGCAGAGCTTTTTACGAATGGAGTTGGTGGGGGAGGAGAATATCAAACTTGCTGTGGTTGAGCTGTGTTCATGCTCTCAACGAACATGATTAGGACAATATTTCTGCTGCCGTTCCAAGACACTCCAGCAGGGGGCAAACTGAAACTACTCTCACGGTCAGGGCTGATCTGTTGCTGGAACGCAGATAGGTTTTTGTACAGCCAGTTAATCAGACTCAATCACTGTGGTGGACTTTCGGTGGTGGTACCAGACTGGATATCGGCAGTAAGTGGCTTCAATGTATTTCAGTATTTTCCTGAAAAATGTCAGAAGATTGGGCAAGCTGTAATTCTTGAAGTTTATAAAGGCAATTGTGAATTATTAGTATTGTGAACTGCTACATATCGTCTTGTTCAAGTTTCTTCACTTCACTAGGGAAAAAGACAGAGCAAAGATATGAAAATAAAAACACATAGTCTACCTTTACGTACAGGCTATTTAAAACTTGAATATTGTAACCCATTTCCCAAAGAGTTGGTCATTTGAAATGGGAAGTTGCGCGAAGTCAGAAAGATGAACGCAGGCGAAGGAAAGCAGTGTCTTTTCAATAAGAGGTTTTTGTACAGCCGATGAATGAGACTGTATCACTGTGGTACACTTTTGGCGGCGGCACCAAACTGTCAGTTGGACGTAAGTAATTTATCTTTCACATTCATGCATATCTTTTACTTTTTAATATAAGCCATCCATCCATCCATCTTCTACCGCTTCTCCTTGTCGGGTCGCGGGGGCAGCGTCCTAAGCAGGGAGACCCAGACTTCCCTCTCCCCGGCCACTTCGTCCAGCTCTTCCGGGAATCCCGAGGCGTTCCCAGGCCAGCCGAGAGACATAGTCTCTCCAGCGTGTCCTGGGTCTTCCCGAGGCCTCCTCCCGGTGGGACGTGCCCGGAACACCTCACCAGGGAGGCGCCCAGGAGGCATCCTAACCAGATGCCCGAGCCACCTCATCTGGCTCCTCTCGACGCGGAGGAGCAGCGGCTCTACTCTGAGCCCCTCCCGGATGACCGAGCTCCTCACCCTATCTCTAAGGGAGAGCCCAGACACCCTGCGGAGGAAACTCATTTCAGCCGCTTGTATTCGCGATCTCGTTCTTTCGGTCACTACCCACAACTCGTGACCATAGGTGAGGATAGGAACATAGATCGACCGGTAAATCGAGAGCTTTGCCTTTAGGCTCAGCTCCCTCTTCACCACGACAGACCGATGCAGCGTCTGCATCACTGCCGACGCCGCACCAATCCGCCTGTCGATCTCCCGCTCCATCCTTCCCTCACTCGTGAACAAGACCCCGAGGTATTTAAACTCCTCCACTTGGGGCAGGATCTCCTCCCGACCCGGAGAGTGCACTCCACCCTTTTCCGGCTGAGAACCATGGTCTCGGATTTGGAGGTGCTGATTCTCATCCCAGCCGCTTCACACTCGGCTGCGAACCGCTCCAGCGAGAGCTGGAGGTCACGCCCGATGAAGCCAACAGGACCACATCATCTGCAAAGAGCAGTGACCCAATCCTCAGGCCACCGAACCGGACCCCTCAACGCCCGGCTGCGCCTAGATATTCTGTCCATAAAAGTTATGAACAGAACCGGTGACAAAGGGCAGCCCTGGCGGAGTCCAACCTCACCGGGAACAAGTCCGACTTACTGCCAGCAATGCGGACCAAGCTCTGGCACCGGTCGTACAGGGACCGAATGGCCCGTATCAAGGGGTCCGGTACCCCATACTCCCGGAGCACCCCCACAAGACTCCCTAGGGACACGGTCGAAAGCCTTCTCCAAGTCCACAAAACATGTGTAGACTGGTTGGGCAAACTCCCATGCACCCTCCAGGACCCCGCGGAGGGTGTAGAGCTGGTCCACAGTTCCGCGACCGGACGAAAACCACATTGCTCCTCCTGAATCCGAGGTTCAATCATCCGACGGACCCTCCTCTCCAGAACCCTGAATAGACCTTACCAGGGAGGCTGAGGAGTGTGATCCCCTGTAGTTGGAACACACCCTCCGGTCCCCTTTCTTGAAGAGGGGACCACCACCCCGGTCTGCCAGTCCAGAGGCACTGCCCCCGATGTCCACGCGATGCTGCAGAGTCGTGTCAACCAAGACAGCCCCACAACATCCAGAGCCTTGAGGGACTCCGGGCAGATCTCATCCACCCCCGAGGCCCTGCCACCACGGAGCTTTTTAACCACCGTGGCGACCTCAGCCCCAGAGATAGGAGAGCCCACCCCGAGTCCCCAGACCCTGCTTCCTCACTGGAAGGCGTGTCGGTGGGATTGAGGAGGTCTTCGAAGTATTCCCTCCACCGACCCACAACGTCCCGAGTCGAGGTCAGCAGCACCCCATCCCCACTGTACACAGTGTTGACAGTGCACTGCTTCCCCCCCCTGAGACGCCGGATGGTGGTCCAGAACCTCCTCGAAGCCGTTCGGAAGTCGTTCTCCATGGCCTCACCGAGCTCCTCCCATGCCCCGTTTTTGCCTCAGCGACCGCGAAGCCGCGCTCCGCTTGGCTCGCCGATACCCATCTGCTGCCTCCGGAGTCCCACAGGCCAAAAAGGTCCGATAGGACTCCTTCTTCAGCTTGACGGCATCCTTCACTGCCGGTGTCCACCAGCGGGTTCGGGGATTACCGCCGCGACAGGCACCGACGACCTTGCGGCCACAGCTCCGGTCAGCCGCCTCGACAATAGAGGCACGGAACATGGCCCACTCGGACTCAATGTCCCCCGCCTCCCCCGGGACATGGTTGAAGCTCTCCCGGAGGTGGGAGTTGAAACTCCTTCTGACAGGAGACTCTGCCAGAGGCGTTCCCAGCAGACCCTCACAATACGTTTGGGCCTGCCAGGCCTGACCGGCATCCTCCCCACCATCGGAGCCAACTCACCACCAGGTGGTGATCAGTTGACTGCTCCGCCCCTCTCTTCACCCGAGTGTCCAAGACATGCGGCCGCAAGTCCGACGACACGACCACAAAGTCGATCATTGAACTGCAGCCCAGGGTGTCCTGGTGCCAGGTGCATATATGGACACGCTTATGCTTGAACATGGTGTTCGTTATGGACAATCTGTGACAGGCACAGAAGTCCAACAACAAAGCACCATTCTGGTTCAGATCGGGGGGCCGTTCCTCCCAATCACGCCCTCCAGGTCTCACTATCGTTGCCCACGTGAGCATTGAAGTCTCCCAGCAAAACGAGGGAGTCCCCGGAAGGAGTGTTCTCCAACACCCCCTCCAAGGACTCCAAAAAGGGTGGGTATTCTGAGCTGCTGTTTGGAGCATAAGCACAAACAACAGTCAGGACCCGTCCCCCCACCCGAAGGCGGAGGGAGGCTACCCTCTCGTCTACCGGGGTGAACCCCAACGTACAGGCAACGAGCCGGGGCAATAAGTATTCCCACCCCTGTTCGGCGCCTCCCACCAGGGGCAACTCCAGAGTGGAAGAGAGTCCAACCCTCTCAAGGAGACTGGTTCCGGAGCCCATGCCATGCGTCGAGGCGAGGCCGACTATATCTAGCCGGAACCTCTCGACCTCCCGCACCAGCTCAGGCTCCTTCCCCGCCAGAGAGGTGACATTCCACGTCCCTAGAGCTAGCTTCTGCAGCCGAGATCGGACCGCCAAGGCCCCGCCTTCGGCCGCCGCCCATCTCACACTGCACCCGACCCCCTTGGCCCCTCCCATGGGTGGTGAGCCCATGGGAAGGGGGTCCTACGTTGCCTCTTCGGGCTGTGCCCGGCCGAGCCCCATAGGTGTAGGCTCGGCCACCAGGCGCTCGCCCTCGAGCCCTACCCCCGGGCCTGGCTCCAGGGGGGCCCGGTGACCCGCGTCCGGGCGAGGGAAACGTATTTCCATTTTTGTTTGTCGTCATGGGGGGTCTTGTGAGCCACGCTTTGTCTGGTCCCTCACCCAGGACCTGTTTGCCTTGGGTGACCCTACCAGGGGCATGAAGCCCCCGACAACTTAGCTCCTATAAGCCTACTTTTTAAATATCTGAAAATGCTGTCTTGCCTTTTTCGACACTTCATTTTCTGATAAAAATAAGTAATGTTACCTAAATAAAAAAGATAAAATAAAAACTGACAAATCGAAATATGAAACACATGATATATTGCACGGTTCTTCAGGGAAGGAAAAGTCAAAATAGGCTACTACTTAATAATAATTAATAATACTTATAGGAGTTAATGGGAATACATTAACGAAATACTAGGCCTATTTGTAAGATATTGAATTTAAATCAGTTTTCACCAAATGTAATCAAATGGAATGATCGGTGCTTTAAAATGTTTTAAGATGAAATAGGAAATTGGTTGACACGCTGTATACATGGTTTTATCTTTTCAGCTGACTAAGTTGTATATTTTCCTTTAAATGCTAAAAAATAAAATGTAGAATTTTTCGAAGGATATAGAAATAAATAGTTTTTATGTGTAGTACTGTTTACAATTATTAAACGTATTTTAGGAACTATTATACTAATTGTTTAACAGTAAAAGCAGGTTGTTAGCGGACAGTAATATGAAAAACAATAGTGGTATCAATTGTTTTTTAAAGTGTTTTTTAAAGTTTAAACCAGATATGTCATGCCAAACACAAATTACTCTGTCCCAATGACATCGATGTATGTTACCGTATCATTTCAATTCTGTATGTAGAGGAATTTTAATTCTGGTGAAAACGTCTTAAACCGGATGAATTCTGTGGTATTCTGTCTGTGTGCAATAGCTTTATTTTTTATTTAATTCACAATATGTATTATAAAAAAAGTATTATTATTATGCATTTATGTGTAATGTATTCGTTGTCATAAATATATAATTTGATTCAACGGGTCAAGCTCTGAAAGTCTTTTTGTGGTGAAAAAATGTTCTCAGTGTAAAGTAGAATCACATGATCTGATGATGATGGTGATAATAATTTTGGGTTGCATTTATATTTTGCCTTTCACAATCTCAAAGTGTTTCACAGTGAAGGGGGGCAGCTCACCTCAACAACCACTGATGTGTAACCTGATATGTTCCACACCACATTCATGTCTCACTGTTTGGGCAGAATGATTAATGAATGGGGCTGTGTCCACTCTCTGACATTATGTCTCTGCTGTGTCTCCCAGGTGATGCGATTCCCACCCTCACAGTCCTGCCCCCCTCCAGCGTGGAGCTGAAGCAGGGAAAGGCCACACTGGTGTGTCTGGCCAACAAGGGCTTCCCCTCAGACTGGACGCTGCGCTGGAAAGTGGACGGTACCAGCAGGATCTCGGGCGTGGCCGGGGGCGTGGGGGTCCTGGGGAAGGACAGCCTGTACAGCTGGAGCAGCTCCCTGACTCTCAGTGCGGACGAGTGGACGAAGGCGGGGTCTCTGACCTGTGAGGCCACATGGGGCTCCCAGTCCTCCCTCCCACAGACGCTGAGCAGAGCTCACTGCTCTGAGTAGGCCGGGGGGAGGCCCAGCTCTCACACTCTGATTACACTGTTTTTACCCTGTTCTGCACTCAGCCTCTGCTTCTTACTGATCCACTGCTGCCACACTGGCCCTGGGGCTTGACCTGAGCCTGTGTGTGAATCCTTCCTCCAGCCTGAGCTTTCAGCACTAACATCTTACACGTGCTCTGCTTGTGTTCATCACCAAATATAATCATGTGTGTTCTGAGTGCGCGTGCTTTGTGTGATTTTAAAAACTGTTAGATCAAAATCATTCACATAATAAAGATTCTTTGAACAATTCCTGTTCTCCTGGCTGTTATTATAAAATAGATGTCTGTGGTCTAGTATGGAGCAAAGACTGTACTGGTGTAACCTAGAAGTGTGTCCTGAGGTAAACCACATCATAATATTTTGTCATTGACAATAGTTTTATAGAATTCACCTTTATTAAAAAATGTCTTGCACAATGAAGAGGTGATCAATGTAAATCTGACACGTATTTCAGCTCACATTATTTATATTGACCCTGATGTATAATAATTCATAATAATAAAATCATTTGTAGAGAACATTTCATCCCCAAAAAAAGCCCAAAATGCTTCACAATCGAATAAAAATACAAAATATTACATTAAAATTAAGGTATAGTATATTTTAGTATACATACAAAAATTTAAAAATAAATTTAAAAAACACGTGTATAATCAATAATTAAATAAAAGCCATCTTAAACACATTTGTTTTATGCTGATACATACAGTTATTTTGGATGAAGCTTCTGTTTTATTCCATCCATAATTTTGTATACAAAAAAAATGCTTTGCCACTTTGTACATAATTCACTTTTGGAACACACAAAAGCTTTGCTTCAGCAGTTCTCAAAAATCTAATTGGCTGAATAGTGCTCTACTGATATTTATTCCCAGATGAGTGCACATTGCTATCCTTCCTGTAGTCTCTATATGAACATGGGTCCCTATTGAGAGAGAGAAAGCCTCTCCTATCTCAACTACAAAACACATTCCGACAGAGAGTACATGGGGGATCAGAGATAACTGATCTAGGATCAGTGAAAGAGCAGCAGTTTCCCAAGCTCTGGAGGCCTGAGGAGAGGGGGAGTGATGTGTGCAGCGTGCTCAGAGCAGCTCTGTGCAGCAGGATGTGCGCTCAGCTCACACTAGCCCCCTGGGGATGGCCAGACACCTGGTCACCATGCTGCTCTATTCTGAGAGTGAGTCACAACACACCCAGCCTGCCCCGCCCTGCATGTGAAAATCTGACTTTCACCTCCACAGCTCACAGTTTCTCAGCCCAAAACCCCCCACAACTGAGACAGCTGTGTGCAGCTGGCCTCATATTTCTACTGAACACGTCAGTGAAGGGTTCATTTCTGTACTGAAGATGAGGGCTAGAAAGGGAGGAGGGATTGTACCTCAGACCTGCTTTTGCATGAAACTCAGAGTTTTCACAGTTGAGTGAACTCACATCCTTACACCTGCACTGAAACATACAATCACCACTACTCTGTGATTTTACTATCAATCCATCTCTAAATGGAAACATTTCATATCATTAGATGGATGGACATATGGATGGGCCCCCCTTTTAGTTTGGTTCCTCCCAAGATTACAAAATTCATTGGTGTTATAAATTGACACTGATAATGTCCATGACTGCAATGATGGAGTATCAGAAACAAAACACAGTCTTACAATAAAATATTTCATTTGAGGAACAGGACATAATTATAAAAGACCAATGTTTGTCAGTCCTTGTTACACACCACTGAATTGTATGAGCTGCTCAAGAAAGGTCCTTTCCAAACAAGTTACAATATTAAATAAATATTTTAGTTGAGTTCGCTCGACAAAGCGATGTTTTTGCTCAAGCCTTAAAAAGGCCAGATGACTGAAACCTTGCTAATATTTTGTAATGAAAGTGCTCAAATAAATGTTTCTTCATAAAAAAGGAAGGGGTGTGGGACAAAACATTTTTTTCAACTGGCAAGCAGCATAATTGACATATGCCATAATCATAATTCATAAGTCTCAAGGCTGTTATTGAATACATGCTTTCTGTACATATAATAAATTCATATAAATTGTGTGTATGTATTTTCAATTCCGCAAAACAAGTCAATGTGCTTCCTGTTGAGTTCCAGTTTTCATTGTCTTTATAATTATTTGAAGGTGTTCTCCACATAAATAGTAGTTTCTGATTAACAGTAAGGGGAATAGTAATGGTCCAATGGGAGGGTCCATTTTGTTCAGGGCAGAGGACTGGGAGAACTGGGAGAGGAGTACAGGTGTGACTGTGACAGTATATCCCACACAGGCAGCTTGTTCTTCAAACCAGGGTTGACATTGTAGTTGGCTCACATGGCTATCAATAGCATAGCAGCCTGCCAGGTCACTCGGTTTAAAAAATTGTCATTCACAGTTTCAAAATGGCGAATTAAATAATGTTTGAGACCCAAAGTATTACTTGGTGGACAAAAATTATTTAGAAATGGCTATAATTTGTATTTATTAAAATTGTTTTAAAGCCTGTTCTCTTGCGCAGAAATATGGTGAAAACCTTCAAACTACATGCACCACTGAATATTTGGCCACTGCCTGGGAACAAATTCTAGGATTAAACCCCTGAACGTTTCATGAAAAATTTAGAAATTGTGTTATATTTGACACATGCAGGTGTAGCTCCTGTAGCATGGCTACATTGTACTTAATTTGACTGATTTAAGATGTCTGATTTATGTACTGACATCAAAGATTTTTTATAACATAAAGCTTTCCTTTATCGTCTATGCTGACAGGCTGGCTTGTTATGTTTTTTTAACCTGAGGAATGTAACACTTAAACTACAAATATTCCAACACAAATCTAAATTCTAAACGATGGGCTATAGTAAGTTAGCTGAACATAATTTAGCAGCGGACAGTAGCTCACTACTACTCACCACACTGCACTGGCTCTCTATAGCAGCACGTATCAAATTTAAATCACTGGTGCTGGCATATCAGGCCACAAGGGGAACTGCTCCCTCCTACCTTCAGACACTCATCACACCCTACACCCCAGCCAAACCCCTCCACTCTGCCTCCTCTGGTAAACTGACTGTTCCGTCCATTCGGGCGCCCGGCAGCCGTTCCTCGTGGTCTCGACTCTTCTCTGTCCTGAACCCCCGATGGTGGAATGATCTTCTGCACTTGGTCAGGACCACAGAATCACTGGCCATCTTCCACAAGAGACTAAAAACCCACTTCTTCAAACTCCACTACCACTGATTCTCTCCATTTATTAACTCCCATCACCACTGTTTACATGTTTAAAAATGTAATAAAAAATTAAAAAACACACTAAGTTTTATTTTCTTGTGTTATAGGTACGGTGTGCAGTTGCCAACAATGATGTCTATTGCAATGTTACTACACCGATCTCTTGCACTTACCATGATTAATCTTACCATGTTTAAATGCACTTGTTGTAAGTCGCTCTGGATAAGAGCATCAGCTAAATGCCATAAATGTAAATGTAAATGTAGCTGCCATTCGAATGCTATTGTGATGCAACCTGGGTGATGCAACCCGGTCACATTTTGGCAGCCCTGCACATTTTGGCCTGACAGAACCCACAGATATTAAAGAATTCTTAAAGACCATTTCTATTGGTTGCTTCTATATAGTTATAATGTCCTGTTTGACTTGCATTTTTTAAAAGATGTTAAAATAAAGATGGGACCCCCAAGCTTAAAAATGTATTTCTTATGGGGGTCCCTTCTGACTTATGGGTGGTCACGGATCCCCCCAGACCCCCTCATTTGAAGACTGGTGGTACAGAAGTGTGTGGTTCAGCAGCAGCAGCTCTGCTGTGGGTTCTGTGTGGGACAGAGAGCAGCTCCTCTTCAGCTCAGAGAGCTTTATATACAGGGCTGTAGCTCTGTGTCGCCCCCTACAGCCCTGCTGCCAGTATTATTGTATTAGTGTCCCGGGTCAGTGCCTCCCCCCTCAGCACCTGCAGTAGGTCCCAGCTGCAGCAGTGCAGTCTCTGTGCAGTCTGACTGAGGGAGGTTTTTGTACGGCTCTCTATCACTGTGTGAACACCCAGCTACCACTGATAACATGGAAACTCTGACAATAGTAATCTCCTGCATCTTCAGCCTGGACTCCAGTGATTTTCAGTGTAAACTGAGTCCCAGATCCACTCCCACTGAAACGATCAGGAATCCCAGACTGGCGACTTGTGGCATAATAAATCAGAAGTGTAGGAGCCTGACCGGGTTTCTGCAGGTACCAGGAGAGGTAGTTGCCATTATAAACTCCCTGACTAACTGTACAGCTGATAGAGACAGCGTCTCCCTGCTGAAAAGATTGAGCTGCTGGAGACTGACTCACAACTATTTCTGCTGTTGATTCTGAAAAACAAAACATGGAAATGAATGTTAACACACAGATATATTGGCATCCAATGTGTACTATTTTTGTACATTTGAACATACAATAATAGAAAACATTATTGTTAAAAATGACAAAAACATTTGTAAAACATAAACAAAATCTCAAGTTGAAATTAAACCAGTCTCTCGCACCCTGAGCAAGGAGTCCCAGCGTTGCCAGCAGTAGAAAGAGTGACATCATCATTGTGCTGCCTGTGTCAGTGTCTGTGAAAGGACTGGACAGTCACTGAGCAGTACTGGGGGTCTTAAAGTGTGTGGAGCAGTGAGGCAGGACAGGTATGCAAAGCCCCTTCCTCTATACAAATCCTGTCTCACACAGTTAGAGGAGCACTGAGGCGTGAACAGCAGTGGGTTTATAGAGGGCTGGGACACTTGTACTCTTTACTGCTATTTGTACTCAGACAAAGATCACAATGTGTGTGTTAATATCACTGTTTCTGATATTATGTTTTAATATTTCAGATGTGTAAGTGATAAAGGGCCACTAAAATGTGGGTATGATTCTTTCAAATGTGTTTTTAATACATTCTGGTGTTGGTATCAGCACTAAGGGAAGGTTCTGTTTGAGAGTTCAGACAGTGAATGATTACAGGGAATGATGCAGACAGAATCTCCATGTGAAATAAATAAAAGTGAAATACTATATTATTGTCAGCATTTCACCAATTGGGCTGACTAGAGGGAGACTGTTTAATCTCTTATTATCTCGTTTTAATGTATTATTACAACACATTAAGCAGCTGTACTCTATCTGCTTAAACTCTCCTGTTGTAACCAATTTGAACCATGTTTTAATGTGTCCCAGTGTGGAAGCCCCAATCATAACAGCCCATCTCAAACATCCTTTGTCACTTCAGGAGAGTGCAGTAAAGCATACACTCCTCCACGAAGGGCATGTTGTCATGTGTCCTCTTTTCCCTCTCCAGTTCACCAGCTGAGATACACTGCCATTGCGCTGGAGGACTGCACATCTTATGCAGTTGACACAGACAGACTGCCTGAAGATGCCTGTGCTATAAGCAATTAAAAGCTGCCTTGCAGGACTGCTGGCCAGACTGTAGTTTCCACTCTGTTATTCCAGTTATTACATCAGGTGCAGCAGTGGCATTATGTCTTGTGTTCAGTTTGTGTAATGTCAGCTTGTGTGATGTGCGGTGAAGGAGGGTACTCTGAACTGTGTGGCTCCACTGTCCTGCACTGGTGTCCACTGTTGCTCTTTCCTGGGCCATCTTGAGTAGAATAACTGTCAAGTACCTTCTACACTATCCTTCTCTTTGTTCTATGCAGTGAGGTTAATTTCCATCAAGCGTGACAAACAGTACAAGAACATAGCAGGTAAAATTAATGTAATAAATCTTTCTGAACTCATAAATATATTGCACCTGCCCATTGGTGCAGTAACATAACAGTGTGCCATTTCCCCCTTCACTTTCTGGGCTGTTCCACTCCATCAGAACTTCCAAGTCACAAAAATTCATACATGAGCATTTCAACTGGGAGAAGGCGGCTACACAGGACTAAAGAGGACACAGGATTTTATAGGGGAACAGTGTAAAATCAATAGCAGTGTGTGAGTGGCAGTGGCATCTCAGTGTGAAATAAGTGTAAAGTCTTAAGATATTATTTTCAGTGTTTCCCTGAATCACTGTGAGCAGTTGAGGACGCTGTTGTGTTCAGCCGACTGGGTGTGAGCACTGTTGTGTTAAACAGTTGGATATCTGTGCTGACTGGGGAAAGATGCTCTTTAGCATGGATACATTGTACTTAATTTGACTGATTTAAGATGTCTGATTTATGTACTGACATCAAAGATTTTTTATAACATAAAGCTTTCCTTTATCGTCTATGCTGACAGGCTGGCTTGTTATGTTTTTTTAACCTGAGGAATGTAACACTTAAACTACAAATATTCCAACACAAATCTAAATTCTAAACGATGGGCTATAGTAAGTTAGCCGAACATAATTTAGCAGTGGACAGTAGCTCACTACTACTCACCACACTGCACTGGCTCCCTATAGCAGCACGTATCAAATTTAAATCACTGGTGCTGGCATATCAGGCCACAAGGGGAACTGCTCCCTCCTACCTTCAGACACTCATCACGCCCTACACCCCAGCCAAACCCCTCCGCTCTGCCTCCTCTGGTAAACTGACTGTTCCGTCCATTCGGGCGCCCGGCAGCCGTTCCTCGTGGTCTCGACTCTTCTCTGTCCTGAACCCCCGATGGTGGAATGATCTTCTGCACTTGGTCAGGACCACAGAATCACTGGCCATCTTCCACAAGAGACTAAAAACCCACTTATTCAAACTACACTACCACTGATTCTCTCCATTAATTAACTCCCATCACCACTGTTTACATGTTTTAAAATGTTATAAAAAATTTAAAAACATACTAAGTTTTCTTTTCTTGTGTTATAGGTACAGTGTACAGTTGCCAACAATGATGTCTATTGCAATGTTACTACACCGATCTCTTGCACTTACCATGATTAATCTTACCATGTTTAAATGTACTTGTTGTAAGTCGCTCTGGATAAGAGCATCAGCTAAATGCCATAAATGTAAATGTAAATGTAGCTGCCATTCGAATGCTATTGTGATGCAACCTGGGTGATGCAACCCGGTCACATTTTGGCAGCCCTGCACATTTTGGCCTGACAGAACCCACAGATATTAAAGAATTCTTAAAGACCATTTCTATTGGTTGCTTCTATATAGTTATAATGTCCTGTTTGACTTGCATTTTTTAAAAGATGTTAAAATAAAGATGGGACCCCCAAGCTTAAAAATGTATTTCTTATGGGGGGTCCCTTCTGACTTATGGGTGGTCACAGATCCCCCCAGACCCCCCTCATTTCGAAGACTGGTGGTACAGAAGTGTGTGGTTCAGCAGCAGCAGCTCTGCTGTGGGTTCTGTGTGGGACAGAGAGCAGCTCCTCTTCAGCTCAGAGAGCTTTATATACACGGCTGTAGCTCTGTGTCGCCCCCTACAGCCCTGCTGCCAGTATTATTGTATTAGTGTCCCGGGTCAGTGCCTCCCCCCTCAGCACCTGCAGTAGGTCCCAGCTGCAGCAGTGCAGTCTCTGTGCAGTCTGACTGAGGGAGGTTTTTGTACGGCTCTCTATCACTGTGTGAACACCCAGCTACCACTGATAACATGGAAACTCTGACAATAGTAATCTCCTGCATCTTCAGCCTGGACTCCAGTGATTTTCAGTGTAAACTGAGTCCCAGATCCACTCCCACTGAAACGATCAGGAATCCCAGACTGGCGACTTGTGGCATAATAAATCAGAAGTGTAGGAGCCTGACCGGGTTTCTGCAGGTACCAGTGGAGGTAGCTGCCACCATGAACTCCCTGACTAACTGTACAGCTGATAGAGACAGCGTCTCCCTGCTGAAAAGATTGAGCTGCTGGAGACTGACTCACAACTATTTCTGCTGTTGATTCTGAAAAACAAAACATGGAAATGAATGTTAACACACAGATATATTGGCATCTAATGTGTACTATTTTTGTACATTTGAACATACAATAATAGAAAGCATTATTGTTAAATATGACAAAAACATTTGTAAGACATAAACAAAATCTCAAGTTGAAATTAAACCAGTCTCTCGCACCCTGAGCAAGGAGTCCCAGCGTTGCCAGCAGTAGAAAGAGTGACATCATCATTGTGCTTCCTGTGTCAGTGTCTGTGAAAGGACTGGACAGTCACTGAGCAGTACTGGGGGTCTTAAAGTGTGTGGAGCAGTGAGGCAGGACAGGTATGCAAAGCCCCTTCCTCTATACAAATCCTGTCTCACACAGTTAGAGGAGCACTGAGGCGTGAACAGCAGTGGGTTTATAGAGGGCTGGGAAACTTGTACTCTTTACTGCTATTTGTACTCAGACAAAGATCACAATGTGTGTGTTAATATCACTGTTTCTGATATTATGTTTTCATATTTTAAATGTGTAACTGATAAACGGCCACTGAAATGTGGGTATGATTCTTTAAAATATGTTTTAATATATTTGGTATCAGCACTAAGGGAAGGTTCTGTTTGCGAGTTCAGACAGTGAATGATTCCAATCAGACACAGGGACTGATGCAGACAGAATCTCCATGTGAAATGAATATAAAGTGAAATACTGTATTATTGTCAGCATTTCACCAATCACTTTGCGGCTCCTTTCTCCACATGTGACACTGTAATATTCACATGAGTGGAATGAAGATCCTTCTGTTAAACAGTGGGAAACTGGGCTGACTAGAGGGAGACTGTTTAATCTCTTATTATCTCGTTTTAATGTATTATTACAACACATTAAGCAGCTGTACTCTATCTGCTTAAACTCTCCTGTTGTAACCAATTTGAACCATGTTTTAATGTGTCCCAGTGTGGAAGCCCCAATCATAACAGCCCATCTCAAACATCCTTTGTCACTTCTTGAGAGTGCAGTAAAGCATACACTCCTCCACGAAGGGCATGTTGTCATGTGTCCTCTTTTCCCTCTCCAGTTCACCAGCTGAGATACACTGCCATTGTGCTGGAGGACTGCACATCTTATGCAGTTGACACAGACAGACTGCCTGAAGATGCCTGTGCTATAAGCAATTAAAAGCTGCCTTGCAGGACTGCTGGCCAGACTGTAGTTTCCACTCTGTTATTCCAGTTATTACATCAGGTGCAGCAGTGGCATTATGTCTTGTGTTCAGTTTGTGTAATGTCAGCTTGTGTGATGTGCGGTGAAGGAGGGTACTCTGAACTGTGTGGCTCCACTGTCCTGCACTGGTGTCCACTGTTGCTCTTTCCTGGGCCATCTTGAGTAGAATAACTGTCAAGTACCTTCTACACTATCCTTCTCTTTGTTATATGCAGTGAGGTTAATTTCCATCAAGCGTGACAAACAGTACAAGAACATAGCAGGTAAAATTAATGTAATAAATCTTTCTGAACTCATAAATATATTGCACCTGCCCATTGGTGCAGTAACATAACAGTGTGTCATTTACCCCTTCACTTTCTGGGCTGTTCCACTCCATCAGAACTTCCAGGTCACAAAAATTCATACATGAGCATTTCAACTGGGAGAAGGCGGCTACACAGGACTAAAGAGCACACAGGATTTTATAGGGGAACAGTGTAAAATCAATAGCAGTGTGTGAGTGGCAGTGGCATCTCAGTGTGAAATAAGTGTAAAGTCTTAAGATATTATTTTCAGTGTTTCCCTGAATCACTGTGAGCAGTTGAGGACGCTGTTGTGTTCAGCCGACTGGGTGTGAGCACTGTTGTGTTAAACAGTTGGATATCTGTGCTGACTGGGGAAAGATGCACTTTGTTTTTCCTGTCTGTGACACTGGGAGAGGTGGAGGGAGGAGTAGAGAGGGCTGCGTTTTAAGTTTGGATTAGTTTGGAAGTTAGGATTAATTGAATAAACTGGCCTTTGGCTTATTGGAATCCTATTTTTTGCTTTGTCATTCATCAACTCACAACCTGGCATGGTGGCCACCCCTGCCACCTTGCTACACTGTCGTATTACTGTGATATTACTTCAGGGACAGCACTGGTTCCCTGTCAGTTTTTGCTGTCATCTTGCTGTGTAATTACATCAGTGAGAGCAGTGGAGCCTTTTCTCCCCCCAGTGGTCAGTGAGTGCAATGGCAGCCTGAGTGACCTGTTTGGAGAGGACTCTGAAACTGAGCGGTTCCACTGTATAGGACTGCTGTTCACTGCTGCTCTGTTCTGGAACATCTTGTGCAGAACTACTTTATTTTGCAGGCATTTATAAAAATGACACAGCAAAGCCCTGTCTGGTGTGTCTGGCCTTACTGTGAAACTCACCTCCAGCCTCACTGTGAAATTCCTCTTCTTAAGAAACACAAACTGGTCCAAGCCACTGGACACCTGCAGAAGAGGATCTGCTCTCATCATGATAAACTGCTGGAGGGTTACTGTCGTACCAATCAGCAGTATATCTGTCTGCTGTGTGAGATGGATGAACACAGAGGCCATGATACAGTCTCAGCTGCAGCAGAAAGGACTGAGAAACAGGTAAGGCCTGGAACTCGGTACCGGCAGCTCTGATACTGACTATAATGGGAGAGGAGCAGTGTGGGATTTATGGGAATTAAAAAAGGGTTTTAAAAGCACACCTCAGTGTGATTATATTATTGACATTTTCCAAAGGTGTGCATTCTTTGAGAGGATTTGAAAAACTAAACTGAACAAAAAAGTTAAAACTTGAGATAGACTTCAGATATTTTCAGGTCTGAAGTCCACAGTGATAAAGCAGTAAGAGCAGGAAGTGAACACAAGCCAGCTCTCCATAGGCCCTTTTACTCCTACTGAAAAATGTGGGTTTGAGTAACTGTTTCCTGTGAGTGTGAAAGTTACAGCAAACTGACCTGCGTGAGAAAGGCAATGAGAGTCTAATACATGCAGGCCACCAACATAGGGAGTCTGAAACCCCCAACTGACACACACACACACACTCACACACACACACACACACACACCTCACTCACAGGCCACCAACATAGGGAGTCTGAAACCTTTACAGTGTGGAAAATGCTCACACACACACACACACACACACACACACACACACACACACACACACACACACACACACACACACACACAGGGACACACACACACACACACACACACACACACACACACACACACACACACACACAGGGAATATGCTTGTGCTATTATTCTCTGACAGTTTACCTAGGAATATGGAAAAGTTAAAAATGTTGTGCTATGTATGGGGGTCTATATTGGCATGTGTTATAGGTGCTACATCAATGTAAAGTATACCACATGAAAGGGCTTCTCTTTCTCTAAATGTTAAGGCTCTACCATTTGACATGCCTTTTTGTGTAAATATCACCCGTCCTACATACCAGTATGGACCCCAAAAGCTAGAATTAGCATTTTTCCAGTGTTCTGAATCTGAATCAGTATGCATGTACAGTGCCCTCCAGAATTATTGGCACCCTTGGTAAAGTTGAGCAAAAAAAGGCTATGAAAAAAAAATCAGTTTATCTTATATATTCAAAATATGAGCGAAATCTAAGCTTCAATTTAAATAAAATTATAAAAATAAAAATAAAAACCCTTGTCAAAAAATAAAAGATTTTCTCAAAAACACATGTCAGTTATTGACATTTTTTCATAGTGTTTTTTGCTCATCTTCACCAAGGGTGCCAATAATTTCTGGAGTTACAGGCACTGTATTTGGTGGTCTCGTTAATGAAGAAAGAATCATTGCTATATGTTCAATTAGATATCGGATAGCAGGGATACTCTTTCACTTGATAAACATTTTGTAGGACTTTCATACTTCATGTTTATATAATTATACCTTTATAACCTAACCAAATATGCAAATATGGATCCCCAAACAAAAACATTTTTTTTCTGCTTTCTCATCAGTATTCATACATTTGTCAGTCCTGCTATTGGAGATAATGTGTGGCTATATGCAAAGTCAGGTGTCTAAACTTAAGAGGAAGAGCAGCCCTTTCATTTGACATGTATGAAAAATATCACCTGTCCCACATGCCAAAATGGACCCCCAAATATGACACTTTGGGGTTTTTTCATGCAGGGAGACTGGATGTTGGTATTAAAATGGGTGTGCAACAGCATTTAAACTCCCACTGAAACGTGTAGCTATAGAATAAGAGTGATTTAATGACTCATCAGCTTGATTTATTTATTTATTTGGTTGATTTTTTTTTGGACATCCGGGTTTGACAGGGACAGTATATGGTTATCAACATGAGTGTTAGTGCATGCAGATTCAGTTTAAAGGCTCAGTTTCATATATAGTCTCTGAGCAGGTTAAAAAAATACAATAAAGTCAAAAACGACAACAACAAAACAACAGGTAAAACATCAAATAACAATGCATGACTTGGGAAATGGGATTAACACAACATTCAAACAAATACTGATTTGTTATTCAATAAAGACAAAATAAGATATCATCATTAAACTTGAGATAGATAGATAAGAATAACCGTTACTTTACTGTATATTCAATATGAATCTGAATACAAAACATATTTCAGAACTTTAAGTTAACAACAGCCTTTCTGTCCAAATCAAAAGAGCTGGATGAGCCTGCATTGTAGAACAGGGGTTTCCAAACATGTCTGTTAAGGAGTCCCAGGGGGTCCTCAGCAAATTGAAAATATTTTCCATTTTAAGAATATTTTGATTATTTTTTACAGATTTCATGAATTGCATATTTTTATTTAAAAAATTTTTTTTTTTAAGTCAACAAGTTACCAAGATTCCTTCCATATCAAAGCATTTTACTGAGCAATCTATGGAGTTTATCTGTTGCAAATAATCACAATATCTGTTTGCACTGCACTGGTAGTGTTCAACCTTTTTAACATTTCCAGACATCTTTAAGCCCAACAAACCTTGAATTTGAATTGAAGTAGTAAACGGTATATAGAATTGCAATTTGAATTTGAATGAAAGGAAATATAATTTAATTAAATGCCTCCTCTATTCTATATAACTGTAGGTGTATCCTACACAAATATACATTGTAATGGGTTTTGTACATCAAACATCATGGGTATCAAACATGTTGTTATACATACATGTGAAATATTATGTTTTCAGAAAAACTCTTAGAATGAATGAATGAATAACATGTCTGCAAATATCTAGTCATTATATTTAATTATTCACTTCAATTTTGTTCAATGGGGGGGGGGTGATACTACATTTCCGAGAATGCATTTGTTTAATCCTAAAGTTGACCCTTAGGCCTTCAAATTCAATAGCCTTGTGTTTATTGGATTAAATTGAATTTGTTGGCTTGTTTTTTTGTGCATGACCTTGGACTGTTTTGAGAGACTTGTTTGTTGCCCTGTCCCCACTTCGGAAGACTAGCTGATATTGTGTATGAACTCTGGACTGGATTTAAACAAAGAATTTGGATTACCCTTGAGCATGGAGAGAAATTCAGATGCAAGGTCTAAGAAGGCATCAACTGATCATCATTTTGGTAAACTGATGCCCATGGTACAGCAGAAAAGCATCAAGCAATATGCAATTACTGCAATACTGCTGTCTGGGTCAATGAAAGACACTTCAATTTTCAAAAGGCATCTACAAGTAAGGGTAGGGTCTAATATAACAGCATTGTTTGCAGAGACAATATCATTAGTTATTCTAAGCACTATGGTTAATGTACAAAACACAATGATTATCATTCTACATATATACACTGTTTCCAGAGAAAAGTGATAACACTCTTTGGTATCTGGCAGTGAGGGGTATCAAATACAATTACATTTTCATGTTTATGATTGAGTGTAATTCCTCTGAATTGCACTAAATTAAATCCTACTTCCTGCAATTCAAATTCAAATGCTCCTCCACACAACTTCTAGGCAGCTAAGCCGGTTGGAAGTAGAGTAGCTTCTGTTTCTCTTATATCAGATTCAGTGAGACAATTAGATAACTTATTCAATTGCCTTAAACAATTGAATACCTAAATGTATTCTCGAGGGCCTGCTTAAACAGAATCTTAATTACAACACTTCCTGTAATGAATACATGTGCAGGGCTTTTCACCTGTATGCATTTTCAGGTGATACTTTAAACCACATGCTTGGCTAAAACATAACGGACATCTGAAGGGCTTTTAACATGAATGAATTCTCAGGTGTTAATTTAAACAAGATCAAGGACTGAAACACCTCCCACACTCATCTGTATGAATTCTCAGGTGGCATTTTAAATGTTGTGCTTGACTAAAACACTTCCCACAATGAGTACATGTGTAGGGCTTTTCACCTGTATGAATTCTAAGGTGGTCATTTAAATGATGTGCATGACTAAAACACTTCCCACAATGAGTGCATTTGTGGGGCTTTTCACCCGTATGAATTTTCAAGTGGTTCTTTAAAATACGTGCTTGACTAAAACAATTGCCACACTGAGTACATTTGTAGGGCTTTTCATCTGTGTGAATTGTCTTGTGACTTTTTAAATGGGAGAGTTGATTGAAACACTTCCCACACTCAGTACAATTGTAGGGCTTTTCACCTGTATGAATTCTCAGGTGGTTTTTTAAATGTTGTGCTTGACTAAAACAATTGCCACATTGAGTACATTTGTAGGGCTTTTCACCCGTATGAATTTTCAAGTGGTCCTTTAAAATACGTGCTTGGCTAAAACACTTCCCACACTGAGTACATTTGTAGGGCTTTTCACCTGTGTGAATTGTCTTGTGACCTTTTAAATGGGAGAGCTGATTGAAACACTTCCCACACTCAGTACAATTGTAGGGCTTTTCACCTGTATGAATTCTCAGATGTTTTTTTAAATGTTGTGGCTGACTAAAAGACTTGCCACACTGAGCACATTTGTGGGGCTTTTCACCTGTATGAATTTTCAAGTGGCTCTTTAAAATACGTGCTTGGCTAAAACACTTCTCACACTGAGTACATTTGTAGGGCTTTTCACCTGTATGCATTTTTAAGTGGCTCTTTAAATTACATGCTTGGCTAAAATACCTCCCACACAGAGTACATTTGTAGGGCTTTTCACCTGTATGAATTTTCAAGTGGTTCTTTAAAATATGTGCTTGCCTAAACCACTTCTCACACTGAGTACATTTGTAGGGCTTTTCACCTGTATGCATTTTTAAGTGGCTCTTTAAATTACATGCTTGGCTAAAATACCTCCCACACTGAGTACATTTGTAGGGCTTTTCACCTGTATGAACTCTCAGGTGCTTCTTTAAATTCCATGGTTGACTAAAATGCTTCCCACATTGAATACATTTGTAGGGCTTTTCACCTGAATGCATTACTTTGTGGTTTCTTAAATCTAATGTGCACTTAAAATATTGCCCACACTGACCACATTTGTAGGGCTTTTCACCTGTATGAGTTATTTGGTGTTTTCTAAAACAGGTTTTGTACTTAAAATTCTTCTCACACAGAGTACATTTGTAGGGCTTTTTATCTGCATGAGTCATTTTGTGTTTTCTGAACCAGGTTTTGTACTTAAAACACTTCCCACACTGTGTGCATTTTAAAGTTTTTTCACCTGTATTAATTATTTTGTGATCATTTAAATTACATTGCTCATTGATTTTCATGAGATAACCCACTAAACTTTCACTGGATGCACACGCAATTTGATCAGATTCAATAGTGTCACATTTTATATCCTGCAAGTCACTGTCCTCTTCAGCCTTAAGGTAGTCTCCGTCATCAGTCTCTGTTTTGATCTGGTCAGGATGCAGGTGGGGTACATATCCCAGCTCTGTACTGTCGAAGCTCTCTGTCTTAATAAAATCGCTAATGTGGGTGGAGTCCAGATCAGTTTCTGTTTTTATCAGTGATGTGTGTGTGTGGTGTAGTTCACTGACCCCGCTGTGTGCTGTAACACACTCTGGCTCCAGTGTGTTGAGTCCTGGCGCAGCAGTCTCTGACTCTGCCATGTGGACAGACAGTCCACTGAGTTCCTCTTCTTTCTGTTTGATCCTGTGCTGCTCAGTGAGCTCTGGGAGTGTTGTCTCAGTGTCCAGTCTCAGACAGACTCCTGTCTGTGTCGTACTGCTGCTCAAAGCTGTGCAGAAGTGCAACTCCTGCAGGGAAACCGGGATATTTAGTCCTTTTGCAGCAGTCTCTGACTCTGCCATATGGACAGACCCCAGTCCACTGAGCTCCTCTTCTTTCTGTCCGATCGTGTGCTGCTCAGTGTCCAGTCTCTGATGGACTCCAGCCTGCATCACCTGCCAGGGGGAAAGAAAGGGGGGGTTAGCCTTAACAGTATGCCAATTTCAACTGTAGTGATGCAGAAAATGATGAAGACTGTTTGCAAAATGTTGTGACTTTCGCAAAACTGGTTACTTAAATCATGTCAAAACGGCACGAAAAAACAACCAGATCAAATTTCAAATTTCTTGCCAATGACACAGAAGGGTGCATCTATCCTCTGAAATAAGGAAGATAGATATTGATAGAATTTGCAAGAGAATAAGCAGAGCTCCAAGAAGGCATGTGTGTAGAGTGAGCATGCATCAACGTGAGTGAAGTTCTTGCAGGGAGTGGAATTTTGTCAGAACACCTGCAATCCAACAAAACAAGACTAAACAAAAATCAAAAAGGGTAGTTAGGCTAAGGCCGAGGTCACTGGTAAGGTTCAAGCAGGGTCTTTCAAGGGCACATTGTTTTGTCCAATCAAGATCTTTGATAGGCAGATTTTTTTTCGCCAATCACAAGCTTTGATGGACATACAGACCAGCGCCATCACCCGACCTGCAGTCGTGATATATACTTGGCTGTGTCCCAAATTGCATACTCTTGCTTCTATCTAGTGCTTATATCAAGGACAGAAGTAAACGGTCATGTGATCAAGTGCGTAATTTAGAAAAATATGAACGTAGCTAGCTTGTCATTTCATGTTATTTTTGTCATAAATTAACTAGCTAGGCTAACTGTAGCTCAGTTGTAACTTCTCTAACATAGCCAGTTAGCTGATTGCTAATGTTACTACAGCAACATAGCTATGTAGCAGATGTAACAGTAAAAAACTATCTATCTAGCAACAGCTGTCTAGTTAACTTTACTGATGGAGATGTACGTTTGATTTGGTTGTTTTAGGGACTGATCAGGACATGTTCTGGCAATGACAGTTGGCTGAAGCCAACAACAGTGTCACGATCAAGAAGCTGACTTACCATGGATAAATAAAACCCAGTACATGTTGTTGTAAATATCATTGGCTTTATTGTTTACATTGGGTAACAGAGTCATTAACAACAAAAGGTAACATACAGAGTAATCTTTGGAGTGAATGAAGTATTATTGCTATGTAGGCTACTCAAGTAATACAAACAAAGCTACTTTACAACTTAAACCCAACTTTAAAATGGTTTTCTTCCTGCAGCATCAACAAAGCACTTGAAAATGTAATGTTCGCTAATTAAGTTAGCTACAAATAAAATGCAGCAATGGGATAAAACTATGAACATGTTACTGACTGGAGATGGCTTTTCATTAGCCATGGAAACCACGTATAATTGCATTTTAACCTGAAAATACATGGGTTTTTTCCTGTTTACTTTCCATGTTAATCAATACCAACAACCCTTCACCACAACTGTATAATAAGCTCACGGGCAACTTCCACCAATGCCGTTGCTTCCATAGATATAAAAACGTAGATGCCTCATTCACCCTGTTCAGATGCATCTGCATGGCCGCCATATTGGGGAGGGCAAGATCCGCGTCTAAACAAATGTATGAGTATTGAGAGATGCAGACTTCCCCCTGATTTGGCTTGTTATAAACATGGGAAATGTCTGCATAAGATGCATGTTACTTGATTTCCAAATGTAACAATTGTTGGGTTTCCTCAACTATTTCCAGCAGAACCTGGCTGTGAACACGGTACGAAGAGGAATTATCCTATGCAAAAATGCCACAAAGGTGTGCATCATTTGACTGTACAAATAGGAGAAACCATAGAAGCAAGGGTCATGGGATAACTTTTCACAAGTAAGTGGCTATTTCACGGTCACTTAAAGATGACGTTGAATGATGGACAGATATCGCCATGATAACAAAACATTTAACATTAGCTAGTTGTCAAACCACTGCATGACCAAGTGACTGAAGGTGATATTTACTTGATAGTCATTTAATTTGTGGTCTTATTGGTATATTGTAATTGACAAGTGTGTGTGTGTGTGTGTGTTTTGGGGGACGATAAGATAATAAATGGATAGATCCACACCTTCCGCAACACCTGTGTCTGTGACAGTTAGCCTAGATCTGGGCCATATCTGACTAGTCTACTACACACTGTACCATTCAGCAACATGCCAGGTTGTCATTTGAAAATTATAAATTAAAATAAAACATTTTTGTTGATATCGCCTTGTTTTTTGTCACAGGTTTCCCAAGGACCCAGGCACTAGAACAGCCTGGGCCATAGCTGTTAGATGTAACAACTTTGAGCCAAATGACACCACAGTACTATGCAGCTGTCATTTCAACCCAGATGATTTTGACAAAACTGGGCAAAATATTAGTCTGAAGGAATGCTTTATGCCTGCAGTTTTTATGCCATCTGAATTTTTATTCAAATCCTTTCTTTGTTTTAAAGAACCATCTGAATAAACTGACCAGCAGCCTATATTCAAATCATCAAGGTAAAATGGTGTTCTTTGTTTAAAAAAGAATGTTAAATATAGGCTATTGTATAAAACCTGAGGGTTTCAACTGACCAGCAGCCTATAATGAATACAAATGTGCATCAAGTAATGTAAAATTGGCATAATGTCTTAATGGGTTAAGTGAAATTACCACAAAACATGACACCAAGAAATACATTTCCCTGTTAGGTTTTGGTAATATTGATTATAAATGTATTTGACTTAATTTCAAGGTGCCTAATAAAGCCAGGTCAACAAGGACACCAATACAAGATGCTGAAGCAAGTGATGTTGCAATACCTGCATCCCATTCCAGAGAACAAGATCAATTGTATACAGTGCACACAATTTCATAATGAATATAACATTTAAAACAACCATCCTCTACTTCTTTCTTGGCACTTCAAACAATAAAAACTCGTGTATAACAGTTAAAAGAGCGTTTTATAAATAGCTTGTCTGTGAAATCATGTTTATTAGAAGCCACATGTCAAGAGTGACAGATTTTATCAGGGGAAGTCTGCATCTCGCAATACACAAACGTTTGTTTAGACCGGGATCTTGAAGCCCCAAAATGGCGGCCGTGCAGACGTATCGCTGCAACATACAACAGCCAATGCGGCATCTACGTATTTATATCTATGATTAATTCAATGTAACCTGCGCCGGATTTCATGCTAAGGTCAGAAGAGTGGTGACGTCGAAGTACAAGTACGTTTCAAATGTAACGGATTTTAAACGCTCAGCGTTCTTGCACTCTCGGTAGTGCATTCTTTTGAGTGCACTTGGAAGTGCGTTCTTACAAGTACATGAGAACGCAGGGCACAAGTAGGCAATTTGGGACACAGCCCTTGCCACTGAGCGCTCCCCATGGTACCCATGATGCAACACGATTAGAACACAGAAGGCAGGAGTGGACCATCTCTGCTATTATACATTTTACACATGCAATAGGGTATATGTCGAGCATCACGTGACCAAACCGGAAGACGTGCTGGCTCACTTCCGCCAGTCAACAAGGTCAATGTGATAATTAAATAAAACAATAGCACGGGTTGTTAATACTGTACCTTGTAATGATCAATTTTATTTTGAGAGACCTGATGAATAACATACTATTATGCCACTAGATAATCAATGATTTACAAGAAACTATAATACCGTTACCCCAATAACCTTGCCTATATTCGTTTTTCATCTGAAATGTAGACCGAAACAACAACACTGAACTTGAACAGCTGTTATTTTGGACTGATGCCTTTATCAAACTTCTCAAAATGGGAATGCTGGTATAAATCGTGCCTTTTAATCATGAGGGATTAGATAGACTAGATAGTCAAGAGGGTCCTGGTCGTATTGCCAGATTAGCCTTTATACCTTGAGAAGTTTGACATAGCGTTACCATCCTTGAACTGGAACTGATGGTGAACGCGAACACATCAACCTTATGCGAACCATCGCTACTCTCAGGCTGTGGGGCTTCTCGCTCTTTTGTATAGACCTGTGACAGGCTGCCCTGGTGCGAACATCGGCAGTCATCCTGTCTCTGTTTGACACTGGTGAAAAGATCTACATAGGTAACTGTTATTGAGCAACCGACCAGCTAACGCTAACGCTAGGTAATAGGCAGCAGGCACAGGTACTTAAAACATTTCGTTAGTACTAGCTAGCTAACGCTAACGATAAGTATTAGACTGCAGGCACAGGTAGGCTACTTTAAAAAAATGTCGTTAGTACTAGCTAGCTAACGCTAACGCTAGGTAATAGACAGCATGTACTTAAAAAAATGTCGTTAGTACACTCATAATCATGGATATAGGAGGAAGCGTATAGCTTAAACCCCTTGTCCTGTAAACATCTTGTATAGAACAACGCCATGAGCTCGTCTACCTGAAATGGCCCGCCAAGTTTAGCAAAACACGGAAGTCCGTTCCGCATAACCCCCATTATCTCTCTCGCATGACCCGATATCATAACACAAACTCATTTAAAACGTAATGTACATACTGCATTAATATATTTTAAAAACACTTCGTGAACATATAGCAGACCGCAAATACCGACCTTTCTCAGCCACAGATCACAGACTGAGGGAGACCTGCGTGAGGGGACTGTACCAAACCAAAGTATAGTATAGTAAACATGTGTTGTCTATTTTCAACTAGTCAAATTGAGTAAAACACAGAGCCCTGTACCATTTACCATTGCACATACCAACTCAAACGTGTACATTTCTCCAATAAAACGGTTAAAGATACCAACATTTTACAAAATAATAATAATTTTAAAAAATGTTCCCCCTTTCACTTTTAGATGGTTCTCACTCCCGTTCGCGGGGTTCAGCACGCTACTAGAATGTACCATTTTAGTAGTTCTCCGGGGTATCGCAGGATCAGACAACATTAACTGCCGCTCTGGACTGTACAGAGGTTTAGAGAGATTTTACTTTTGTATCTCATGATTTTAAGCCACTGTTTAAGTAGTTTGTTTTAAATGCAGTGGATATATATTTTTTTAAACTTGATTACTTAATAAGCTATGTTAAAGCAGTGGACACTGCAATCTATTTGGCTGAAGAGAACCACTGCTAAGAGGAGGGGAGGGGGTCTGGAGCTGCATAACCTCACTTTTGAATTGGTGTAAAATTGCATTTAAGTTAAAGTTGTGTTGAAACTGAGATGTATCAGTAATTACTCAAAACTCATGGGTTGGAAATTGAGAAATAACATGCTATTTGGTGTGTGTGGGGTCTGCTTAAGATTTCCATTTGAATGTTCATTTTTCTACACAAAACCCCGCCCCTTAAGTGTGTTGACGGTTTGCTCTTGAGCGCCCCAAATAAGGCGGTAGCCTACTCATGCAGTGGGGACCGCTTGACTGGCTTCCTCAAAATGTCATTACAAAATGTTTGGGTAAACGAATAGTTCATCATAGATTTTGAGAATCTTTATTATAAATATTAGTTGGCTAGGATTGTTTCCCCATTCAAAAGAGGCTTTTTTCCATTTGAATGTATTAACGCGAACATTGCCTTTTAACCAACACAAACATTAAATGATATGTAGGCCATATAAGTTTAGCTAGCTATAAATATTTATGCAACTCCTGTTAACAGTTTCTCCTCGTTCATGTTGAAACCCCATGAGAATAGTTCATCAAAATCTTTATTATAAATATTAGTTGGCTAGCAGTATTGTTTCCTTCAATTATGAACCGCAAACTCAAACTCAGACTGCTTAAGTGTGTTGACGGTTTGCTCAAAATAGCCTTTTAACCAACACAAACATTAAAGCGTAGGCCATAAAGTTTAGCTAGCGCTTTTAGGATTAAATGGTAATGCAGGTAGTTTCCCTCACTCATGTTGAAGTGTCAGAACTAAACAAAACCCTTAGCAAGACATGGGCGATGTCACCCGAAAGTTCAAACATCGACTGATCTGTCATGTGCTACCATTTGCCAATGAAAAATTGACTGGTCCTGGGCTCTCAAGGAAGGAAGTGCAGTAAAGGCAAATGTTTGTCTACCGGAAGCTTCATCCTCCTGGAGAAGAAAGTTGTTAATGTGGATGTCGACTGATCTTTGGTACCATTTGCCAATGAAAAATTGACTGGTCCTTCAAGGAAGGAAGTGCAGTTGTTTTTACAAGAAGAAGAAAGTTTTTTTAATTTTTTTATACAATGCACAGTACATATAGCCAACGCTAATTTCCAATACCAGTCCCTTCATAGTTAAATCAATCAATACAATGACATTGTTACATTTTAAAATCAGTGTATACAATGACCGAAAACAATAACAGCAACAACAACCACATATGACATGAAAAAAACAAACAAACAAACCATAGGGGGGGGGGAAACCGTTTAGAATATGAGCTCAAATACAATAATGATTAGTTGGTGCCGTGACTACAATTTTGGCCAACTTTTGCCAGGATTATTGTGGAAAACGTTTTAAAATCTTGGGATTTGTTTTGAACTGCCAGGTAGAGAATTCGTGCCTTTAATTGAAAATGCAGTTTGGAATCAAGCCTCCACAGCTCAGTCGACCCAAAACAAATTAACATGGATTTTTGTTTTTCGGAATAATATCAAACTCTGCACTCGGGGTCTGAGGCAACTGGCTAGAATTGCAATGTTTGCTATCTAGCTGTGGATGATACCTCGTGTTAGATGCAGGCTTGCTTGTGTGTAACGTTTAATAGTTATGTGCGTTTATGCACACCTTCATATTTCAATGGTTGGAAGCTTTGCTGAAAATTTTGTAAACCGGCAGTTGTGGAATAAAAACACGACAAATTCCATGAGCTCCGCTATTAGATAGCTAGCAAGCTACATGTTTTGATTTAAATGTTTTGGAGCCTAGGTCAGAAATTAGTTTTTGTCATATAGCGTCGACAGTCGTGGAGTATAAACGCCAAATTCGCTACCATACTTTTTCCGATTTCTTAGTTAACGTCATTGTGTTACATGGGTGGAGATGTAGCAAGCTATAGTTAGCTTAGCTAGCCAAGTAACCAAGGGCGGACAAACAACACTGCATGGAAGTGAGATAAGCTGAAATTGGCGTCTGACTCATTAATAAGCTAAAAAGTGGATTAATATATTTAGTATTTAGATAAAATGACAAACCAGACGATTTATTAGAAAAATGTTTAGATTCTACAGTTCACCTTGTGTAGTCATTTAACATTTGGGGCTATGTAAATTTGCCATATGTCAATGCAAGTTAACGATAGGGGACAAATGTTGGGAGTTTAATTGCATAAACCCCACCAAGGCAAGATTGATAGCATTGAATATAACCTTGTATAAGATGAAACGAGAGCAGATTCCAAGAATTTAGGAAAGATTCCTTCCTGTCTATTGGAAGAGCTTTCATGTTTAGGTCTTTAGTGAGGTTACTTGGTATTCAGCTGTATTAAGGTATAAATTCCCCAAAGTATCAATTGTACTGGGAAAACGGTCTCAGAAGGCGAAGTTATTGAGCATTGTGTATTTATGAATCGGTTGTCTGCTATCCAATTTAGTGCAGCACCATGTCTGCCACACCAGTGTTTAATTCATTGATTGACTTTGATTTACAATGTTGTGGTGTATTTACCCTGGCCCCTTTTCTAAAAGGGGAGTTTGTTGTGGAATACAGAGGAGAAATGATCAACCTGGAGGAATCCAAGAGGAGGTGGAGGGTGTACCATAATGCGAGCAAGGTCTTTGACTTTTATTGGCATGGCAAACAGTGGTGGTAAGTATCAATGGAACATTCCAATGTTCGATAGGTGAATATTGAAATTCAAAATGGCATACCAAAGGTGTAATTTACACAGTTATTTTTTAACTTGCATTTTTATTGTTTGACTAAGCATTTCCATTGATTCCACTTCATTTTTTGTTTCTCTTAAAGCATTGATGCAGCCGTGGAAGATGATTCCCTTGGAAGGCTCGTCAATGGCGATCATATTCATCCAAACTGCAGGATGAAGAAGATTGTAGCCGATGGAAAGCCACATCTCTGTCTTTTTTTCTTTGAGGGACATAAACCCCAGAGAAGAAGAAAAAAGGTTTGTTAAATGGGGAGATAAGGATGTGTCCTCCCCTATTGGCAGACGTGCTGTAGAATATCATCCCAGCCTTCAAAGATGATCTAGCCTCCTAGATGCTGCCTGCATGGTGACTGCCATTCATCCATCTAAGAAAGATCCCTTACTGAGTGAAATATCCCTTCCATTTGTGATGCTATTGGACATTGCTTTATTTTATATTATCTCATTTAATCTTATTGACTACAGCTTTCTGTACTTTGGTGTTAGATATGCTGGTGTGAGGGGTCTCCTTGAATGAGTTTGAGAGGGGATGAACCTCAATTTGTCCTGCAAGCTTCAAGCTTTGTGTAGGCTCCTAGAAGCTGCCGGCATGCTGACTGCCACCAGTGACTAATTGAAGCACTGACTATTCAAGTGCTCATATCCCAAATAATTAATTACATTCAATATTGTAGATTTCCGATGAAGACCATCCTGCCAAAGCAGTTGAGACCACCAACGTAGGACCGTCTTTGAGCTGTATGCCACAAGAGTCACAGGAGTTTCACCTTCCATCTTAAAGGTAACTAAGTTTAACTGGTCATGTGTTCTGGTTAACGCCCTGTGAGCTGTTTGATTTCAGTATAAGGAATGCAACACACACTTCTACACAGTGAAGTGGAGCCTCAAACACATTCCAGGCTACTGTAATTTGTAAGGTCCAGTACCTTCCTGACTTGCTTAATCATCTTGTGGTCATCTTGTGGGGACCACGTAACAGGTTTATTGACAATGGAACCAAATTCACAGGGAAATACATATGGGCTGCAAATCCTAACTATAAAGTAACATTTTATTTTTCTAACAAATGTATAATGCAATTATACATTTTCCATTGCTGTCTCTTTAGCTGGTCAAAAAGTTAATTTCTGACTTAATGCTCCCGACTTTGGCAAAAAATGCTGAACTGTCCCCGTATGTCCACCAGTCACTCTAATTAATGAGCAGTGCTTGTTTTACAAATGTTTCATGGAAAACTATTCATAGATGCTGTGATTTGCATGGCAGGGTGAAGTTTACAGTGAAATAACATTCTCGCTAGCTACATAGCTTTTTTTTTTCTTACTTTTATTTTTCTTGGTGTCCCATATTGGTGCAGGAAATATGGTCACCCTATTGATGGGGTTTCTACTTGGCTGTAGGAGTTAGAAAAACATGATATACAGACAAAAATTGGTTTTCATTGTATTGCCTATGTAGCGGATGGGCTCACGTGAGCGCCTGCTGCAGAGTGACATGGATAAGAGTATGATTAGTTCCTGGAGTTAGGGACTTGAGTCTTTAGCGCAGCGATCTTAATCGCTCTCTTGTCGCGTCAGAGATCCCTCGGTTCGAAACTCGCTGCGGGCAGAACCAACACCGTCACACCTAGTTCTCTTGGCTGGAATGTGAGTACCTCGTAGCATATGCTTTCATCAAGCATCAAATAGCTACACACAACATTAAAGTTTTCCTTTCTCTGAATATATTTTTTATAATGAAAATATTTCAAACTATTTCTACAGGTTGTGAATGAAGCAAAGTGCACAGACACTGATGATGAAACCATGGACTCAAACCCAGATCCTTCCAATCATCACAAGCTGAGGGCCAAAAACATCCTGGTAAGTCCCACTCATCTTTCAATGATTTCTTTGTGAGATTCTTGCTATCAGTGCAAAAATATTGACCAAAAATCTGCCGAGAAGTTTGGAAATGGAGGTATTGAAAAGTACCACTTCTGTTAAAAGGGCAGGAAGGGCCTCGGTGTCTGTTTCGGCTCTCTCTAAAAAGACAGACGAATCTAGAATATACTATAAAAGACAGTACTGTTTGTGTTGAGGGTTAGCTTCCCAGAAAATGGCAAGGCATTTGAAGCGTCACGGCAATGAGAGAGCGGTAGCAATGGCGATGAGCTTTCCCAAGGGTTTAAAGGCAAGGCGAATGCATTTGGAGTATCTCAGAATTAAAGGCAACTTTGCATACAATATCGATGTGTTGAAAACGGGCAAAGGAAAACGTATTCCATGCAAGCAACTAACACAAGAAAAGGAGGGACAGGACTTGCACTGCGTATACTGTCAGGGATTGTTCAAAAATAAAATACTGTGGCAACACGCTCGCAAGTGCAAATTCAAACCTACAAGTGAGAAATCCAAACCGAGAAAATGTCGACTCCTATCTCTCTGTGCCTTTGCTCAACCTGTCCTTCCTGGAGTTTCTGATAGCCTATGAAAGCTAGTGAACACCATGAACCAAGACAAAATCTCAGCTGCTTTGAAAAATGACTAGTGTGTCATGGAGTATGGAAAGTTGAGAGAGCTTTGTAGCCTGGTACTTCAAGCAAGAGAGCTCACGCCTGTTATCAGCAAGGGTGGGGAAGTACTGACCTCGACTGGGGGTATTGTTGGGAGGTGGAAGGAACACTTGAGGAACTTCTTAACCTGACAGACGCACCCTTGATAGAGGAGGCAGGGCCGGAGTGTTTTGGGGGGTCAGAGCACATGTCCTTGGCAGATGTCACTGAGGTAGTTCAGAAGCTGCGCAGTGGCAAAGCACCAGGAGTGGATGAGATCCGCCCGGAAATGCTGAAGGTCATGCTTGTTGAGGGGCTGTAGTAGCTGACATGCCTTTTCTATGTTGCGTGGGTGTCGGGAACAGTACAGTGGATTAGCGGAACTAGTTGTTCCCATCTTCAAGGGTGGTGGTTCTCATCTTCAAAAAGGGGGAACTGAGGGTGTGTTCCAACTACCTGGGAAGGCCTACGCCTGGAAAGGAGGATCCGGCTAATAGTCAAACCTCGGATACAGGAGGAACAATGTGGCCTCCGTCCTGGCCGTGGAACAGCTTTTCGATTTTCAATGACAGGATATCAAGGCATAGCCGAAGATTGGAATATATGTGGTTTGGGGGCATGAGAGTGGCATCTTTGCTTTTTGCGGATGATATTGTCCTTATTGCCTCATCAGACTATGATCTCCAGCTTGCCTTGAAATTGTTTGCGGCCGAGTATGACACGGTGGGGATGCGAGTCAGCACCTCCAAATCTGAGGCCATGGTTCTCGCCCGGAAAAAGGTGGCTTGTACCCTCTGGGTGGGGAGTGAGCAGTTAACACAAGTGGAGGAGTTCAAGTATCTCAGGGTCGTATTCACGAGTGAGGGTAAAAAGGAGCCTGAGATTGACAGATGGGCAGCATCTGCGGTAATGCAGGCGTTGTACCAGAACGTCATGGTGAAGAAGGGAGCTGAGTCTGAAGGCAAAGGTGGTTCGGGCGTCTGGTCAGGATGCCTCCTGGGCACCTCCCTCTGGAGATGTACCGGGCACAGCCAGCTAGGAGGAGATCCCGGGGCAGACCCAGGAGCCGATGGAGGGATTATATCTCTCAGCTGGCCTGGTAACGCCTGGGAATCCCCCAGGAAGAGCTGGAGGAAGTTGCTTGGGAAAAGGACGGCTGGACTGCTTTGCTGAGACTGTTGCCTCTGCGACCCGGATAAGTGGTAAGAAAATGGATGGATGGATGGATGGTTTGCATGACCATTTGCAATGAGCCACTATAGAGGTTCACATTGCATTAGACGCTTTGTCAAAGCTTGTGGTGCCAAAAACCCTCATGCTCTCTCCTCTACAAAGCTCAGGAAACATGTCGTAACCCTTCAGAAGTACTACATCTCAAGGACACAGAGCTTTTTGGTTGACAAATTTCCTTGGACATGCCATACGAGTATGTTGCCACTATTACCGTCTGCCTGAGGGCACCCGCCAGCTTGTTAAGATGAGCAAGATCCTCATGGTCCTTGAGCAGGGATGGCTGGGAGAGTTCAAAGGGAGAAGCCTAGATGTAAACATCGATCCGAATGGTATTAAATCTGTTTTTTAGTGTTAGTCAACTGATGTTTTCTCTGAATAAGTATATAGTAACTTCGATGTGAGTATAAGGGTAGGAGTGGACGATGTCGCCACATGATATGGGTAATTAAAGCACATTGATTTACCAAATCGACACTACCCCCAACTCTTTTGATTGGTATATTCCTCATATCCATTATCTTATAAGCTATGTGGTTTATCCTCAGGGCGCATCCTACTAATCACCCAAAAGTACCCAAATCAGATACTTGTTTGGGGTATTTTGGTGTAGCTGTTTAGGCAATTGGTAGGGCTAGGATGCTATTTTAAGTTTTGTGTTTTATTACCATTCTTTTAGAGACAATCCAGTTTGACAAAAGTGTGTGAAGAGGAGTGTGGACACAAGGACATGGCAGGTATGTATTGTTACTCTAGGGTGTCCATATGTTTCTTTGTTGTTGTAACAGACTTTGAAGGTGGAGTAAGGTGTGCCATTGATGAGCGGCAGGCCCGCCCCACATAAAGGCAGAGCAAGAGAGAAGCTACTGTGCTCAGCGCAGTACAAGTCTCCAAGTTTTCTATGCTACCGCGTTTGCCGCATTGTGAATTCAGTTTCTGGGAAACCTTTATTTGCCGCTATGAAAATCTCACTCATCTTTGGGGCTAGAAGTCTCAAGCTTTGACTCGCCCAAGCCAAAAACTACTCGCCGCATGCAAGCTTAAATTCCTGAATTTAGTTTATTTTAAAAAATGGCACGTGGAGAGACTGTAGCCACGGTAATAGAAAGCGTCGGTGGTGTGATGACTGTACATGTTTTTACAAATGTGTAGTGGAAGCAGTTACCGGCACATATAGGACTAGTGCTTCTCTTGTGCCTGGCGGGTTTGAATTGGTCATTGTAGTTTCTGAGAATTGTGTTTTTATTTATTTAAGATCCCCTTTCATACGTGCTTACACCTGTGTACTGCGGGTGGTGACTGTATACTGTGATGTGGAATCCGTAAAATCATTTTTCCTATCCTAAACTCTATCTTAAAACTAAAATTCTAGCAACCTTTCATCTTTAGTGGTTAACATGACATCCTGGGAGTACCCCCTCTCAGGGAATCGGTGCAGCTGAACCTTGTACAAACCATTTTTTACCCGATGTCCCTTGGTTTTGTGTGTTGGCACTATATGAACCACAATTTACACTTTTCAATCATGTTTTAGTACTTTAAAGACATTTTATTCTTTACCCATGTTTTTTTTTTTTTTTTTTGTATTTAGGTCAGACCCTTGTCAGAGAAGTATCTGGGAAAGGGAGGAGATCAATGCTGTGGAGAAACACCTGAGGGCTGCTTCATTGAAACGTGTCGAGTTCCAGGGAAGAGCGACTGCGATCTCCTGAGAACCAGGGATTGGCTAGCTGTAAAATTATATATCAAGAATCGCATTACAGCTCTCGGGAAACACTGCAGACTTGAAGCTTAATGTTACTTTGAAGCAATTTTATCTTACTGGCACTTTATTACTTTATGTTACTGATGGGTACCTAGTATGCACAAAATTCTCAACAATGAATAATGGCCAATTACGTACTGGCATTTTCCCAGGAAAACAAATTTTCCCTTATTTGTCATCTTACCTTGAAAGGGAGTCATGGGCCAATACTGCTAGTTTCAGCTACCTAATAGCCATATTTAGGTAGCCATATATATATATATATATATACATACAATCTCATCAGTATGCTTTTCTGAAGTGTCTGGATAAAAAAAACAAATTTAATAATAGGTGAGCTTGCATCTGCTCTGCGATGACATCAGAACACCAAAAGTGGATGATGGCACAAAAAAATATAAAGCATATGATGGCACAGCTGAAATTCCAAAAACACTTATCCGTACACTTCAGAAAGGCATGTTGATGAAGAGATTGATTTGGTGTGCGTGTTTGTGCATATTTTCACAATGAATGGGGCCCATCAATGTTGATTCATCAAAATATGGCTATTGATGTTTTTGTGTTTCAATTCATTTTCATATCCTGGTAGTTAAAGTACTGTGGCCTGGTGGCTCATGGCGTGATGGTTATGAACCCCTGATGTAGTTCATGAAATCTTTGTTAAATTGTTCAATAACAAAAGTTCACATTCTGTTTAACAATCTTTGATCCCATTTACACTTGGCATTACGCATCATGCTACTTGACATATCTGGATTGTATCCAGATATGTCATGCACCCAAGACGCATCCAAGACACATTGAAGTCCGATTGCCCAAACTACCGTCGGAAGTTTTGGGCAATCGGATTCAAATCAGACTTGGATACAAGTCGCATGTTAATTCCAGGTGTAAACTTTTAGTCATTTCTCCTCTGTGCTTCGTTTGCCATATTTCGCGCAATTCCGGTGTTGGCCCATTGCATGTTTTATGGGCAAAAACATGTTTTACGAAATGGGAAGAAACTAAAGGCTGAGTCGGTCTAGGTATGCAACGCACCAGGTGGTCTGATTTCCCCATGATATCTTTGTTACCAACTGTTAAATAACACAAGTTGTTACATTGTTACAAGATTATCAAACAATGTTGACATTTATGCTTTGTTTAGATATATATGACTCTAAATACTTTACGATATGTCAAGCATTAAAATGTTGGTAAACCTAACCCTAACCCTGTTTTGATTTTTCTCTACTTCCTCACAGTTAGGGTATTGAGCATGCAAATTAGAAGATTAGTGTTCTGGTCATCACTTGCTCACATTGCCATGGTAGTTTGAGGCCACTAATGTGATTTGTTTTTATGCTAAAAGAATTATGTAATTGCAGAAGAAAAAAACACAAAAACAAATGCATATGATACAAGAACAACAAAAATAAAGGGCTCTATAATTGGTTCAACATCAAATGTGACAAGCACTGAAGCAGGCACAGACTTCAGTCTTTAGAAGTAACCTCCTTAAAATCGCCCATGGAAATGAGCACCTTTGACATAATCCGTCATTGTTATGTTTTATAAATCATCGTGATTTGAAGTTCACGTTGCAGTGGACAGAGTTAAATTGCGGCTGGAAATTAAATAGTTCTACAACTACAACAGTTCTGTACTGGGAATGAAAAACAAGCAGAGAGTGTGTGCATGTAAATGAGGGGCTCAAAAATATTAAACCTGAAATGTCCCCCACAAGTGATGACACAGACAGGTTTGGGACAAAACTGTTACGTCTCCGTCCCGTCCTGTCCACCTACCTTGTGTTTCCTGACACCTTGTGATTGTTGTGTTAATTGTTTTATTATTTTCAATTATCCTGTTATCATTCCCCCCACTCATCATGTTCACCTGTTGCCTATTCCGGCACACCAGCCTCCCATCAAGTTCATCATCAAATACCCTCACCTATCTCATCCCCTGTGTCAGGTCCTTGTGGACAAAACCTTTATATATTGTTAATTTCAAGTGATATTTGTGCATACAAACCGCTTTTGATAATGCCAGATTTTTTTTTCTGGAAGCGTATGACCTCTAGAAAGGGTGATACCCACAAGTGATGTTATGTTCCAGACAGGTCTCCCCATCATGCAGTAAAAATGTGTGTGTATGTGTGTGCATGAGCCACTACTGCCCTCTGGTGGGCATCGCGGTGAATGATTTTCATTGACGGGACCGTACTAGTTTATGCCATCCAGTGGTAAATTAAAGAGGTTAATACTCAGCTATAACTTGTGTAAAACTTAAAATGAAACACAGTGCCCGCATGCAGGTGATATGTGGTACGATAACCTATATTTAAAAAAATGTTTTGAATGAATAGTTTGTATATCACTATGTGGTTTGTATGGCAAAAGGAATATAACAGTGGATTTTCTAGGTTGAGTTCGAGATGAACTAATAATGCGGTGCCGTGTCTCTATTCAGATGTAAAAAAACAAAACAGAAATCTCCACTTGTATTTTGACTTTTTACGTCATACAAACACGTCTGTCGCTGTATTGTAACGTGTGGAATCAGGTTCATACATTAGACCTCTGTAGTTTTTTATATAATAATAAAAAGACAAACAAATTCGAACAGACGTCTTTCAACAGCATTTAATAAAAATGTATTGTTCATAATAACCCGTTCAATCTTGAAATATATCGTGTTCATTGAAGAATCGTTTCGTTACACGTGATACAAGTTAAAAGACGGGGCATGCAAAGTAGGCTATATACAGCTTCAAAGGTCTATAAATCAACTACACAAAGCACAACACCTTTATTTTGACGATTGACAAACCCAAATCTAAATGAAGATCGGATGCACTGCAGAACAGTATTGGGATTGAAACTGCACGGAATGTATTAATCTGTACAATTATGCGTAGGCTACTATTAAGCATGCGCGTTCGTTTGAAAACTAGCATTATTAATATTGACTGCATCATTAAAACGTGCCTCGTTGTTAGTTTTAGTCAGCATTATTATTATCTTCAATTTAATTTTTACATGCATTCTTTGACATTGAGACCTGTATTCAAATGAAAAAACTTAGTAGCCTATATGATCGTAAAGAGAATGTGATAGATTCGACTTATAGCCTACTAAGAATTAATAATGGCAGCATATTCTACAGTGTTGAGTTTTCACACATGGAGATACTAAAAACACTTTCGTACAGCAACGGCGGTTATTAAAACAAGATTCTGATAGGCTGGTGAGTATCCAAGTATTATTTTTTTTGCTAAACCGGAATACGGTAGCACATAAATAAACCTTTGTGCCAATGTGTTGCTATGAAACACTCCGTCTGTCGTAACAGTTTTGCAATACCCCTGCAAAACCAAAAAAATACCCTTTCAGTATCTGCATGTGTGAAAACTGCAACACCTTAGAATACACTGCAGTGACCCATCGGTGACAGTGCGAATTAAGTACCATCCACCTTCTTTCAAACCGCATGTGTAAACGGGTTCAGACTGCGTCCGAAAAGTAAAAAATCACGTCCTTCCTTCCTTCACCTAATCTATAGAGCGTGGACAGGTGAAAGCATAATGGCAGAAACTTCACCTAACAGTCAGTAGTCACTTAAGATAAGTGAACTGATGAAGGAATTGGGGAGGCCGATACTGAAGAGTTAGGACGGGGCATAGGCTAAATATTAAATGTAGGACACTTAAAACACCATCCTGGTAACAACATTCTCAAATAAATCTGCCGTTTTTAATACATGGAGCCATGGGAGTGGAAGTTGAGCCTGCTGTGTCGATTATGCGGTTGCCAGAGTCTCCGAAGAATCATCTTCAGGTGGTTCCTGAACTTCACACCAACAAAGACGTAAAACACGGGGTTCAGGCAGCAGTGGGAGAAGGCGATCAGACGACAGACGTAAAACCCATAATCGAGCACGGTGCTGACTTTGCACTGCGTAAAAGGATGCAGCGAAAAATCAGTCAACGACCTCAAAAATATCACGGTGTTGTACGGCGCCCAACCCACGAAAAACACCACAACGACGGTGAAGATCAGCTTCACCGTTCTAAACTTCGAGTGCGATCTTGACCGAAGAATCGTCGATAGAATTTTAACGTAGCAGAAACCGATAACTGAAAACGCCAACAAGAAAAATACGTTTTGCTGGAAAGTGGCAACTATTTTCCAGTTTATGTCTTCGTATTCGCAGTACAGGAAGAATGGATCGGAAGAATCTTTTATGACCCCAGTGAAGAGCAGGGCGGGGACCGCTGCGAAGAAACTCACTATCCAAATAATGATGGAAGTGGTGATGCCGTAGCAACACTTACTGGTCCCAAAATCAGACAGCGGGTGGACCACGGCCATGTAGCGGTGAATGGTCATCATCGTCAGGAAAATGATGCTGCTGTAAAAACCGGTGTAGAAAACAAAATTCACTGCTTTGCAGGCGGAGTCTCCAAGCGTCCAGCCCCACACATGGTAATACACCCAGAATGGCAGTCCGAAAGTGAAGACCAAGTCTGAAAGGGCCAGGTTTAGGATGAAAGTGTTTGTGAGCGATCGCAGGTTCTCGTACAACGCTAAGATCGCCAGCACCAAGATGTTACCCACGAGGCTCAGTGCAATCACCGATGAGAAGAATATCGGGGTCACAATGGATCCAAAATTGACAACACCGCTCTTATTGCAGAATTCTTCTCCATAATCGTAATCGTATTGTATTGTCGTGTCTTCAACGTTTCTGTTGAAATAACACAAGTAGATGGCAATGAAATGTTAAGTATATGGCAATGACATGTATTGCAGCTATTTTTCCTAAATGGCATGGTCTCACATGAATTTAAAGGTGATTTCAAAAACGAATTCATATGACAAGAAACTGACCAAAATACACAGTAAACAATAGCAACCACAGGTTTCCAATCTTATCCGAGAAGAGCTAGCCTGTGTGCAGGGACTTGTTTTAGCCCAGGACTAAAACACGTGATTAATTCAACTAATCCACCAATCCTGGTCTCCCAATCATTCCAATCCGGGGTTTTGGGCTAGAACAAAAGTCTGAACCTGTCCCCATAATCGTCATCATACCTGTATTGTTCTGTCATGTCTTCAACGTTTCTGTTGAAATAACACAAATAGATGGCAATGAAATGTTAAGTATATGGCAATGACATGTATTGTGGCTATTTTTCCTAAATGGCATGGTCTCACATGAATTTAAAGGTGATTTCAAAAACGAATTCATATGACAAGAAACTGACCAAAATACACAGCAACCACAGGTTTCCAATCTTATCCGAGAAGACCTAGCCTGTGTGCAGGGACTTGTTTTAGCCCACCAATCCTGGTCTCCCAATCATTCCAATCAGGGGTTTTGGGCTAGAACAAAAGCCTGAACCTACACAGGTACTTCTTGGATAAGATTGGACAGCCCTGATGTAGACAATAGCAAACAATAGAGGGGTGGCCAACCCTGGTCCTGGTGAGCCGCAGGGCACGCAGTTTTTTGTTTTAACCTTAAAATAAGCAATCAGATAACTGTGTAATCAACTGTTGTAATTGAACAATTAAGTGCTGAGTTACAACAAGCAAACCCTGCAGCTCTCCAGGACCAGGGTTGGAAACCCCTGCAATAAACATACAGGTAACTGTTAACACAAAGAAAACACTTGAGTAAATGAAGGTTCTGGTGGATCTGTTATGGTTTAGGTCCACTCTACCCATTAGAGGGCAGGTTACAGTAAGCCAATAAATGCAAAGCAAATTCTGAGCGATCACTGTCATCCTGTTGTGAAGCATTTTTATCCTGATGGGAGTAGTCTCCTCCAGGATGACAATGCCCCCATCCACAGGGCACGAGTGGTCACTGAATGGTTTGATAAGCATGAAAACAATGTAAACCACATGCCATGGCCGTATCAGTCACCAGATCTCAACCCAATTGAACACTTACGGGAGATTCTGGAACGGCTCCTGAGACAGCGTTTTCCACCACCATCAACAAAAACACCAAATGATGGAAGAATGGTGTTGCATTCCTCCAATAGAGTTCCAGACACTTATAGAATCTATGCCAAGGTGCATTAAAGCTGTTCTGGTGGCTTGTGGTGGTCCTATTAAGACACTTTATGTTGGCGTTTCCTTTATTTTGGCAGTTACGTATACCTATAGGCTATTATAGAGATTACCCATTAGTCACTGATAACGGCATATGTAGGCTAAATCAGCAGTGATATGTGGCTGAATGGACCCTGCATCTTTCTTATGCTTTATGATCAAAAATGGATGGTTCCTACCTTTGTAATGTAGGCTGTCTGCCTGCTGGGATCTCTTGCATGCATATGATGTGGAGTTGATGTTTGTTTTGCTATAAAAGGTGTGAAATACCAGGGAAGAAATGTTAGGGTTTCTCTTCCTAGATATTTTGTGGTGATGACGCCTGTTGAAAGAGGAATTAGGCAAAACTTGGAGAAAAGAGGAATGGACTCTGGTACGTGAGTGCCCGCTGCAGAGAGTGACGTGGATAAGAGTACGATTAGTTCCCAGAGTTAGGGACTTGAGTCTTTAGCTCGGCGAGCTAAATCGCTCTCTTGTCGCGTCGAGATCCCTCGGTTCAAAACTCGCTGCAGGCAGAACCAGCCACAGTTACAAGTGCACCCAAACCATGCCAGGAAAATGTACCCCACGACATTTTTTTGTTCACCTCCTGTGTTTCCAATACTGGGTGTAAATAAAAATCGAACACATGTGCCATGGCTGACCCATGAGTACCCTCCATAGTTAACTCAGTTTAAAGCTCATGGTTCAGGGTTCTGGAAGAAAAAACTGAATAAGAAAAATATGGAGGAAAGGACAGGGACAAAAATTTAAAAGGGGGCACACTCAAAAAATAATACAAATGTATATATTTTTTTCAACTTTATATTTGTACTTCTTTGTGCGAAGACGTGAGGTGGGAATTGTCCTCATTAATTGTATGACTGAGAAATACACATGCAAACCATTGCCTAGGGTTTGAAAAGAGGTGTTACTGTAGTTTCTTTCTTTCACTTCAGCTTTTGTGTTCACACATCCTCAATGAAACCAGGAATGGAAAAAACCGAACACACCTTTGATAATAAGTCATTGTTTTCTGTCAAGGCTGAAATTATTATTATAATGACTATAATAAGATTACTACTAATAATCATTATGATATAGACATGTAATAGAAAAAATAGGTATTTCTCTCCAAATATTCAGGTATGCACGTTTTATGTGTATACCTGTATTGTACACGTAGCTGCCAAAATAAAGGAAACACCTACATGGGCCACCACGAGCCACCAGAACAGCTTCAATGCGCCTTAGCATAGATTCTAAAAGTGTCTGGAACTCTATTGGATGGATGCTACACCATTCTTCCACAATACATTTCATAATTGTTTTGATGGAGCTGTGTTGATGGTGCGGTGAAATGCTTCCTCAGGCACCACTCCAGAATCTCTGATAAATGTTGAGATGGCCATGGCATATGGTTTGTATCATTTTCATGCTCATCAAACAATTCAGTGACCACTTTACTTGTGGATGCCCTGTGGATGGGGGCATTGTCATCTTGGAAGACATAGAAACGTTTCACCATAGAATGAAGGTAATCATTCAGAATGGCTTTGAATGCATTGGAGTTTGCACCCTACACCATAACAGAGCTTCCAGTATCCCTCATTTACTTGTGTTTCCTTTATTTGGGTAGTTACCTGTGTGTGACACACAACAGGTAACAGACTCAAATCTGTTATACATGTTACCTTGCTCGTCGTAACCCTTTGCATTTCTCAGTAATGCATTCATTATAATTAGGGCCATCAGTTTGATACCAGCACGTGACCCTCAGGGATTTAAACTTGAACTTCGATATCCTCAATTTATATAATTAGTGGCTAATTGTGTCCATTATAAAAGCAACGAGTTCACCTATTCTCTTAGATTTGAGCGCTGCATTTGACACAATTGACCACAACATTGTAATTAATTGTCTAGAAAACTGGATTGTTTTCTCTGAATGTAGGAAAAGAAAAGTCAAAGAGGAGATTAAGGAATTAAAAACAAAAGACGGGGCACTGCTCTCTTAACTGGTTCCAAACATATATTACAGAGAAACAATTTTATATTAGTCTTGGAGGCCACGTGTCAGAGAAATATGATATATTCTTTGGTGCTGGACAAGGAAGCTGTCCTGGCCCCCTTCTTTTTTCACTAAACATGCTACCCCTAGGTAATATCATCAGAGAACACACTGCTAATTTTAATAGCTATGCTGATGATACACAATTATACATTTCTGTTGAGCCGAATGATGCAAATGCCCTATGCTCCCTGACTACCTGTTTGTCTGCACTTAATCAATGGATGAGCAAAAATTTAAATAATGATTCTAAAACTAAATGAAGATAAGACATAAATACTATTAGTTGGCCCAAAGCCAAAAGTGATGCACTTTCTAATAGGTTATGAAATGTGGCTCATCAGAATAAATCAGAAGTAACAAGTCTAGATGTAATTTTAGACTCTAATTTAAGTTTAAAAACCCAGCTAAGAAATATTGCAGAAGTACGACCGTTTTCAACTCAACAGGATGCTGAGAGGTTAGTTCATGCTTTTATTTCAAGTAGACTGGACTACTGTAATGCTCTTTTCACTGGTCTTTATTCAGAACTAATTCAGAACTCTGCTGCTAAAATCTTAACAAAAACAAGGAAGAGAGAACATATTGCTCCTATTTTATCTACACTGCACTGGCTCCCTGTATCTGTTAGATTTGATTTGAAAGTCATTCTACTTGTATACAAAGCTTTAAATGGTCTAACACTCTCTTGCATCACAGATTCCCTGTTATTTTATGTCCGTTCAAGAGCCCTTAAGTCCTCTGTAGCATGTCTTTTGAACGTTCCAAAGGTCCCCCAAAAGAAAATTGGGGAAGCTGCTTGCATCCACAGTATTAGAGAAGTGGGCTCAGTGGACATTTTTAAACGGCAACTGAAAACACACCTTTTTAATCTATCTTATAATTAGCAGCACTTCATAATTTCAGTTATTTATTTTATCCACTTTATATGATTTTATTTTGTTATTATTATTATTATTATTATGTAATTGCGTTTGTGTTATTTGTGTGTGTTATTTATTTATTTATTATGATTATTACTTTATTTTTATTTAAAAAAAAGGTTTTCTCTATTTTTTACTGAAATGTAAAAGCACTTTGAGCTGCATTTTGTATGAAAGGTGTTATACAAATAAAGTGTTTTATTATTGTTATTAATATTATAATATGATGAGAGTAAAATTGGGGAAGCATATTTGAGAGTAAAACTGCGTGTATTGAATTGTATCCTCGTAGATAACGTGTCAATTGAACAGTATATAGTTATAGAACAGATGAATGTCAAAATAGAGATTATGATAATAGTCTGTCAAGCGTTGATAATAACCAACAGCATGATCGTATAATGATCTCAACAGCATCTGTCAGGACACTTTGTGCATACGATACAGTGTAAGTGAGTGCAAAAGCATTTCGCTCTTATCTTCTTTCGTTTTCAGCACTCACAAATTTCTGTAGCACGCACTGTGGATTCAATTATGGTGTAATTTTGTCTTTCAAAGTCTAGTGTCGATTCTACACTGTTTGGTCGCATATGCTATACGGTCTACGTTTCGATCACCGTTTATTAGCGGAGGCTACACAATCGGTGGACTACAAGATAGCAATGACCACGGTATGATGATGTGACCAATAAATCCGAAACACAAAATACGTCCGCTGAATGTGGATTTACTGTGGCTAAAGATCTGATTCGGATCGGATCTTAGCTATGCCCTATTTAAGAATCACAGTCTGGCAGCTGCAGGGCGAAAAATAGTCATATGACTCTTCTGTTTACTTTATACTACCATGCAACCAAACTATGCAAGCACTGTTTTTCTCCGGACAACCTACTAGCGCTCCAGTAACAGATCCAAGATCAGATAGCCCAATCCTAATACCCACTACAAAGACAAATAATAAGAAACAAAAACTGTTCCAGAGCCTCCTCTGCAAGGAAAACTCCACACCTTTTTAATAGACATCCGAGACAAATAATTTCCCTATTCCCTCATTCAATTGGTTTATTACAGCTGTCAGTTAAAAAATATTGATAAGCCCCTCCTCCCTTCTAGCATGTTAGTGTGTAATTGTAAACTACCTCAACTGCCCAGGATCACCTATTTTGAAGTATGTCAAAGTTTTGTCTTCTCGTGCTGCTATGCGATTGTGTTTGTCCATGTACTGTTTTACCATTTTGTAGTTTTTTTCTCTTAATGTGAAATACGAACACTTTTATTTTTTTAATGACATTCTAGAAACTGGTGTATCGGGCATGTCACCAGTGTTCTTTGACTAACTTTTCCTACAACTCAATTAACATACATGAATACAAGTATAATATTTGGTGGATTATTTATTTCGGGAAACACTATACATACACGTATACACTGATATAGATCTGCCATATGTTTGTTGCCAACTTATTGTGAAATGGGAGTTACCAAGCGCAGCGTTGCTCAAAGTAATTAATGACAGCTATTCTTTTCCTGAAGAGACGATAAGTCGTTTGTTATATTTCAGTGACATTTTTTATGAAATTATGAAAATGGCTAGCCAGTTTGGGTGGCAAGTAATGCCCGGTCAATTTCAGGAGGTTTGGCTAGATTACACATTTAATATTCGACGTGTGAACTCCTCATCATGACGAGAGGGCTGGCTACGTTAGCCAGCCTAATGTTTACTAGAGGCAGCTCTGAATCTAAAAGTAATCTAAAAGTGAGCCACAGTCGTGAGACCGAAAACCCAGTGTTAAGCCCAAAGTTAGCTCGCTAACCCACTAATCCTGCTTCGTGAGACAGGCCCCTGCTTTTGGTGAGGCTCAAATGAGGAATACATGTATGAAGTTGTTCTTTGCTTTACTTTCGACGACTGTTGACAACCGCGGCCCGCAACAGCAGCAGTCATCTCTGAAACCGAGCATTTTTTTTAGTTAAAGCCAGACATCAGAAAACTGAATCATGAACCAATATGAAAATATTTGGAAGATGGAGCAGGTTTTTCTTTTTTCCCCCAGCCCATTTGTCCAGATGGACAAAGTTGCGGGGGTGTGCTGTACACGCAAAACTTGAATCCAGTGTGTAGGCAAAATAATACATGTTTGATTAATCAAAACTTGAATCCAGTGTGTAGGCAAAATAATACATATTTTCATTTAAATTTGTCTCTGATGAGAGGTGAGTGGTCATTAGTACCGCAAGCATTAAGCATTCATGATGCCTGAGCTTGCTGCTTTTTATGGTCAGTTTTCAATTATTATATGAATTGTGTCATCTGAACAGGCATCCTGATTGCACATGGTATTGATTTATGACTTGTGCCTCAAAATGTGAGAATGTTTGTTTATGCTCCTTTTGT
>JAINUG010000187.1:50000-160000 GCA_029706075.1 Aldrovandia affinis
ATGCATGAGTGTAAATCTGAGAACCGTCATCACGCACCCTGCAATTTAAAAGGGGACCTCCCTGCTCCAAAAAGGTGTCATATTTCACACACTTAAGGCTTCACATTTCACACACTTAATGTTTCACATTTCACACACTTAAAGCTTCACATTTCACACACATAAAGCTTCACATTTCAAATGGGGTATGTCCAGAGCACACAGTCACACAAAATGATTACGTCCTGGTTTAAAAAGAAGATGGTTGTCCTCAGGGGACAGTGTTTCTGTTGGTACCATTAAGCATCTAAATGAAACAGTAAAAACATCAACCTAATCAGAGACCTGTTCATATTCACATTTTTGGTAGTATGAGGTGGCAGTTATAACCTATAAAAACTGAAATAAGACATGTTTGTGTGTCCTTTAGTTTGATCAGAAGGAGAAGACCACGTTCCTGGGCACACGGAAAGATTACTGGGATTATTTCAGCGACTGCCTGGCGAAAATAAAGGGGGCCAATGACGGAATCCGCTTCGTCAAGTCAATCCCTGAGGTACACTCTCACACACATGCACATACACATACACATACTCATACACACACACACACACACACACACACACACACACCCACACCCACATAGATATACACGTACACAAGTACAAACACACATACATGCACATACGCACACGCTGTAAAAAAACAAAGGTACACACGCACACACACACATATATACACACACTACACAGAGACCCTGCATCCTTCAATGTAGCTGGTGGCTTCCTCACCGAAGACAGACCCATCTTTTCCTTTTAATACCTGTGAATTTGGATACCATACCATTGAAGGCTGGCTTATGGCTAACGTTCTGCCAAAGAGCATCAGTGTGTTATGAGTTTCATCTATAAGCTTTAAAAGCAGAAGTGTTTACCTAATTAAAAACAGGAAACGGATAAATCCCAGCCCGTCCTTTCAGAGGGCTCATATTGGGGTTTTCCTGTACATTTCTGATGGGTATGGCAACCCCCCCAACGGCTTAGGCCAGAGCAACTATGCACTTCTGCCTGTGATTCTACGCTTTCCCCAAATTACACTGGCCTTCTGTGGAGCCTTACACACAGGGAAATGACTCCAGTCTTGCAGACAGTATTGAGCCCTGAAGAAGCCCTGAAGAGTGCCCTGCAGTCACTGTGGCCTTCCAGGTCCAGGGTTAAGTGGCCCTGCTTTAAGTGGACTCCTATGTGGTGCATGTTATAACTCAACCCCCCGTCTTGTGTTCAGCTGAAGACGTCTCTGGGGAAAGGCAGGGCCTTCATCAGGTACTCCCTGGTGCACCAGAGGCTGGCCGATACCCTGCAACAATGCCTGATGAACCAGCGGATCACCAGGTGGGCCAGTGAGAGCTGAGAACCGTGCAAATAGGAGGAATTGGATAGGAGGAGTTATCTGAAGTGACGAAAAGAATGCGACCGCTGTGCATTGACATTGTAAACATTCCAGCTCAAATTGACAACAGCAGGGCTTTCCTCGTAACATTAGCTACAATTTTCTTACCTCTACCTAGGCGTTTGGGAGTCATGTCGGGGGCAGCGAGCACAGGAGGTACCATGCAGTGACTTTACACTAGGCTATATAATCTTTCATATTTATTATTCAGCATTGGTCTTCCAATGAATTGCAATTCACCAAGATCACATTTAATACCTCATATTTCTTACATCTGCGTGAATGAAAATGACAATACTACACTTTGTCCTTTCAAAGAAAACGTAACACAAACCTAACTCGTATAATCATGCAAACCTGACAATAATGCCAAAATCTATATAATACTCTTTGAATAATAGCCTACCAATAATCGAAGTGAAGCTAAACATGGCGGTTGTTTCTGAGCCAGCCTGAGATTTAACGTGATGATTCTGTGATGATTGCGCTTAACCAATCAATGGTCTGCAGTATTGCTAGCTCAACCCTTAGGTCCCTGTTCAGCTCGGTAGTACCTAAACAGAGCAGTAGCTAAATTCAGCACGGGTACTTAGGTTCGGTACGGATTGCTTGGTGGTGGGAAAAGCAACAAAACGTGGGAGCACCGATTGGTAACCGTGCCATGCTGTACCATATTGTCCGGTAGGAAAAACGCCATTAGACTCATATAACCTACAGTAAGTGTCATGGAGCTTTAAGTGATAAGTGGCCAGTTCAGTGAGAGTTTCTGTGAGAACTCCTGTTTTCCTTTGGTGATGTAATACTCCTTTTAAATGAAACTCCACAAATATAGCAGGAGCTCTCTGTAAATATGAATAAGCATTCTCGAATTTGCATTTTTTGATATTGTTCACCGTAGTAAAAGTAATGATTTTTTGAATGCTTGTAATCTATTCTGTAAGTATGTGTAGAATTGGTTTGATAGTTTTTTTCCATTGTAATGTCAGTGGCTGGGTTCTAGTTAAATTCCTTTAAACTGCCTTAATTTCTCTTCCTTTACTCAGTTTTACTTCTGTTTTATTTCCCTCTTCCTCTGTCTCACACATAGACATAGTGTGACTTTGGGATGTCAATCACATATTAGACCTTTGTGTGTGTGTGTGTGTGCGTGTGTGGATGTGCTCGTGCGCTTGTGTGTGTGTGTGTGTGTGTGTGTTTGGATGCGTGAATGTGCCTCTGTGTGTGAGAGAGAAAGTGTGTGTATGTGTGTTTGTATGCATGAATTGCCTCTGTGTATGTGTATGTGTGTATGTGTGTTTACGTGTGAATGTGTCTGTCTGTGTGAGAGAGAAAATGTAGAGAGAAAATGTGTGTGTGCGCATTTTGTGTGTGCGTGTGTATGTATGTGTGTGTGTGCATGCATGCTTGTGTATGTGTCTGTGTGGAGAGAGAGTGTGTGAGCATGTGCGCATATGTATGTGTGTTTGTACATGTGAATGTGTCTGTCTTTAAAAAAAAAAAAAAAAAAAAACGTGTGTGTTTGCACGTATCTGTCAGTTTGCCGCTTACCTTTGTACCATTTCAGGTTATTCACTGGACTTGAACTGCTTAAAATTCAGTAAAAACTGGAAAATGGGGATGTTCTCAAACTTTTGACTTTAGGGAGTTTAAGACCTTCTTCCAGTCTAGTGTATGGCCCAGGCGTGTGAGTATGTGTGTGTATGTGTATGTATTTGTATGTGAGTATGTGTGTGTATGTGTATGTATTTGTGTGTGTTTGTGTATGGGCATCTCAGTCACGTTCTGTCATCTCAGGTTATTCACGACTTGAACTCTCCTGAAAATGGGGATGTTCTCTCTTTCCGCGTGTGAGTATGTGTGTGTATGTGTATGTATTTGTAGTGACTGGTACTACGCCCGCAGTCCCTTTCTCAAGCCTCACCTGAGCGTCGACATCATCAACCACCTGTACGAGCTTAACGAGGTCCAGTTCGATGTGGCATCCAGAGGCCACGACCTGGACTCTGCCTGGCCCACCTTCGCCAGGTATGCAGCAGACAATGATGCTTTGATGCTTTGAGGTGCAATATAAATGATTTGAAAGGGAAGGCAGTGCAGCACTTTTAGTGCTGGCTCTGTGTCATCAGGTAGTAATAATGGCAATGTAAAGCAGAGGCCTTTTGACCTTTTAAACAAAGAATGACGAGAATGACACATATGAATGAAGAGCAACCAGGGCTTCGCAGCACACCGGCTCAAAGACTGCTCCAGGGTCTTTGAAGCTACATTTATTTATTTATTACATTTATTTTATTACCATACACAAATATACTGTGGTGTCCCCAAGGGTTGGGCGACACGCACAGACCTTGCAGAGGGCATAGGCAACTTCAAGAACACAGAGGAGGCAGTATTCAAAAACAAAACAATGATTTATTAAACTAACTCTTGACAACACAAAACAAAGGGTGGGGTCTTCAGGGGAATACAAACACACAAAGTCTGCCATCCTTATCTCGTTGTCAATGTCCGTAATCCTATTCAAAATCCAAGTCAGTTCCGCAATCCAGTCCGTAGTCGAAATCCAAAGGGGGGTCCTCAAACAATCCGGTCAAACACAAAAACACTCCAAAACACTCTCTAAATCCTGGCTGGTCAAAGACTTCACAGGTTTTCTCTTTCTCCTTCAACACACTCAACTCCTTCCCAAACACGTTCCTACTCCTCTCAACGTGTGTCATAGGATCAGCCCTTTAAATAGGCCTTGAAATGGCCTTCAGCTGGTCGTTAGTCCCATTGCCTTTACTCCGTTCAGGTGTTACTGTGGCCTGCTGGGAAATGTAGTGTTTTCGGGCTTCCATGTCTTGGAGGCCAGGCAGCCATTTCCTTGTGCAGCGCCTTGGGCTGGAATTGTCTGGAAGGGATGCAACACCATTCTTCCACAAGAAATTCCATCATTTGGTGTTGGTCTTGATGGTGGTGGAAAACATTGTCTCAGGCACCGCTCCAGAATCTCCCATAAGTGTTCAATTGGGTTGAATATATATTATTAATATAAACAAGTTAATATATTTTAATATACATCATATTAATATTTGGTGTATATTTTATGATGAAATTAAAGGAGTTTTTAAAATATATTATTTGTCCAGACATTAAAACATGCTCCAGGTGAATCCGTTTCTCCAGTGAGCAGAGCTACTGGCAGCAGGAGTTGGGAGGGTGGTGGTTGGCTGTCACGTGACTGGGTGTCATGTGTTGCAGGAGAACTCTGGGATCGGCTGGTTCTCCCGGTCACCTGTGGAAACCACCCAGCCGAAGCTCCAGCATCAACAGCCTGGCCAGCACCTATTCACAGGTAATCCTCTCCACAGCCTGGATAGCACCTTTTCACAGGCAACCCTCTGGAATAAATGTAATATATTACATGATAAATAAGTATGAGCATGTCATACGATAGTAGTACGATACTGTCATGCATACATCATTTTCTGCATATGATAATAGCAGACTACAAAAAAAAAAGTACAGCAATACTCTATAAAACAGTTGGGTGCTTTTTGTTTTTTTTCAAATAATTATTTTAGTTGTCAAGAGCATTGCGTCTTCACCGTGAGGTTGAGGTTGACAGTCCTTAAGAGTCTCCCGTGGATTAGGCTTCACTTTTCTTCCCTCTAGATGGCAGTCAAAGTCTATAATGTACACACGTGAAGGTGAAGAATGCACACACAGTTTTCAGAGGAAGATTGTTGTTATTTTTACATCATTAAAGATGACTCTGAACTGGAGCAGATTTGAGTCATATCCAGAACAATGTGTTTTTTATTAGCACCTGGCTATTCATACTCAAGCCCTGATGCAAAATGATTCACCTTTTTTCAATTCTGATCTGAAACGTGTTCCTGTTCCTGCGTCAGCTGCATTAGCACCCCCATTCCCATTGGAGTATTGGAGTATCACCACTGCCTACTTGTTCAATACTTTTTGTATATGTATCCTTGCTTACTCTAAAAAAAAAACTTTAACCTTTTCTTTCCCAGTGTTACAGGTATGGTATGCAGCTGCCTACAACAATGTCTATCGCTGTATTACTGCACTGATCTCTTGCGCAAACTATGATTGTTCTTACCATGTATTAATGCACATCTTGTAAGTCGCTCTGGATAAGACCGTCTGCTAAATGCTTAAAATGTCAAATGTAATGTATCACTAGCCTACAGTGCAGCATATAACACATATTTGCCCATATTTCATGTGTCCATATATTTGGTACATTTAACCACAATGTTTAAAGGAGAACGTGCTATATGATGTATATGGCCTGGCAGGGGGCCGGTGACAGTTATGGGATTAATAAATCAAATAAAAAATGTGCTCATTTTGCCCCCCGTCTGTACTCCCATCCCTCCCTCTGTCCCCCTCCCTCTCTATCTCCCCTTTCTCTGGCCCCCCATCCCCCTCCTCTCTGCCCCCTCTCCCCTGTCTCCCCCTCTCTGCCCCGCCTGCTGCCCCCCCCTCCCCTCCCTTGTCCCTCCAGCAGGTTCAGGAGTTCCCCTGCAGCCCAGACTTTGGCCACGGCCTGCTGGATGAGTCGGGGGAGCTGTGTGAGTCTGCGGGTGGCGGGGGCGGAACGGTAGACGCCCTGCGTCTGGAGCTGGACCGGGCAGAGCTGCAGCAGCAGGAGCTCCTGGAGCGCGTGCAGCAGATGGGCGGGGAGGGGGAGGAGCTCCGGCGGGTGGTGGAGGAGCTGCAGGCGCAGCTGGACACAGCCCTGGCTGCCCACGCCGCCCTGCAGCGAGACTCCAGCCACACGCAGCTGCGGCTGGAGCGGGCGGAGTCGCAGGCCCAGGAGGCGGTGTCTCTGAGGGAGGCGGAGTCCCGTGGCAGGGAGGCGGAGTCCCGTGAGCTGCTGGCCAAGCTGGCAGCGACAGAGCAGCGGAACACTGAGCTCCTATCCCGCCTGGAGGGGGCGCTCAGCGAAAAGGTAATTACCCGAAATTTCTTGTTTAACATGGCCATTCTTGTAATTGTTGTTGATTTTTTTTTAACCGTCAATCCTCTTTTACTGTTTTTATAATGTTTTTCTCCATTTGTTTATTTGATTTCTTACATACTTTATTGCTTATGCACTTGTGTAGCACTTTGGCCTACTTGTTTCTTTTTATGAAAGGCGCTCAACAAATACATTGAATTGTGATGATGATTATTATTATTATCGTTATTATAATGAAGATGATGATGATGATGATTCATATTATTATTAACTCTTTGATAAGTCTTCATGTCATCAATTAGAATCAACTAGAATGTTTACGACATGTTCTAGAATAAACGTCATAGTATGACAGCACTCCTCACAGGGTTGTTATTATTATTATTCTTACTATTATTGTCATTATTATTAATAATAATAATAATAATAATAATAATAATAACAATAATCATTATTATCAAGGGCGAGCAGACTGCCAGCTACTTTGACTCAGCCAAGAAGATCCATGAGCTGCTGGACAAGCTGAATGAGGCCGAGAAAGGGAGGCAGGAGGCCCTGAGGGAGGGGCAGGAGATGAGCAGGCGGGCGGAGCAGCAGGGGGAGGAGCTGAAGAGGGCGGAGACATGTCTGCGGGAGAGCGAGGAGCGGCTGGCAGTGCTGACGGCCTCGGCCGGCGAGGAGAGCGCCGGGCTGCGGGCACAGGCCGAGGAGCTCCGCGCCGCCGTGGACAAACTGCAGGAGGCGCTCACGCTGCGCGAGGAGGAGGCCAGCAACCTGCAGAGTGCCCTGGAGGCGCAGGAGAGCCGGGCGGAGGAGGAGGAGCGGAGGCGCGGTGGTGTGGAGGAGGCGCTGGAGAGCCGGGTGCGCGACCTGGAGGAGCAGCTGAGGGCCCGGCGGGAGGAGCTGGCGGCCAGCGAGGAGAGCGCCCGGGGGCTGGAGGAGGAGGTGGAGAGCCAGGCGGGGGAGAGGGAGGCTCTGGAGGCTGGGGCGAGGGAGCAGGCCAAGAAGATGGAGGAGTACAAGTCCCAGTGTGCCAGCCTGGTGGAGCTGAACGGCCGGCTGCTCCAGACGGTGAAGAGGAACGAGGAGGCGGCGCGGGGCCTGGCGGAGGGCCGAGCGGCCCTGGAGGCGGAGCTGGCGGGCCGGGCCCAGCTGGAGGACGGCGGGGCCGCGGCAGACCAGCGGGAGAGGGCACTGCGGGAGGAGAAGCGGCAGCTGGAGCAGGAGAACCGGGAGCTGCGGGAGGAGCAGGCCGCGGTGAAGGGGGCGCTGGGCTCCATGCAGGCTGAGCTCAGGACCATCGGCGCCCAGATCTCTGAGCTGGAGCGCAGCCTGGCGGCCTCGGCGCAACGAGGCCCAACTCCAGGAGCGGCTGCAGGAGCGGGAGCGGGAGGGGGCTGAGGGGGAGGAGCGGGAGGAGCGAGAGGCGGCTGCCCGGCTCTCACTGGCGGAGGCCCAGCTGGAGCTCCACCTTGGGGAGGTGGCCCGGCTGCAGGGGGAGGTGCTGGAGCTGCGGGCGGGGCTCCGGGGAGCAGCGGAGGAGGAGGCGCAGGCGAGGAGGCGCGCAGACACTATGGAGGCCGAGAGGGATGAGCTCCGGGGACTGGCGGAGGGCCTGACGGTAGGATAAATCACAATATTTATGTTGCTAACTCCTGGGGTTAAAAACAACTCCCCAAGTGCAGGTTGTCCACCGCAGCCTGGGTTCGAGTCGGAATCCAGTTTGTGGCCAGCGATTGGCTGTACGCCCCCAGAGGGAGGGGGAAGGGAAGCCAGCATACGTTTGACGAGTGCAAGTGACTCTGTGTGTAATGATTTATTGGGTTTACCCTTTTAAATAGATCACACTCTTATTTCAGCCTTTATTTCAGGGGTTAAAAACAGGGTTGTAGATGGATGGAATTGAGAAACTGCATTCACAAAAGATCTGCACTCAACACTTTTTTTAGTTGAGGCCTATTAGGAAATCTGAAAACCATGGCCGACTGATAAAAATCATGATCTGTTTTTGATGGCTGGTGCTCTAGCTAATCCAAAAAGTTGTATACTGTGCCACAGAACTGCTATCAATAAAGGCTAGCATATAATAAGCTAGGACTCATTGTGAGTTTGACCTCCACTGAAGCATAGTGAAAGCAAATGATCAAACTTTACGTTTTGTGTAAGAATTGTACCATCTCGCTCACCATGTGCACAGTACTGACGATGTTCCAAACCTCCATTTTACCATCTCTAGTGATGTCACTGCCTGAACATGATTGACAGATGGTACATACAGTCATTCATTGGCACAGATGATCTAACTTTAATCTGTAGATTGTGTTTATGTTACTTAAGGTTATCTTTACTCTCTGAGAATGTAGCTTGCGATTTATCCATGTTATTAGCTATGTGTTGTATTTGTACTTGCCTTAACATGCCGTTTTTAAGTGAACATTGTTCTTTTGAAGGAAGCCATCCTTCACAGTCAACTGCACATTGTAATTCACTCCACTAGCTAGCTAAACTCTGTGGGTGGGTGGAGGAAACTAGCTAGTTAGCCGTAACTGTGGTCATGTCAGTGGAAAGCTAGCTACTTTGCGGTTGCTAATGAAAGGCTAATGAAAATGGCTAGCTCACTAGTTAACCAGGCAGCTAGGTCGGCATCCAGGTTAATGAAAGGTTGCCCTCCCTCTTGAAGGCCCAGTTGGAGGACCTGAAACGGGGGCACATGCAGGAGCTGCGTTGCTGGGAGGAGAGGGAGCACCAAGCCTCCCAGGAGCTGTGCACACTCAAGGTAACGGCAAAGGTGGTTTTCCCATTGGGGCCACATATACTGAAAATTGTATGCATTCACTACTGTAAGTCGCTTTGAATAAAAGACTCTTTTACATATAAAAGATTACATATAATACATATAATAACCAGGAACCCCCCAAAAAACACAAGCTTGTCTGACCTGCCATTCATGCCTAAAACAATTGACCAAAAGCCTTGTAAAAAATCCCACCCCAATTCAAAGCAGGGTACTCTAGGAGAATAGCTGCTCCTTATCTTTGGTGAAGTTTAGTGAAGTGGTGGTCCTGGCTCACATTGTGCCCTAGGTGAGATCAGTCATCCCCCACCCCCATCCCCAAGCCTCAGGGAGGCCATGCAAAACAAGTACCTATGTTGTAACAAGGTGCAATAGGCACCCCTTTTATTTGAAGAAAATATACTAATAGACAAAGAAATACTGAAAAATATTGCACACAAATATTAAATTGTAAAAATCCAAGATATATACAAATAACAAATTTTAATTGAACAATAAATAGATAGATGCTTCTTTTAAAAGCAACAAAAATAAGGTGCTGTCCAAGACAATAAATAAGAACACTGAAACATATTGCACACTAATTTAAAAATTGAAGGTGCACACAAATAAAACTAAATTGAACACAGTGGAGCTGCACCTTTTCAATACTGGCCGAGTCTGGCTCAATGTGGCTGAAAGTTAATTATGCACAAACCAGACTTAAGATAGCTACTGCCGTTTTGCTGCTAGTTTAGCTGGACTATATGCATGTTAACTAGCTAGTAGGAAGCTCATAGTGATGCAGTATAGTGCTATTATTACCCCCAAAAATTCACAGAAAATGTTCATGATGATAGTCAAGAAAGGTGTTTTTTAGAGAAAGTTCAGCGTCATTATAGCCAGTGTAATGTTAGCTAAATGCTTGAGCTACTAGCTAGCATTAACTTTAGTATAGCAATTGATGCAATACCTAGCTAGCACGATTATTTACTAGACTACTTCAAAACGTAACATAATGTTCATGATGAGATGACATAACACACCTTTATCTTTGGCCCATTTCTCCTCTAAAATCCAGAAGGCTTTGATCTTTTCATTTTGTCAACGTACGTCAATATGTGTGTGACACGATTGTTTTTGTGTGACTAAACGATTACCCATCAATGCAGGGTCAAGAGACTAAACCATTTCACCTTGGTGGTGTACAGACTTGTTTTCATTTATCATTATATTTTAAACCAGGCAAAATTGCAGCTGTATATCAGTAGCGATTGAGATATTATTTCCATTTGCTTGTGTGTGTTACGAGAGCAGGGGCGCATTTGGTTGCAATGTTATTTTGTGATTTCATTGATTGACTTGTACTGTACAGTGTGAGTTTGAGAGGTGCTATTGACCTCCACCCCTCCCCCACTTCGGGCTTCTAGCAGGTGAGGACTAGGAGACTTCATAGGCTGACAGACAGCAGAAGCAGTGGGATGAAAAAGTCACATCATGCTTGCCCGATGCTAGCGTAGCGCTGTAGCCCAGCACTGAGCGCAAATGAGCAAGAGTGAAGTGAGCGTGCGTCTGTGTCTATATATGGAGAGCTTGCCGGCGTGCCGCCCTCGCCGACTGCCTATGCCACCTATGTCAGGATCCGCCACTGAGTCTAGAAGTCCCAAAATATGACAGATCTTTGATAATGTGGGCATCCTGATCACCTTAAGGGTCTAACAAACAAAAGTAGTGACCCCATTTTGTCACAAGAGCAAGCCAGATCGAGAGTTCCAAAGGTTTCTATGCGCTTCATATCGCCAACAACAGCAAAAATGTCATGCCGGCTCTGCCACCAGAAGACAACTATCAAGTTCATGTCCTGTGACGGAGACTGCTTCAATGACTGGCACAAACAAAATAACCTATAGCTTTTCCTGTATTGCCTGACTAAAGAACACTAACTGACACTGTAAATCGTTTTGTGCAATGAGGGTAGACAATTACCAGAAGTGTAATTTTGTCTTGGCTGAACAAATTTGTTATTTATCTATTATTATAATAATTACATATTATTTATATTGGCGCAATATTTTGAGATTTTATTTATTTTTATAATTTTGACAGCTTTTGCTGTTTTTTGTGAAAAGTTGATAATGGTAAATGCTTGTTAGTTACTTTTTTATAATTGGAAAAAAACTTTATTAACTTAAAATGTATGTAATTTTTTTTTTTAAATATATGTGATATATATATGTTACTGCTGTTGCTTTTATGTGTGGCTGTATATGTGTGAATAATCACATATACTGTGATAACAATCAAATAAATTCATTCATTCATTCATGGAGCATTTTTTTACGTATGTACTACTCTTTCTTTGATGCTTGGCCTCGATATGTGCTTTTAATTGTCTAATGAATAAAAATGAATGAATGAATTTATTAATTATATCATTAAAAATGCATATGCAGCCACACATCATACAAATTGCAGTTTATGCATTCAAAAATAATTCTCCCTGAGTTAATTGATTGATTGATTGATTAATTGATTTGAAGGAGCGCCACGAGAAGCTGGCCCTGGAGGCGGCCGATGCCCGCGAGAGCCTCGACCGCGCGAACACGGAGATGGCGGAGCTGGGCGTGGCTGTCTGCACCCTGACCTCTGAGAAGGAGGAGGCGCGGCGGGAGGCGGAGGTGCGGCGGGAGGAGCTGGCCCGGAGCGAGAAGCTCCCGGAGGCCGTGCAGGACCTGCGGGACCGGCTCCAGAGGGCCGAGGCCCACGCCCGAAACCTCCAGGAGTCCCACGGCGAGGAGGTCGCTGCCGTCAGGTTCCAGATGAGCAGCGAGGCCATGAGCTACCAGAACCAGGTCAAGGTAAGAACAGGGAGAAGGGGGAGAAGTAGGGCTTGTGCACTGTACCTGTACATGTTATCATGCGGGCGTGTTCACTGTTCTTGTTGTTATGACTGTGTGTTGAAAGTATGCATATCTATTTATCGGATACCTATAGATTGTAGACATATAGATAAGTAGATTGGCAGTACCTGGTTTTGGGCCGGGGTCTCAGGTTCCTTCCATGAGTATTTCAGTCCTGCTCTGCTATGATATGCAGTACCCTCCAAAATTATTCACACCCTTGATAAAGATGAGCCAATAAGGCTGTATAAAATATACAGTACAGGTAATGAGCTATATACTGTAGTATGCTCTAAAGAATGAGAAAAATACAATAATTGCTCAGAGAAAAAGTTTAATATTTAACGTGTAATATTTGGTTCCCAGAGTGCCAGTGAGGTGGCGGTGACTCTTCGGGCACAGCTGGCTGTGGAGCAGGAGAAAGCGTGTGACCTGGGGGCCAGGGTGTTTGAGCTGGAGGTGGGTGGGCCTGTGCTCAAAGAGTGTTTTCTCCTCTTTCTATAGAAATGTTCCCCCCCTTTTTTCTCTTTTATCCCCAATTTGGAATCACTGACGGTGCCTCGTGTGTTAGCTGGGTCACCAGCAGCTCTACAGCTCAAGTGTGTGCACTTCTCCAATACACTCACCTGAGAGCCAGTGACTATTATACACCCTACAGGCCACACACCGTACTACAGGAGAGCCAGAAACTATTTTAGACCCTACAGGCAACTCACAGTACTACAGGAGAGAGACAGGAACTATTTCACACCCTACAGGCCACCCACAGTACTACAGGAGAATCAGTGACTATTTTACACCCTACAGGCCACACACATTACTACAGGAGAATCAGTGACTATTTTACACCCTACAGGCCACACACATTACTACAGTTGAGCCTAGTTGACCAGCAGGTGTCGCTGGTGTGCAATAAGACGATGGACAACCTTGCCAATTAAGTCCCTCCCACCCTGCACGGCGTTTAAAATCTCTTTATTAATGAGGGATAATGATGTGACACATTCAAATGAGTAGTTCTTATTGATTGTGTTTTTGTTCAATCTTTTGGATGAGAATACGCACTAGCTGTTATGTTGTTTTTATTCTAAACTCTTTGCTTGTTTAAATTGTGTTTTATAATAAGTGTAACATGTAAAGTGCCATGTTTATAACCTGTAAAATGGCAGTACTGTTTTAAAAGGTTTTTTCTTTTTTTCTGTTTGCTTCGAAGGCTGAGAACAGGGAGAAATCGCGGCTGATGGAAGAGAAGGACTCCAGAATCTTGGAGTGCGACGCCAGGATTGGACAGAGGGAAAAGGAGCTGGAGAGGCTGAGGGACAGCTTAGCCAGGTGAGGGGTCACATCTCTCACCTGCACTTTTCAGTTGCAGAGAAAAGCCACTCGTTGGAGAACAAACAGAAAACAATCCATGTTCTCTGGGTGGGGTTGTGGGGGAGCAGGCAAGCTGAGGAGTTGTAGCTAGACCCACCCATCTCTCTCTCCCTCCCTCCCTCCCTCCCTCCTCCCTCCCTTCCTCCCTCTCTCTCCCTCTCTCTCTCGCTCTCCTGTGTCAGGACGGAGGAGGATCTGTCATCTGCACAGAAGCGGTGCGAGCAGCTGAGCGAAAGGCTTGACGTCGCCGTAGCAGAGAGAGAAAGCCACGCGGTCAAGATGGCGGCTGAGCTGGACGACCTGTGCAGAACCAAGACCAACCTGGAGGAGCGCCTCATCGAGCTCATCAGGTGCGTAACGCACCTGCGGGTCCAGCGCGTTACACCCTTTTCAGTGTCGTATTTTACCTGGGACATCAGTTTTTACCCGCACGGTGCCTGTCATTTCAGTGCATTGCAAACTTTGTACCTGTCATTTCAATGTGCAGTTTTGCTTAATTTGTGTCCATTGAAAAAATAGCTAGAGACCCTTTGTTATTTGGATTTGCTAGATAACTATAACAAAACACTGACGGGAAGGGGGGTGGGGCAGAAGGTCATGGCAGAGCGAAATGCCCCTGTGTGAGCATGACAGGGGAAATGGCAGTAACCCCCAAAAAAAAAAACTTGGGAAATGATCCCATGACCTCCTGGTGGACAGGTTTATAGTGCTCTGACCTCTGACCCCGCTCCGGCCCGTGTTTCAGGGATAAGGATGAGCTGTGGCAGAAGTCTGATGCACTGGAGTTTGAGCAGAAGCTGCGGGCCGAGGAGCAGTGGTGGCTGGTGGACAAAGAGGCCTCCCATTGCCTGGGCTGCCGCAGCCAGTTCACCTGGCTACTGCGGAAACATCACTGCAGGTGAGCACCACACTCATATATAGCTGCTGTAAAGTAAGAGAATGATGTTGTTTGAATGTCGTTTACGGATCTCAATTTTAGAACAACATAAAATGTAGTTGATGGGGCAGTTTGTGCTTGGATCTTTCCTTAGAGCCGCTGTGCAAACATCCTACATTGTTTGTAAAATTGGGATCGCTCTGCAGTTTGAAAATATCAAAAGTCATGGAAAGTGGTGTGACAATGCACACGGTTGGCTTGTTAACAACTTCCCCTGTGCTTTGGCGCCCTCTGTGGTCAGGCTGTGCGGGCGCATCTTCTGCTACTACTGCAGTAACAACTTTGTGATGACGAAGCACAGCGGGAAGAAGGAGCGCTGCTGCGGGGACTGCTACTCTCAGCACAGCGCCGTGGTGGAGCGCCTCACACAGGCCGAGCTGGGCCATACCACCCCACCCTCTGCCCCTGCCCCCGCACCCTACACACCTACCCCAAGGGTGACAGGTGAGGAGAGCGGAAACACACACACACATATATATTCACAAACGCACACATACACACAGAGACACGTGTACACACGCAGAAACACACGCACACACATGCACACACACATACATGCTTATAAACACACACATATACACACAAATGCATTCTCACACACACACACACACACACACACACACACACACTAGATAGGGTTTTACAGCTGTGTTCATTACTTCTTGTGGAACTAGACCGGTACCAGAAGGGTTCAGATCCCAGGTGGGACAGTGTTACCCTTGAGTATGGTCCTGAGCTGAGACAGTAAACTAACTGCTGGGTCAAATACCTATTTTAAATAATAAGACTCCTGCAGATCCTAGATAATGTTCATGTTACTAACTAATCAAATACACAATCATTTGAAATAACAATTTTGTTCTGAATATAGATAATAGGAATTGTACTGGTGTCTAAAGGGTCAGAGAATTTCAGAATAATTCATTATCCATTGACCCAGGTCTGATGGACACACTGTGGGTAAAACAAGAACTTTGTGTGGGTGGCTGCCATGTCCTGTCAATCACTGACCGGTATGAACCAAACAAATGACTGCTCTCTGTAGAAAAACGAAGTCTTTGAGTCTTTGATAGCACATAATAGCTCAACTGAATTTTGGGTTCATGAAAAGCCTCGTTTTCCTATCACTGCATAATGCAGCCGAAAATAGACTCATTTTCCCAATTTTTACTCTCCGTCTGCTGTAATCAGTCTGTGTCTCCAATCAGTGGTAGGGAGGGAAAAGTGGCACATGAGACGCCTCTCTGTGAAATTTGGCTCTGCCTAAAAGGGTTGTATTCAACTTCCGCCGCAATCCAAACACTTTTGGATTTTAGCTTTTGCAATAGGGCGGGATTTACTATTGAGCTCTCAGTAAAGGCTCTCACCACGAGTGCAGGCTGGGTCCTATAGAGTGGCTCAGTCAGTAAAGAGCCACTCGAGAGAGTTGGGCCATTTATTTTGTGTGCATTCTGCCTTCTAATGGCAGAAAGTGCAGAGGAACAGAGAATGCTGATACAAAGAAAATAAAAGAAAGTTAAAAAAAAAAAAAAAAAAAAAAAAAAAAGGCCTTACTTTGCATTTTAATATAATAATAATATACGCCATTTAGCAGACGCTTTTATCCAAAGCGACTTACAGTAGTGAATGCATACATTTTCCAGTATATGTGGTCCCAGTGGGAATTGAACCCACAACCTAAGCGTTGCCAATGCCGTGCTCTACCTACTGAGCCACACAGAACCACCATTTTGTGTGGATGAGAAATATTTCTGTGTAAGTCACATAGTCCCTGTAAAGAGGAGCCCCTTACTTATTTTGATTTTTTATTTAACCTTTATTTAACCAGGTAAAAGTGATTGAGAACAATTTCTCATTTACAACACTGACCTGGCCAAGAAGGCAAGTGTCAAAGTAGTGCAACAATACACACATTACGCAAAACATAAAGAAAGTGCTTAAAAACAGGGTGCAGACAGTGCACTGTCATAGGATATAATAACAAAATCACTCAAAAAGACTCTATACACATGGAACACAGGAATCACAAGGGGATAGGGAGCTAACAGGTGCATTTATCAGTGAATATGTTCTGTAGAAGTCTTCTAAAGGCGTATATGGACGTGTTGAGGTTGGGAAGTTTGAGAGTGGATTGTAGGGAATTCCAGTCATAGGCGGCAGAGGAAAATAAAGGATTTACGACCAAAATCTGTTGAGATTTTGGGGACAGCCAGGGTGATGAAGTTGGAGGATCTAAGGTTATAGGAGTTGTGGGAATGATGCAGGAGATTAGAGAGGTAAGGGGGTGTGATGTGTATGAGGGTTTTGTAGATGAACAGGTGCCAGTGAATAAATCTTCTGGTGTAGAGAGATGGCCAATCAACAAGGGAGTATAGGGTGCGATGGTGTGTAGTGAAAGGGGCATTAGTAACAAAATGGATGGTGGAATGATGTAGCGCATCGAGTTCAGCAATGTTTTGGAAGAAGACCGGTAAATGTATCACAGTAATCAAAAATAGGGAGTATGGACATCTTGACCAGGGTGAGTTTAGCAGTACGGGTGAAAGACGCTTTGTTGCGGTAAAGGAATCCAAGTCTGGCCTTAACTTTAACTTGTAGGGTGTTAATATGCGTTTGAAATGTGAGGGAAGAGTCCAGCCAGAGTCCGAGATATTTGTATGATGCAACAAATTCCAGGGTTAAGCCATCCAGGGTGGTGATTCTAGGGATATTGTCCAAAGTGTGTTTAATTTTGTCAAAGAGCATGCATTTTGTTTTCTTAGTGTTGATGTTAATGCAACGGGCACCTTGTTTGATCCAAAGGCACGTCCAAAAAGTTCAGCGATGTAGGCAGCAGAAAATAATCCGGTTAGCAAATACATACAGAGGAGGGCTTCGTAGCAGACCACAGATCCTTCCACTGTCACGCAGAGCAATCCAGCTCTACATTCCCAGTAGAGCAGGTGTTGATAGCAAAGCCGATAGCAAAGCCGATCACAGGCACGGCAATTACGGTGTGGAACAGCACAGTTAGCCATCGCCCAGGACCAGGTCGGGGGGAAGATGGCAGTGCCGCTTTGAGGCACCGATAACTGCGGGGTGTTGTTAATGGAATTGGACTGGTATCTCAACTTGGATAAAAGACAATAAAACATACGTTTAAAAGATTACGGCAGTAGAGGAATTTGTTGACATACTAGGGTGTCCACCCAGTCAGCAAAAACGGTCAGAAAGGGTCAACAAACAGACTCAGGATTTAACAAACAGGCACCGACTAACACAGCACTTGCATTGACACGCCATCTTGGATTGACATGGACAGTAGGCCGTTTTCACAGCTTCCTGTTTCCTGTGCCGCAGTGACGGACCCGGCTCCCAAGCCCGATGATGCAGCGTACGACATCATCACGGAGGAGGAGGTGAACGGAATTTACGACAGCGATTCCCTGTCCCACACCACCGGGGACTCTCCGGAGAGGGAGCAAGGGGCTGTGCAGCCACTGGCCAGTACAGAACTGTGAGTCACCACACCGCCCTAACCAATCGCAGCTCTGTCCCCACACCCCACTAACCAATCACAACTCTGTCCCTGCAACCGCTAACCAATCACAGCTCTGTCACCACACACCACTAACCAATCACAGCTCTGTCCCCACACCCCATTAACCAATCACAGCTCTGTCCCCACACCCCACTAACCAATCACAGCTCTGTCCCCAAACCTCACTAACCAATCACAGCTCTCTCCCGGCACCCCCTAAACAATCACGGCTCTTTCCTCACACCCCGCTAACCAATCACAGCTCTGTTCCCCGCACCCTGCTAACCAATCAGCAACTCATAGTGTACAAGGTACTTAAGGTAGTTGTTGTGTCCCTCAGAAGCTTGGGCACCAGTGCAGGAGACACCAACCCTGACGACCCTGAAGAGCTGATGACAACAGTGCAGGATGCTGAGATATACCTGCTGAAGTCTGGAGAACTCACGTGAGTCTAAACCGCACTCCCTACTATACGCACTCGATATGAGTCTAAATCCCACTCCCTACTATACGCACTCGATATGAGTCTAAACCCCACTCTGCTGTACACTATATGAGTCTGAACCCTACTGTACACACTCTGGCTCTACAAGAGCCTAAACCCCACTTCCCTGGTAACTGCATTGTATTTAGTGTGAGTCTGCCGAATGGTCATTACATATTGTGACATTGTGGGATTACTTCTGTTGCTGGGGGTTTAATATTGATAATATGACTGTGGCATTGTGGGAGTAATAGTGATGTTGTGTATTTGGATCTAATGGTTATGTTTAGGGCGTGATACTGATACTGCGAGATAAATCAAAAATCAGCATGACGTGACCTGACGTTACATGCTCTAACCTGATGTGACGTCACATGGCATGAGGTGACCTAATGTTACATGGCGTGGGATGAGCTGATGTTATACGATGTTACGTGACCTGACGTTACATGCGGTGATGTGACTTGATGTTACATGGCGTATCATGACCCGACGTTACATGGCATGTCCAACAGGCTGAGCGTGCCCCTCACCCTTGAGGAGATTGCACAGTTTGGAGATGGCTCCCGCGAGCTCTTCATCAAGTCCAGCTGCTACAGCGTTATCCCCATGGCGGTGAGCGAGGCGGGGCCCACCATCAGCTGGGTGTTCTCCTCCGAGCCCAAGAGCATCTCCTTCAGCGTGGTCTACAGAGAGGGGCCCGATGCCCCACTGGAGCAGGCCAAGGTGAGAGAGCATGAGTGTTAGGGACCGAGACCGAGAGCATGAGTTTGGAAGAAAGAGACGGAGACCGAGAGCATGAGTTTGGAAGAAAGAGAGAGAAAGAGAGACAGACAGAATAGCTGTCATAAAACGGCATGCATATTGGTGATTTTTGTAAAAGCTATGTTTACTCAGATCCATGAAAACGTAAAAAAGTGGATGGCGAAGTGCTAGCCTCTTCTGCAGATGCTTTCTTTCTCCTTTCTCAGGTCCTGATCCCTCTGACCCGGTGCGACTCCCACAAAGAGACGATCCAGGGCCAGCTCAAAGCCAGGAAACCAGGCACCTACATGCTCATCTTTGATAACTCCTTCTCAAGGTGCGTTTACGTTTCGCCGATGCCAAAACGAGTGGCGAAGGACCGTCCAACATGCTGAAGACATTCTGGAACATGGAGTAATCTCCTGCTGAACTGTCTGGTTTAAACATGAACTTTGACCTCTCTTTAAAAATATTTTTTGGCAAAAATGTCTTTTTTTGCAAAAATGTACTTCATTTCTCATTTATTTTTGTATTTGTTGTCTTTTTTGTAGGTTCATCTCAAAGAAAGTTCTCTATCATTTGACGATCGAGAAGCCAATCATCTACGATGGAAGTGACTTTCCGTAGGCAGGAGGGCGGTCTTTAGTCCCTGAATTACCCCCTACTTCCTGGGTGCCAAGTCTCCTGTCTTTCCTTGTAAGATTGTATTCTTAAAAGTGTGTGTCTTAGTATTGAGGCTACATTTTAGCAAGCGTTACTAACTGTAGCACAGAAAAGTGCATTTTTATTCAGTAATATTGGCATTTGGTTTTACTACCCACAATTTTAAAAAAATACAAAAATAGAATAGCTGAATAGCGGAGAGTTGTTTGGGAGTTTTATTAGGTGTAGAAAGAAATCTGTGGCAAATTGGAGCTAAATCTTTATGAATAAGACCCAAATGCCATGCAAAACAAGAGTTCATTGCAAATTATGCACACAAAAAATCCCCAAAGAAACAAAACTATGCAACCTCAAACTTTTATAACTGTATGAAATATCTTGAGAAGAGTGAGAAACAGCTGAAAATAAGAAAACACTCACTGACCTGTGAACGCCAGTGCCTTACCAACTTCTATGCATCTACCACTACAATACTATACAATACAATACAATCATTTAGCAGACGTTTAGACCATTAGGTGGCACAATAGTTAAAAACCCACTGTGCAATAAAATACCTCTATTCCCTTGAAATATGCAGGTTTAATACAGAGGGCGAAGACTGTGATGTATTCACATATAGGTGCCAAACGGGAACTAAGCAGCTACATTTGTTTAAATGGCTTGTCTACTTCCAGTATGGCAGCAATACGTAGATATGTCACAATCTCTCCTAACACTGTTTCACGAACACTGGAATTGAGCAAATGCAGTCATAGGATCTCAGTGGTTGGGGGTCTAGTTAGTGTACTAACTGCTCAGATATTGGTTATGGCACTGTAGAGGAAACAGAAGCGACTGGTCTGTTTGTAGCTCAAGAACTCTCCCAAGATATATTGTTATGGAAGGCAGATTATCGTACAGATCCATAGCGTGTAATCAGCTGTGTAAGGCATCTTCAGCACATCGGGTTTGGTATATACCTACCCTGCTTTTCTTCCCAGTGAAAAAATGCAGTGAAAAACAACATTTACAGTTTTACGTCGCGCAACTAGAGGTGCAGGGCGGAAGGAAGCGTATATTTCTGCGGAGGGCAGAAAAAGGTTGTTGGTCGTTTTTAAATTGTTTGAGTGTGTAACCCAGAGAGGGTGGCATTTTTCACAAACAGGCATCATGAACCTGAACATACCTGAACATACTCAATCCTCAGTGTCTTCACTCTGTCTGCATTTCTCTCAAAAGGCACACGGTACAACTGTTTTAGGGACACCTGGTGCCTTTTCAGAACGCATGCAATGGTCGGCAAACTTATGGCTTCCACATTGATGAAGATGTCTTCATTGTCCAGGATGTGCTGTCTGATTTCTGTAAGGCGAATATAATTTCTGGCCCGGACCAAGTTGACCACAGCCCGCTCTTGTTCGCCAGTCAGGAGTCTGCCTCTGCCTCCACTATTGGGTCTCAATTCTGTAGGGAGAATTACAGGAACATGCCATCATACTGTAGAACACATTTTCATAGTCACATTACCTACTCCGTGCTACACATTAGCATGCAGTCATTTGACAATTAAGAGTAGCCTACAGTACTGTAATGTTTACTGTAGTGCATGCTGAAGACTTACTGGTTCTCATGGCGGAAAGCTCTGATGATTGAGGCCACGGTTGATCTTCTGAGGTTTGGTTGAATCATTCTAGCGGCCTCAATCATTGTCATGCCATGATTTATGACATGGTCTACAACCATTACTCTGATCTCATTGGAGACTCTTTGCTGTTGCTGCCGCTGTCTTGGTCCATGGTCTTGTCCTTGAAATGGTTATACTTTGATGTTAAGTTGTCATTTTGAACAGGTGATTTTAGTTCAATGAACAAATGATCTTTGGTTTAAGTGTATTGTATCCAAGAAATTGGAAAAAGTGTTAGAGTTTTGAAAAATGACATCAAGGTTCTGAAACTAGTGCCAAAGCGATTGAAAAAAACGGTATACCTGACGGATTCGCCCTGGCAGGAGGGGGCACGTGGCCAAAGTGATACTATTGCAGTTGAAACGACCGTTCCCTTTGGACGCGCGCGTCTGCCCACCTCTCAAATTTTGTAACTACACGGTCTGCTCCAGCGCCAGAAGCAAGACCTATATCGTTGATGATTGGTTGACTGGAGGTGGGGCGGGTCCTCCGTTATCTAATTCACGATTTTCCTGCCTTAACAAAAAATGCTTTGCTGTAGGGACTTTGGGGACACTACGTACGTCATCACCACACCTGTTTAATCAAAACTTAATAGGAAACGACCTGTCTCTGTATTTTTTTTATTTTTTTTAAGTTTATGGTTTTAGTTTTCAAATTACTTTTAAGTTTAAAAAAGTACATTATATATAAGATTTTTGTTTTGTTGTACTTGACGGAGCCAAATGTTTAACACCAAGTAGACCAGTTTTGGTCAGCCGTTTTTCCTTTATTGTCGACGTTCTAAAGCAATACGGAAAGAAACAAAGCATCCAAGTAAGTTCTGCCACAATATTTATATATATATAGAAAAACATTACAGTATTCAAACACTATGAAAATATTTGAACACTGCTTTGTAGGGAAATGTTATATATTTATAAAATACTTCTATATTTTGTAGGCCTATTTTATAAAAGCATACATTTTTTGCATTTTATATAACATATATTTTTCCAGATTTCCACTTCTGGGGGGAAAAGAGGTTGTAAAGACAATTTTCAAGTAATTCCGTTAAGATTTTAAAAACGTTTTGCATTGGAATGAAAGAATATGGCATGGGCATTGGGGTTTAGTCCCTGAACGCTTCAATAAAAATATGCAGTTGCTGATTATTTTTTTTTTTTCATGGTTATGGCACTTATAAACGTGTCAATTAAGCCATGAAATAAACTGTAAACGTGATGATTTAGCCATAGAATAAATTATATTGATGATGGTGTGGTTTTTGTCTTCATTTTTTGGTCCTCACTACATGGCTACATTTTTCAGATTTTTTGTATACATTTATTATTTGTTATTTTTACGACATCGTACATTCATTAGTTGGGGTATTTAGCAAACACTCTTATCCAGAGCGATTTACAAAAGCGCATTCAAAAAGGTTTGGCAACAAGAAGCAAATATTCAGAGCCATCAGTTGCACCCCTGAAAGTACGTGTCATAACGAAATGCAGGGCTGGACTGGCTATATAGTCTACCGGGCAAATGCCCGGTGGGCCAGTCTAGTTTTGGGCCGGTAGGGCCTCTAGGGCCGGTAGAATCATTTTATATATATTATACCACGGACCGGGTGTTCCGAGGGGCGCAAAAAAAATTTCGCGCATATAAACGAACTGGTCTCAGCTTCTTTTCGCGCAGCACCCCGCCCCGTCGACAGATTTATTCGCGCAGCACCCCGGTCGACAGAAAATGCGCGGCGCTCACACCGGGTGCCGGGCCGGTCTGAGCGCGAAATGGCAGGGCCGATTTTTTCTCCCAGTCCAGCCCTGACGAAATGTGATAGGTAGTCTATGCTACGTAAAGTGTCATAAAGGAGTAACTATGGGGATTTTAGCTAAGAATCTTTGAGCTAAGATTCAGTTTAGAGGTTGTTTTTTATTCTGCGGTGGAATATGGACAGAGACTCGGCTGTGCGGTGGCGGTCCTGGCTCACTTGGTGCCCTAGGCGAGATCAGTCATACACCCCCCCAAGGGGGGGTATATGTATAACATGCAAAACAAGTACCTATGCTGTAACAAGGCGCAATAGGCACCCATTTTATTTGAAGAAAATATACTAATAGACAAATACTGAAAAATATTGAACACAAATATTAAATTGTAAAAATCCAAGATAATAACAAATAACAACTTTAAATTGAACAATAAATAGTCAAATAAGGAGGTGCTGTTCAAGACAATAAATAAGAACACTGAAACATATTGCACACTAATGTAAAAATTGAAGGTGCACACAAATAAAACTAAATTCTGGCTCAATGCGGCTGAAAGTGAATTATGCACAAACCAGATTTAAGATAGCTTCTGCTGTTTTGCTGCTAGTTTAGCTGGACTATATGCATGTTAACTAGCTAGTAGGAAGCTCATAGTGATGCAGTATAGCGCTATTATTATCCCCCAAAATTCACAGAAAATGTTCATGATGATAGTCAAGAAAGACATCTTTTAGAGAAAGTTCAGCGTCATTATAGCCAGTGTAATGTTAGCTAAATGCTTGAGCTACTAGCTAGCATTAACTTTAGTATAGCAATTGATGCAATACCTAGCCAGCAGGATTATTTACTAGACTACTTCAAAACGTAACATAATGTTCATGATCAGATGACATAACACATACCTTTATATTTGGCCCGTTTCTCCTCTTCTTTTCTCCTTTTTTATAAACTGAAACCCCGAAGTATTTGATCTTTTCATTTTGGCAACGTACCTCCATGTGTGTGTGGCACGATTGTTTGTGTGACTAACTATTGCCCATCAATGCAGGGTCAAGAGACTAAACCATTTCACCTTGTTGGTGTACAGACTCGTTTTCATTTATCATTATATTTTAAACCAGGCAAAATTGCAGCTGTATATCAGTAGCTATTGAGATATTATTTCCATTTGTTTGTGTGGGTTACGAGAGCAGGGGCGCATTTGGTTGCTTATTTTGTGATTTAATTTATTGACTTGTACCGCTGTAGCCCAGCACTGGGCGCAGATGAGCGAGAGTGAAGTGAGTGTGCGTCTGTGTCTATATATGGAGAGCTGTGTGCGTGCGCCCCTTGACGGCCTTGTCGCCTATTATATGCCAGGATCCGCCACTGCGGCTGTGCTGACTGGTGGGGAGCACTGCGGGGACAGAGGAGAAAATCAATCTAATTTAATAAAATGTATGTATATATATATACTGTATATATATACTGTTGTTGAAAAATACGAATATCCGATAAACACCGGAGTTCAAAAAATATATACGCACATGAAAGGAAATACGATAACTCCTAGTAGCCTATAGCCCAGATGCCAGGGTCGTCATGGAAACCGCAATTCTTCCGACAACTTTATTGTCCCTCTCACCGCACCTCGTTTGTCACCTGTTTTACCTGGCCGCAGTAACTGCCAGTTTCGCCAAGGAAGAGCGACACCGCTGAATGGGTTACGTGCTGGGGATTAAGAGATTATCCTGGTGTTGGAAGGCAGAATGGGAAACGCAAACACTAGATGACACTTCTTGACGTGCAATGGGTTCAGTGCACAGTGGGGTGTGCCATTATACAAAATGGTTTCCCTGTGTGTGTTATTTTGTTGTTATTTACTTCATATTAGACTATGTTTGACTAAAATATTGATATAGTAAGGTTGTGGGATTAGCCGCACTTTAGGGTTAACTGTTTTAAATCGGTGAGGAGAGAAACGCGTCATTGCAAACAGACACACAATTAATTTCTGATTTGATATTTTTGTGTGAGCTGAGTGTATCTTTCACAAACACACATACACGATATAGCTATAGGTATGTTTGCCCCGCAAATCCTGGAAAGACTTGATTGTCAAGTGATATACCGTCATTGTTATTACAATAGTATCAAAGCATCTAATTTTTAGATTCCGTTACTTAATTTAAACCCCCAAGCATTGTGATCACAATGTGATTATTTTGACAATGAGTAGTTTTTTTAGGCTACATGTTGTAGTTGTAGAACTAGGCCTGTTACCAGAAAGTGGGATGTTCGAAAACGGGTTTTCGGTTGGTTTCCGTTCGTCAGTCGGTTCGACTGCTTTGGGGTTCTAACTTGTTCTTTTGGCTCTTCTAGCCGTTCTACGTTTTTGGGAGTACTCTGGTCCTAACGAAAAGAACTCATTTTAGTTTCCTGCTTTAAGAAACCTTGTTCGCTAAAATGCGCTTTTCTTTGGTTTCGTTTTATCCAGCCGGGTCGACTGGTTCGTGGGTTACTACTGGTTCTTTTGGCTATCTGCCTTTTACGTTTTGGACTTAAAGAGTTTTGAGTTAAGGTCTGTTTCATTCACCATTTAATTGTACCCACTTATGGAACTTCTCTCGTGTGTAAATTGTACCCTCTGGGTCGCTGAGGTTGTTTCCGGGTTTCAATTTTGTTATGGCGGCTTTGCTAGCCTCCTGCGTTTTTCTTACGCTCTGTGCCATTTCATAACCAATAGTTCCTACATGTGAAACTCACTCGTGGTTAGGAGTGTTCCTCTGGTTTCATTTGTTCAGTCGTCCTAGGCTGTTTATGGGTTCTATTCTATAACCAATAGTGCCTACATTTTGAAACTCACTCGTGGTTAGAGTGTTCCTCTGGTTTCATTTGTTCAGTCGTCTAGGCTGTTTATGGGTTCTATTCTATAACCAATAGTGCCTACATTTGAAACTCACTCGTGGTTAGGAGTGTTATTCTGGTTTCATTTGTTCAGTCGTCTAGGCTGTTTATGGGTTCTATTTCCTAACCTTATTTCTTACATTGAAACTCACTCGTGGTTAGGAGTGTTTCACAGTTTCATTTGTTCAGTCTGATAGGCTGTGTACTGGTTACTTATTGTTCTGGCGGTTCTCCTAGCCCTCCTGCGTTTACATACGCTCAGAACTTTGTTAACCAAATTCTGTGTCACTTAGGTATTAGAAACCTTGTGCGCTAAAAATGCGCTTTTATTTTTGGTTTCATTCTTGTCAGCAGATCTCCTGGTATAGGTTTTACTCTGTGGTTCTGTCGGTCCCCCTTATCCGTTTCGAGTTTTGGCGGACGTCAGATGTGGGTCTTGTTGTTCCCCGCTGTCTGTCATCCCCACCTAACTGTCTCTTAGGCTCTTTACGTTATTACGCTAAGACCTTTTCGCCTCCATTTAATTGTACCCACTATTGTACTTCTCTCGTGTGTAAATTGTACCCTCCTGGTCGCTGAGGTTGTCTTCGGGTTTCAATGCTGTTTTGGTGGCTTTGCAGTTTTGCGGATGCCAGATAGCAGGTTAACTTTTGGGCCCTGCTGTCTGACGGTCCTCCCTAACCGTTCGAGTTTTCGGACGTTCAGAACTAATGGGTCAGGTTTTACCATTTGATCTTGTGGGCTCTCCTAGCTCTTCCGCGTTTACGGACGCGCAGTACTTTTGGTTATGTCCAGTCATAATAATTTACGTACTTGTGTCTTTCTAAAAAAACCCTTTGCTCGCTATTAAGCGTTTTCATTTTGTTTTCGTGGGTTCAGTCGTCTAGACTGTTTTCAGGTGATAACCTGGTTCTGTTGGCTTCCCTAGCCTTTCACATTTTGGGATGTTCAGTATTATTGGTTCGGGTATTTACATAATACTTATTTAAATTGTACCCTTATTAGAAACCTTGCTCATTTGTTATGGGCTTTCTGTTGAGTTTCGTTTATCAGTCACTTCGACTGTTTCGGGTTGCAATGTGGTTCTGTGGCTCTCCTGGCTTTTCGCGTTTTCGGACGCTCGGAACTTTTAGGTATTATGCGAACTATGTAACATGTTTATTGTACCCAATGTAAAAAACCCTGCTCGCTATTAAGCGCTTTTTCGTTCGGGTTCTGGTTGTTCAGCCTGTTGGGCTGTTTCTGGGTTTCAACCATGTTCTCTCGGCTCTCCTAGCCTTTATTTTGGGATACTCGTGTCTTTATTTACGAACCTTTAGTTGTAACTTTTATAAAGAACCTTGCCCGCTAGGCGGTGCTTTGATTCAGGTTGCTTTTGTTCAGTTCGGTTGGACTGGTTCAGGTTACTACTTGTTCGTTTGGCTATCAGTGCCTTTTCGTTTCAGACACTTGGAGTTACCACCCGGTGGGTGTGTTTACGTTCATCCCTAATTATCTTCCCTATTCTCTGTTTTACAGAGCTAGTGGTTAGACGGGTTCCGTCTAACTTTTTGATCCCCTAGGGCTCTGCGAGTGGCGCCTATCACCACCAACCCTTACAGTACGATTTCGCCATATCTTGGCGTCAGCGGTCCCTACGGTTTCGCTAACTAGCTTATCTGTTTAAACAAAAAAAAAATTTTTTTTCTCTTCCTAAACACCCGTGTGGGTTCGTAGGGTCGTCAAGAGTCGCCCCTAAGGGGGGGGTCCTGTCACGGTTGTTCCCCAGATTCACCACCAGATGGCGGTGTGCGCCTTTTTTCCTTAACGCGCTCAGCTGGTTTGAATGACCAATTATCTCTCCCTATAAATACCCGCACCTAACTTCAATCAGGGCTAAATCGTAAGCCATCTTTACGATTTTTAGCGGTAAGGTAAGAATGTCTTTTTCAAGACGTTCACAAAGACTTCACAAAGACTTCACAAAGACTTCAAAGACTTTTCTTTAGAAACGACTATCTCCATTTCAACCCCTTCTAAAGACGCAAGAACTTAGTTAGTTGTCCCTTTAAGGAAACCTTATCTCTCTAAATGGGGGTTTTCGGTTGGTTTCGTTCGTCAGTCGGTTCGACTGCTTTGGGGTTCTAACTTGTTCTTTTGGCTCTTCTAGCCGTTTACGTTTTTGGGAGTACTCTGGTCCTAACGAAAGAACTCATTTTAGTTTCCTGCTTTAAGAAACCTTGTTCGCTAAAATGCGCTTTTCTTTTGGTTTCGTTTTTATCCAGCCGGTTCGACTGGTTCGTGGGTTACTACTGGTTCTTTTGGCTATCTGCCTTTTACGTTTTGGACTTAAAGAGTTTTGAGTTAAGGTCTGTTTCATTCACCATTTAATTGTACCCACTTATGGAACTTCTCTCGTGTGTAAATTGTACCCTCTGGGTCGCTGAGGTTGTTTCCGGGTTTCAATTTTGTTATGGCGGCTTTGCTAGCCTCCTGCGTTTCTTACGCTCTGTGCCATTTCATAACCAATAGTTCCTACATGTGAAACTCACTCGTGGTTAGGAGTGTTCCTCTGGTTTCATTTGTTCAGTCGTCTAGGCTGTTTATGGGTTCTATTCTATAACCAATAGTGCCTACATTTTGAAACTCACTCGTGGTTAGGAGTGTTCCTCTGGTTTCATTTGTTCAGTCGTCTAGGCTGTTTATGGGTTCTATTCTATAACCAATAGTGCCTACATTTGAAACTCACTCGTGGTTAGGAGTGTTATTCTGGTTTCATTTGTTCAGTCGTCTAGGCTGTTTATGGGTTCTATTTCCTAACCTTATTTCTTACATTGAAACTCACTCGTGGTTAGGAGTGTTTCACAGTTTCATTTGTTCAGTCTGATAGGCTGTGTACTGGTTACTTATTGTTCTGGCGGTTCTCCTAGCCCTCCTGCGTTTACATACGCTCAGAACTTTTGTTAACCAAATTCTGTGTCACTTAGGTATTAGAAACCTTGTGCGCTAAAAATGCGCTTTTATTTTTGGTTTCATTCTTGTCAGCAGATCTCCTGGTATAGGTTTTACTCTGTGGTTCTGTCGGTCCCCCTTATCCGTTTCGAGTTTTGGCGGACGTCAGATGTGGGTCTTGTTGTTCCCCGCTGTCTGTCATCCCCACCTAACTGTCTCTTAGGCTCTTACGTTATTACGCTAAGACCTTTTCGCCTCCATTTAATTGTACCCACTATTGTACTTCTCTCGTGTGTAAATTGTACCCTCCTGGTCGCTGAGGTTGTCTTCGGGTTTCAATGCTGTTTTGGTGGCTTTGCAGTTTTTGCGGATGCCAGATAGCAGGTTAACTTTTGGGCCCTGCTGTCTGACGGTCCTCCCTAACCGTTTCGAGTTTTCGGACGTTCAGAACTAATGGGTCAGGTTTTACCATTTGATCTTGTGGGCTCTCCTAGCTCTTCCGCGTTTACGGACGCGCAGTACTTTTGGTTATGTCCAGTCATAATAATTTACGTACTTGTGTCTTTCTAAAAAAACCCTTTGCTCGCTATTAAGCGTTTTCATTTTGTTTTCGTGGGTTCAGTCGTCTAGACTGTTTTCAGGTGATAACCTGGTTCTGTTGGCTTCCCTAGCCTTTCACATTTTGGGATGTTCAGTATTATTGGTTCGGGTATTTACATAATACTTATTTAAATTGTACCCTTATTAGAAACCTTGCTCATTTGTTATGGGCTTTCTGTTGGGTTTCGTTTATCAGTCACTTCGACTGTTTCGGGTTGCAATGTGGTTCTGTGGCTCTCCTGGCTTTTCGCGTTTTCGGACGCTCGGAACTTTTAGGTATTATGCGAACTATGTAACATGTTTATTGTACCCAATGTAAAAAACCCTGCTCGCTATTAAGCGCTTTTCGTTCGGGTTCTGGTTGTTCAGCCTGTTGGGCTGTTTCTGGGTTTCAACCATGTTCTCTCGGCTCTCCTAGCCTTTATTTTGGGATACTCGTGTCTTTATTTACGAACCTTTAGTTGTAACTTTTATAAAGAACCTTGCCCGCTAGGCGGTGCTTTGATTCAGGTTGCTTTTGTTCAGTTCGGTTGGACTGGTTCAGGTTACTACTTGTTCGTTTGGCTATCAGTGCCTTTTCGTTTCAGACACTTGGAGTTACCACCCGGTGGGTGTGTTTACGTTCATCCCTAATTATCTTCCCTATTCTCTGTTTTACAGAGCTAGTGGTTAGACGGGTTCCGTCTAACTTTTTGATCCCCTAGGGCTCTGCGAGTGGCGCCTATCACCACCAACCCTTACAAAAACGGTGTGAAACCGCCGTTATACCCTAAAGTTTTTAGGGTATACTAAACCCGAATAAAATCCAACGGTACACATGTGGAATATGTAAAATGCCTATATCGTCCTCATGCGCATTCATGTCAAACGAACAGTATAGATCCACACTTCACAACATCATACGTTCTATACGATTGTGAGCAAAAGCCTGACGTAGCCTTCCAAAAACTGCGTGCGCCAAAACAGCCGGGCAGCACCAGCCCCACTCTAAATCACATGGGCAATATCACGCAATCCACGACGGAACGAGAATTGTTTTAATGTGATTTGTCGGAAAGAAGATAATTGCATCTACCTACAGCACCTCACCCTCCACACACGGAGATACCGTGGTTTCAGAGCAGTGGACTGAGAACCGTCGGTCTGTGATACTTGTTCATCGAAGATGCGCGTCTTTAAGTATATGATTGTGATGTCCATGGCTTCGTCCGTAAGTATTCTCTTCCACTAAGTTTTTTTTGGCGAATGATAGACAATGGTGCGGTGCTATTTAATCAACCAAAAATACTGCAGTAATATTAACGGGAATAGCTAAATTGTAGCAAACCAGGTTATAGCATTAAGAAAATGGAACTTTGGTGGCTGAAATAAACGACAAGCTGTGGTTGTGCTTACAAACTTTTTTTCATTACTATTACTATCACTATCACAAACATTACACAAATAAGAGTCCACGTTAAACGTAGCATTCAAGTGGCAATACATGAAGTAGCCTACTGATCAAAGAAAAAAAAAACCATACACATACCAGGCTGGGGAAAAAGCACATTGGTAGTGCCATTATAAACATGGAGCAATAGTTCCTTAACAAGCTTGTATGTCGATTAGTCAGCAATGGCTATCCTCGTTTTTAACACGCTAGTTCAGCGTGGTGCCTATTACTTTTTAATTACAATTAACGAGGCGCACAAGAGCAATATTATAACCTGCGGGAACATTTTATGAAAGCATGCAAGTCATTAACGACCGTAATTACATCTACTATAATGAAATCTCAAGAGCATCGGACCTGGCTGGCTCGTTAATCTGATATGTGCAGATCAGGCGGTTTAATGCACATCATGAAAAGGCACCAAAGTTTTCACCGAACTGACGTTTTTGTTTTCCAGGCTTTGGGGGATTTAATGTAAGTGCAGCCTATTCTTTGAAATGATTGTTGATACTTACTCAGTACCCCTTATTGTCATTTTACATTCTCTAACGTGAAGTGAAGGAAGAGATCGCTGCAACGTGAGACACCATTCAGGGCAAGGACATCATTATATTGGGGGATTCAGTTGCTCAAAATGTCCCCCAATATATAGCCTAGCTGAAAAATATAAATAAATTGATTTGGTCCCCCCCAATGTTGACTCCATGGTTACGGCCTTGATTCAGGGGATGCGTTGTGAGCACTCGCCAACGGATTATTAATTTAATTGGCACGCTTGTTAATTAAGCAAAATAATTGCAAACCGGTTGAGACCAATGATTCGTTTAAAGGTAAGATTAAAGGCTCCCCTTTCCCAGCTCACCAGCTGCCACATATGTATTTGTGTGTGTATATTGTATGCAAGAGGGGAGGGATATCTGCAGCAGCAGACGCTCTTATCCTGAGCCATTTACAGTAAGTGCATTCCGCTAAGGGTGAGTGAGAACACAATATATTCTGGGGGGGTCGCGAGACGAGAGTAGCCTACCTATAACTAGCCTATGTACGTTACGTTGCCATCTCGAACGTTAAACTTCATTGAACTTTTACACGTCATTGGTAAATTCGACAAAACTGTTGGGCAAAAAATATCAGACAATCCCAGATATGCGAAGTATACTCACCATGATATACAGAACGAATTAATTGAAATTATGGCAAATATGGTTAGGGAGCAAATAAGAGGAAGCTGGACTGTTTGCATTGATAGTCGACGAAAGTAAGGACGTTAGCTAAAAAGAACAGGTGTCTGTGGTGGCACGCTATTTGCACAATGATGTTGCACTGGAAGATGGATTAGACCAGGGGGTGTCAAACTCATTTCATCTGGGCCCAGCCGATGGATTAGACGGTGATTCGCTTTTAAAAACAATCAAACTGACACAATAAATGCAACATTGACCACAATACGTGCGTTGCTCAATGCTATGACGGCGCAGCCGTAATGTCAGGCTGTCATAACGGTGTAGCAGATAAATTCAGAAAATATGTCCCACAGGCACTGTATATCCATTGCCTAAATCTTATTTTGGCGGACTGCGTTAAAAACCGGCGGCAGAGTTCTCTGAATCAGTGCAGGTGCTGTACAATTTTTTTTCGGGCTCCGTCCCTCATGATCTTTTCCTAAAAAACAAAATAAATCGAGCCAACACAAGCTCCCGTTGATTTTGCAATGAGTGAGGTGGTCTAAGCAGTGTTTATCTGTCATGTTGAGGTGTTTTCCTGGCTATTAGTATTGAGGGTCTGGATCATTGTATTCATTTTTTAGTGCGTGAGATGGCAGTGCTAAATCAATGCATAGTTGTTATGCTTGTTGTAGTAGCCGTGCTGTAATATCTGACTAGATAGTTTAAACATTATGCGTAGTAATGTACCCTTCATAGCCGTGGTCTGCGCGCCCGTGACCTGCACGGGTGTCTAAATTCCATGAGCACCCCCTCACAACCATAAAGCATCCCCTTAGCACCCCCAACCAAAATGTTCTGGCGCCGCCCCTGGGTACACCTTTTCTATAAAATAGCTGCTAACAGCACACAGAGCTACTAATCTGTTTTCCATCTTAGTTTTCTATTTTTTGTTTACGTAAGCTGTAACGGCCACAATAATGTATTTTGTTGCTTTGTAGCACATTGTTAATATAAAGTGTTTTGAAACCAAGATAGAATCAGAAAAACGTGTTATGAAACACCTTTCTCAGTTGATTGAAAAATAGCATCTTGGTTTTGAAACGGCAGCGAGCAATTTCGACATCTTGGAGAAGGATGTAGGCTACTGTAAAATGTATTGTAGCGAGCGTGCGCGAAGTGCTGTATCAAGAAAGAGACAGAGTCCAGTAGTAATGCAAAAATGACCACGTTAGTAGCCACTTTATTAAAAGAAACGATAATTCTCCATGCTCCATACACCGCACAGCTATGGATAATATCGGTGGCAAACCTCCGTGTTCCATACACCTCACAACTACGGAGGATGCCCTAGAACAGGGGTCTTCAACTCCAGGCCTCGAGGTAGTGTCTGCAGGTATTTGCTCCAACCACATACTGCACCACCTGGAATAATTACTTTACCTCCTTGGTGCCCAGGTGGTAGAAGCAAAACCTGCAGACACTCGAGGCGATTGACCATTGACCATTAAAACGCCTTCCGTAGATGTCGTAACAATCAGGAAGTAACAGTCCTCTTCACACTTGATCGAATGAACACTTTTGCCCTGCAGCTCGAGGGACTGCACCAAACACTCTGGGCATACTGGTTGCGGTGTTTCTAACACTAACTCACCACGACCAGCTCCCGCGTTCCCCCATGATGCCCCACGCACACATTTCAATGAGCGACCCTCCCAGGATTGCTACAGTATTATTTGCGTATAGATGCTCATAAGTAATGAATATTGTTTCAATTGCTTCGTTGAATGTTAATTAATATTTCGTATTACCCAGCATGTAATTTAATCAAAATTGATGACGATTCCCAAGCTTCTGGAGCAGGGGTGTCCAATCTTATGCAAAAAGGGCCGGTGTGGGTGCAGGCTTTTGTTCTAGCTCAGCACTACAACACCTGATTCAACTAATCAACACCTTGATGAGTTTGGTCAGGTGTTTTCGATCTTCAATTTTGTTTGTTCTGTTCTAGGGGTATAATTTATGCGTTACCGCATCCTTTCCATCCTTTCATCCTTACCCACTCCACAAAAGCGTTGATGTCATTTATGGCCGTATATATTCATGGCAAAAGCAGTGAGAATAAATGTCATCCACTCCCACATGCCATCGATAAAAATATTTAATTTAACAATCCAATGCACTAACAACCTCAGTCACATTATTTAAACGTTTACATGTTGTATAAAGGGATATATTGTGTAATAGTTTATACTTCACATATCATTTATAGGCCTAATGTAAAAAAAAAAAAACACCTAATCTGATCCCCAATAGTGTGTGCTGCACAATATTCAAACTAGAGCCACAACAACTGCGGGATAAGCAGATTAATTGATTTATCTAAAAACTGCTTTGAAGTACCATTTTATTTTCTCTGGCAACATGGCATGCACGCGCAAAACAGATTAACTTCTTTATTTCAAATCTGCTTCCTGTTAACAACCGGTCAATTTTTACTTGGATATGTTGCTTGGATATATCCATATTGTAGTTTAAGCATTCAGCTTTGTGAACTTACATTACATTACATTACAGGCATTTATTTACAATCCATTTATACAGCTGGTTATTAACTGAAGAAATTCAGGTTAAGTACCTTGCCCAAGGGTACAACGGCAGTGTCCCACCTGGGGATTGAACATTACAAGCCCAGTTCCCTAACCATTATACCACACTGCCTGCCTATCTAGGTTAAGTAGGTTAACTTCCATTGGTAGCTACAACTTCAGCTACATGCACCAAGCTGGTGTTTCATACACCATCCATTGAGTTTTGAAACAGGACACTGACGGCATGGATCATTTTTTTAACTGAGAGCTGGGCCTTGTAACGCATAGGTTGTGGGTTCCATTTCCGGGTGGGACACTACTGTTGTACCCCTGAGAAAGGTACTTAACCTAGATTGCTTCAGTAAAATATCCAGCTGTATAAATGGATTGTATGTAAAGAAATGTAAAAACTGTGTGTTGCTCCAGATAAGGGCATCTGCTAAATGCCTAAAATATAAATGTAAGCTCCATTTTTGGTGTCTCAACAGGTTTTGGGGCAACAGAGGTGGTGTTTCAAAACACTGAATAGTGCACTGTAAAATAGACCCATTTGGCCTCAAAGGCATGGCCAAACATTGCTACCGAAAGAATAGAGATAAAAATTATTTCCTTCTAAAGATGACTACTGTATAGTCATCTCTAGAAGGCACGACATGCCAATTCAATGAGTGTCCACAAAGTGGATCATTTATGTCAAAGGCAACCACCAGTTATTACCTGCCATAAAAGAAAGATTACAGTGTGAGGCTGAGAGTAGGCACATCCCTGCCTTTACCACAAATAAAGTTAGGTGAACTGCATGCCACCTGAGCGACAGGAACACCCTCATAGGACAAATATATTTTCCATGGATGGAGATCTAATATATTGCCATTCTACTTTCATTATTTGCCTGAATTTAACACTGCATATTACAATGATATGAACAGATGACACAGGCATGTGGGTGAAATTGGAAGCATTGTTATATGTAATACATTATATTGTTATATGTATTGCAAAATATAGTTAATAATATAATTGCAATCTATTGCACAGTATACACATTATTGCCACTCCATACATTGTAAAAAGTATTACCATATATTTAATAATGCCAATATGTTTTGGAACAAAAATAACTATATTGGCATGTATTGCAAAATGTACATAGAATCCTTTTATTGATTAAAATATATTATTGATATACACACGACCTGTCAAAAGTTTTAGAACACTCCGATTTTCCCGTTTTTACTGAAATGTAAGAAGTCCAGTGAATAACCTGAAATGGTACAAAGGTAAGTGGTAAACTGCCAGAGGTAAAAAAAAAATTAAAATAAAAAGTTTAGGTTACCAAAAACTGAAAAATAATGTTAATTTTTTGTCAGTGAGTAGTTTCCTACACCAAAAGGGAAGTAGTTTTTAATAAGTTGCGCAGAAATACGCTGTCTAGTTCTCTGGGGAAATTGACTTCTTGGATCAAACCTGAAGTCACAAGACTTGGTGTTGTCCTAGACTCAGATTTAAGTTTCAAGTCCCAAATCAACAAGGTGACGAAAACATCATTTTTACATCTTAAAAATATAGCAAAAGTTTGACAATTTATGAAACAACAAGATGCTGAAAAATTGATTCACGTCTTTGTTTAGTCAAGGTTGGGCTATTGTAACTCTGTCTATTCTGGTTGCCCAAAAAACGCTTTAAGGAGGCTCCAGCTTGTTCAAAATGCGGCAGCCAGAATCCTCACTAGAACGAGACGCACCGAGCACATTACCCCTATTTTATTTACTCTGCATTGGCTTCCTATTGAGGCTAGAATTGATTTTAAAATGTTATTTGTAACTTTTAAAGCCCTACATGGACTGGCGCCGGGGTATTTGTCTGATGCGCTTCGGCCATATATTCCGGCGCGTGCTCTCCGGTCGCGGGATGCGGGGTTATTAGTTATCCCGCCCGTGGCCAAAAAAAAAGGTTGGAGGTAGGGCTTTTTATTTTAGAGCTCCTTTTCTGTGGAATAGCCTCCCCATTTCTATTAGGGAGGCTGATTCCATTAATGTTTTTAAATCCAGACTCAAAACATACTTATTCATTCAATTTTATGGCTGAGTTTGGCATGCATATGTGCACGCACACACATGCATACACATACACAGTTTTTTAAATTATATTAATTTGAATACATTTTAGTTTTGCTTTGTTTTCAGTTTTTCTTTTCTTTTGCTTTTCTGTTAAGCACTTTGAGACCGCTTTGCGATGAATAGTGCTATATAAATGAGGGGTTATTATTATTATTATCAAAAGGCACTTTGGAGTGCTCTGGAGGAAACTCTGACAGGAAGAGGTCTGGCAGACAAAAGGCCACAACAAAATCAGAAGACATGTTTCTGAGAGTCAACAGCTTGAGTGATAGGCGGCTCACAGGACAACAGCTTCACACTGGTCAAAGTAAGGAAGTGAAGAGAAGACTTCAAGCTGCAGGTTTGACAGGTCGAGTAGCAGTAAGAAAGCCATTGCTAAGATGGCAAAATAAGAAAAAGAGGCTTGCCTGGGCCATGAAGCACTGCCAGTTGAAATCTTGACATTTTGAAAGGTTTTTGTAGGCCGTCGAGTAGGTGAAAGGATGGTTCCTCAGTGTGTGACACCAACTGTCAAACATGGAGGAGAAAGTGTGATGGTCTGGGGCTCTTTTGCTGGATCCAGAGTCAGCGACTTGCACAGAGTGACTGTTAACCCACGTTAACCCATTACTTGTTCCTGAAAAGGGCCTTTTTTATACTTTTTTATTAACATTATTTTTTAGTTTTTGGTAACCTACTTTTACCTCTGGCAGTTTACTGCTTACCTTTGTACCATTTCAGGTTATTCACTGGACTTGGGGAATGAAAATGGGGGGTGTTCTAAAACTTTTGACCGGTAGTGTATATTGTGGTGTCCTTAGGGGTCGGGTGACACTCACGGACCTTTGCAGGGGGCGTAGGCAGGGTAAATAACCCGGAGGAGGCAGTATATAAACAAAACAATAATTTATTAAACAAATACTGACAAAACACAAAAAAGGGTGGGGTCTTCGGGGGAATTCACAACACATAAATGTCCATAATCCAAGTCCAAATTCAGGTCAGTATCTTAAAAAATCTTAAAAACACAGTCCAAGTCGGTACACAAACAGGGTCCTCAAAACAATCCAAGTCCAAACACAATAAGCAATCCAAAACACTTCTCTCTTAACACTTCTCTCTTCACACTTCTCTCTTCAAAACACTCCAAAACAACCTACAACCACCAACCTACACCTTCTCCCAGTGTAACACAAACAAGTTCTTTAAATAGGCCTCCAAACGGCCTTCAGATGTTCGTTAGTCCCAATCCCTTGACTCCATTCAGGTGTTGGACTGCGGCCTGCTGGGAAATTTAGTTTTTCTGGCTCCCATGTGTTGAAGGGACAGGCAGCCATATCCTTGGGCAGCCACTTGGGCTGCCACAATAAATATATATATATATACTGTATATATTACAGTATATTTGTCCTAAATATCAATACGTTTGTTGCGTAAGGGCAAGTCTAGCCCTAGGGGCACGAATAGCCCCATCACTAACCTGAAAAACTGCTATGAAAATGAAGAGTGAAACCACTTCAGTCATGCTAATGCATGTCTAGTGCCTTGTCAATGATCTACCAAACACAATGACTCCATGACTCTACTTCTGGTGTGGGCAGGTCGACATACAAGGTTCTGATGTATGATATATGCTGATTTTTGTTGTTCCTCAGCCCTTAATTTGACCAATTAAAACAGTTAATTACAGAGTTAACTCACCACACCTAGTTCCTTGGGTCTGACTTGGCTGCTGCCTTTGGGGTGAAAACAAAAACCAGCAGACCCTGTGGCCCCCCAGGGCCGAAGCTGGCCACCCTTGGACTAGCCAACAGTGAGCCCCACCAACATGCATTTACTTATTTCTTTCAGTTTTATTTATATTTTTTTCCCAGATACACAGAATGCAGGATGAACATGGTAGTGAAAGGTGAGGACACGTTGAGCAATAGGTTTTATCGGATGTAATGTGTGCAGATGAGGAAAGCATGCTGTTCAAAGAAAGGCAAGGCAAGAGGAGTGGGTGTGGGAAGGGGGGCTAGGTGAGCGCTCCTGCTTAAGAGAACGGCATGGTAATAATTGCACGCTGACCTTAATTCATAAAGCACTTTAGCACACAGACCAAATTGCCCCCATCATCTTTTTAGTAGTAATAAGATTAATACCCTTAAAGTCTGAAGTCGAAGAGATATCAGTGTGAACCAGGCGATGCATATTTGAATGACCTGCCTGACGGTGCTGTTTGTTTGGAAAGTTTAGGAGAAGGATGAGGGGGCATGCTCTATGCCCCCCCCACCAAACAGAGTGTTCCTGTCTACACTCTATGTTCCCCCCAAGAGACATGTTCCTACAGTGCCCTCCAGAATTATTGCCACACTTGGTGAAGATGAGGAAAAAAGGCTATGAAAAAATGTCTTTGTTGTTCATTAGCTTGATTTTACACTCAAAATATGAAAGAATGCTAACCTTTAATTTAAGTAAAATTATTCAAAAAATAAAGATTTCTCTCAAAAACACTTGTCAATATTATTGGCACCCTTAGAAATTCTTATGAGCAAAATCTAAATAAAGCATATTCTCATCTCATCTCATCTTCAGCCGCTTATTCCTGGTCAGGGTCGCGGGGGGGCTGGAGCCTATCCCAGCATGCATTGGGGCGGGACCTTGTTGCTGTGAGGCGACAGTGCTATCCACTGCACCACCGTGCCGCCCACTAAATAAAGCATATTCCCATTTATATTTTATTTTACTCAAGTTTACCTGAGTCTTTAGGAACTAATAATTAAGAAGTTTAAAACAACTGGAGCTGTGATGAACCAGCCTGGAAGAGGACCCAAGTGTATTTTGCCCCCACGCACAGTGAGGAAGATGGTTTGAAAGGCAAAAAGTTCTCCAAGGATCACAGTTGGAGAATTGCAGAAGTTGGTTGCATTTTGGGGTCACTAAGTCTCCAAAACTACAGTTATACGCCACCTCCATGCCAACAAGCTATTTGGAAGGCTTGCCAGAAGAAGGCCTCTGCTGTCATCAAACCACAAACATAAGCACCTGGAGTTTGCTAAACATCATGGAGACATTGAGTGGAACAGGGTTCTATGGTCAGATGAGACAAAAATAGAGCTTTTTGGCAACAAACACCAGAGGTGGGTTTGGTGTAAAAAGGGGGATGGTCATGCAGAAAATAACCTAATCCCCACTGTGAATTATGGTGGTGGATCTGTGATGGTGTGGGGCTGCTTTACTTTCAAAGGCCCTGGGAACCTTGTTAGGATACATGGCATCATGGACTCCATCATGCACCAGGAGATATTACATATACATTTACATTTGAAGCATTTAGCAGATGCTCTTATCCAGAGCGACTTACAAGATGTGCATAAATACATGGTAGGAACAATAATAGTCCACCAAGAGATCAATGCAGTAATACAGCGATAGACATCATTGCGGGTAGCTGCATACCATACCTGTAACACTGGGAAGGGAAAGGGTTAGTTAGTTTTTTTTTTTTTAAATAAGTGGAGTAAGCAGGGGTATACAGTGTTGAGCAAGTAGGCAGTGGTGATGACAATTAGCTAGATGTACAGAGTTCAGTGGTAGTGGAGTCTGAAAAGGTGGGTTTTGATAGCAAGTGATTCCGCGGTCCTGACTGATTGCGGAAGGTCGTTCCACCAGCAAGGGGTCAGGACAGAGAAGAGACGAGACCGTGAGGAGTGGCTGCCAGGCGTCTGGAGGGATGGGGCAGTCAGTTTGCCAGAGGAGGCGGAGCGGAGGGGTCTGGCTGGGTTGTAGGGAGTGATGAGTGACTAGAGATATGGGGGAGCAGTACCTCTAGCCACTTGAAAAGAAAGCACCAGTGATTTGAATCTGATGCGTACTGCAATGGGGAGCAGTGCAGAGAGGAGAGGAGAGGGGTGACGTAGGTGAACTTTGGCTGGTTAAACACCAGACGAGTGGCAGCATTCTGGACCAGTTGCAGTGGCTTGAGGAGAGAGGAAAACGTAGAGTAGAGTTTTAGAGGGTTAGAAACAGAAGATTGAATCTTGGAAAGTAAAAATGCAGACTTAGCAGAGGAGAGGTTAGAGGAAAAGGTAGCCAGGAGTGTGTGGAAATCAGTCAGAGCCACGGGGGATTTCTATTTCCTGTCTGCTGCTCGCAGTTTGAGTTGGTCAGCCCGAATGGAGTCAGTTAGCCAGGGGGTTGGGGGTCGGAGACAAGCAGGTTTAGTGGATAGAGGACAGAGTAAGTCAAAGGAGGAGGAGAGAGTGGAAAGTAGGGTGGATGATGCTTCCTCAGCAGGTAGCTGAGAGAAGGCATCAGTAGGGGGAAGGGAAGATAGAACAGTAGCTGACAGGGCAGCGGGGGAGAGAGAGCAGAGGTTGCGACGGACAAGGACAGTGGGGGCAGGTGAAGATGGTTTAGGCACAGAGGGGAGGGGGAGGGAAAAAGACAGAAAGCAGTGGGCAGACACATGTAGAGGAGATACCGTAATGTTGGGTGAGGTGCAGTTCCTAGTGAAGACCAGGTAAAACGTACTTACGCACAAATTTGATCTTAGAACGTGCGTACGCTCAAATCCACGTCAAAGTTCAGATTTATAAAAACGGTCTTTGGCGTGGAAAAGTACTTACCTCCACGTCAGGTTTCAACCTGGCGTACGCACTTTCCTTGTGGCAATGTTTGAGTACTGCAGGTATTCGCGGTCTCGTCTCTTCTCTGTCCTGACCCCTCGCTGGTGAAATTATCTTCCGCAATCGGCCAGGACCGCGGAATCACTTGCGATCTTCCGCGAGAGACTCAAAACCCACCTTTTCAGACTCCACTACCACTGAATTCTGTACATCTAGCTAATTGTCATCACCACTGCCTACTTGCTCAACACTATATACCCCTGCTTACTCCATTAAAAAATAATAATTGACTAACCTTTTCCTTCCCAGTGTTACAGGTATGGTACGCAGCTGCCTGCAATGATGTCTATCGCTGTATTACTGCACTGATCTCGTGCGCGTACTATGATTGTTCCTACCATGTATTAATGTACATATTGTAAGTCGCTCTGGATAAGAGCAGGCAGTGTGGTGTAATGGTTAGGGAGCTGGGCTTGTAACGTTAAGGTTGCAGGTTCAATCCCCAGGTGGGACACTGCCGTTGTACCCTTGAGCAAGGTACTTAACCTGAATTGCTTCAGTAAATATCCAGCTGTATAAATGGATTGTAAAGAAATGTAAAAAAACTGTAAGTCGCTCTGGATAAGAGCGTCTGCTAAATGCCTGTAATGTAATGTAAGCATCTGCTAAATGCTTAAAATGTAAATGTAATGTAAAATGTATTCGGAAATCTAACAGCGCCAACATGTCGTCTGCTGCCTATTATTATTATTATTAGTAGTAGTAGTAGTAGTATTACCAGATTGAACACATTGCTTAGGCTATACGTAATGGTTTGCACAATACATTTATTAATAAATTAAAACAACATAAGCTAAGCTACTTGTGGAAAACAAAACAAAAACACACATTGGTTTTCCAAAACTACCCCAATTAGAACAATTGACACATCCTTGAAATGTATTTAATACATATTATGGTTCCACGCGTGTAAAACACTTCGGTCAATCTGTAGGCTATAAAATAGAATGGCTTAAGCTTCTCGAAGATATCGCCAACCGCGCAATAAGAAGGGAACGAGTTATTAGAGATTTTGACCTCAGTTTTAAATCAGTTTTAAAATTATTTACGTCCTTCAGGGACCTTTGCTGCCCCCCGTTCACAGCCTGGGCTACAGACTGCCAGGCCACGTACTTGGTTGTACTGGTAAAGCCATTGGAAAGGCTCCCAAACAGCGTCCCTGCACACAGCTGCACCTCCGCCAACAAGACCTCGATTTCCGCCTCGCTAAAATTATTTTTCTTGCAGCTCGCCATTATCAAGTAGAACATTTCTGTTTTGATTCGTGCTCCTTTATATGCTAATGATATTAATTAGGGGGCGTTTACAAGGCGGAGATCTAAAACCATTCAGCTACGCACAATTTCAAGATCATTTGCGATTTATAGATTTCACATCTGGGGGAGTGGCGTACGCACATTTTTTTGGGCGTACGTTCAGTTTCTCTGAATCACACTTACGCACATTTCAGAAATGATCTTAGACCAAATATAGGATGGTTTCTACGCAACTTTTTATAAATGAGGCCCCTGGTCCAGTTGGTTACCAGCCTTGTGGGTGGATGGGGATTCAGCCACGGTGAAGTCAAATGACTGAAGCAGGGGGAGAAATGCAGAGGACTGAGGGGTGTCCAGCAGCAGGTTGAAGTCACCGAGGAGTAAGACGGGAGTGCCCTCCTCAGGGAAGGTGCTGAGTAGGGCATCCATCTCATCTAGGAAACTCCCCAGTGGACCTGGTGGGCGATAAAGAACAATGATGTGCAGCTTACATGGAACAGTGACAGTGACAGCATGAAATTCAAAGGAGAGTGAGAAGTGAGGAAGAGGAACAATACCAAATCTCCTCAGGGGGGAGATCAGTATACCTGTCCCTCCACCTCTACCTGAGGGTCGTGGAGTGTGGGAGAAGGTGTAGGCAGCGGAGAGAGCAGCAGGGATGGCCGTGTTCTGCGGAGTGATCCACGTCTCCATGAGCGCCAGGAACTGCAGGGAGAGTAGGGAGGCTTGGGCCGAGATGAAATCGGCCTTTCGGACAGCAAACTGGCAGTTCCATAGTCCGCCTGCTACCACGACGTCGACGCCAGAAGATCTAGGAGGGTGGATGAGATTGGAGAGGTTTCAGGTGTGAGTAGAATCTCTCATTCGAAATCTAGAAGAGGAGACATGGACTGGGATAGGGAGGTAGCATGTAGTGTTAGATGCAGTGGAAGAACAGGGAGATACAAAACTATGATACTTACCGTGCGGCGAGCACTTCCTAGCTGGCCTCCCTCGGTGGACTCCTGTAGGTAGACTCCTTTGTCTTTGTCCGCTGAGTCTTTGTGCGGGGAGGCTAGGACAGGGAGGCTGCCTCAAAAAGCTGCCGCTTTCCACAACTATAGTTATTTATATAGCTGAGTGGTGCTAGGCACTAAGTGGCGAATGCCAGCTGATAACAATGGACAACAATTAACTGGCTAACAGGCACCACCTACTACTCCGGGAACGCTCCACTACAGAGGCGGACGTTTACACCTGAAACAATTAAACAGATTCTAAGACGCTAACTGCTAATCAACTTTTGACAGAAAAACTTCTAAGCAACGATTACCACTAAGACAGGAACACCAAACAACTTAATAATTATAATTATAATGATCATGCCACTAAACTGGAAATCTAACACCGGGTTAACAAACAGATGCTAGCACGCAACGAAGCGGTTACCTACACAGTAAAATAGATACAAATCTAACTGCCTCTGTCAGGAGGCTAAAACTGGGTCGTGGTTCGATCTTCCAGCAGAACAATGATCCAAAGCATACATCCAAATCCACACAAAAATGGTTCACTGAACACAGAATCAAGCTTTTGCAATGTTCATTGCAGTTCCCCGACCTAAACCCCATTCAAAACCTGTGGGGTGAGCTGAAGAGTAGAGTCCACTAGCGAGGACCAAGGACTCTGAAGGATCTGGAGAGATTATGTATGGAGGAATGGTCTCAGATCCCTTACTATGCGTTCTCCCACCTCCTCAAGTATTATAGGAGAAGACTCAATGCTGTTATCTTGGCAAGGGGAGGGTGCACAAAGACTGTGTTGACTGTCATCATCCCCATAGACATATAGACATATTACATATTACATATACAGTATATACTGTATATTACTATATATGCTCTATATCCTATATAAAGTCTGTGTGCATAAATCTGTCTGCTGTGTCTGCTAAATGTCTAAATGTAATGCCCTGAGAGTGTGTGTGTGTCTAGTGTCCAATGTCCAGGATTTGAAACTATTGTGTTCTGGGATTCAATTTGACTCAAATGTTGTAATCTGCTTTCAAAAAAATCCAGTTACTGGGGATTTTCATGATTTTTAAAATTTTTTCCCAGAAAGTTTGCGTGTACGTGTGCATGTGTGTGTGCGACCGACCGACCACCTTGGCGAGAGCGCAACAAATGCATCTGCTGTTTAAAAACTCCCATCTGTAGAGTGCAGTGGAGACTGACCCCCTTTGGTAATTGGTAGTTAATGTGTTTCCATCACCAATCGCAATACCATGCTATATTGAGTCCGCAGAGGCTTGTATAAGAAAGTAATTTTGGATAACGGAAAACAAATGTGCAGGAAGGTGTTGGTGCACTATTGACTGAATGCACAATGTGAAACGGTGAAAAAATGCTATCTAGCAAGAGCTTTTTTTGGCTCTAAAAAACATGGTTGAGTGCTGCCATATCAAACATTACCTCTGGAGAGCATGTAGGTAGTGCCGGAACCTGAAAACATTTTTGTTGGGATATAACATCAATATATCCTCCTTTTATTTATACCATACCTTTTGCTCTATACCCCTGCACCATGTTGGCTTTTTTTTAAAGAAAAGAATGCCTTGTTTCATTAAGAAAAGGGCTTGAGTGGCATAATTATGTGCTGAATGCACGAATGTAGCCTATTCAAAATGCATTCGTAATAGAGCCCATGATAACTGCACTACAGAATGTTTAATTATTTTCACACTGAAGAGCACATGCTGCAGGTTGGGAGGTCCACCAAATTGAATTAAAGCAAAAATGAAACTCCTGAGCCTGCACCAAGACATTTTGGACAAAAACCTGGTTCCCTCTGCCCTCTTACCACACAGATCTTTCAGCAAGACAATTTCCCCAAGTACCCATTTCAATCATCCAAGAAATGGTTAACTGGCCACAAAATGACTGTTTTGCAATGGCCATCTCAGTCTCCAGGCGTGAATGCAATCAAAAATGTGTGGTTGGAATTTAAAAGGACAGCACACAAGCACAGACTGAAGGATCTGAAGGATCTTGAAAGATTCTGTATGGAGGAATGGTCAAAGATCCCTCCCCAGTATGTTCACCAATCTCATAAAACAACATGGAAAACGACATCAGATTAGATTTTGGTTGGATTTTATTTAAAATAAATATTAGGGGTCTGAATAATTGTGACATCATTTTTGGAAATTGTTTTACTTGTTAAAGAAAATATTTTTCACAGCAATTGTGTTCGTTTAAAGCTATGGCCCCCAGGAAAAAAAAACTTCTAACGGTGACAAATTCATCATAGCAATAGAGGGGCGGGCAGGAAGACAGCGTCATTAGACCACCAACTGTGAAAATGTTGTCTTCTAAGTGGAAACGGATATTGACTCTTGAAAGGTCAATATATTTGGGGCCGTTGGCGGCATCTAGTGGAATGAACAGCTCGCTGCATACAGGCGAAGTCACAAATAATCACGACCCAGGGGAATATACAAAGCAGGATATGCCGTTATCTAGCCACTTAATATGATTATTGTATGAAAACATGCAGATTCCCACAATTAAATATCCACAACAGCCAGGTAACTGTAGCCTACTACAAAAAAACCCATATCCGTCACTGTCAGACAACGTCTCATCTCGTTAAAGTGCCGAGGCGAAAATGCGGATTTAATCCATATAAAGCTTCAAAGTGCCTGTAAAAAACGGCCTATTGATAGCCTATTGTTTTTCTGTCACGGTTTTGCAAATCTGGTCACCCTAACCAAGGGTTTCTTCTCTACAAACAGACTATAGGCCTGTTTGTAGAGAAGAAAATAGACAGAGCAAGCATTTAGCCTACATAACACATACAATTTGTGAAATGAAATTCCATGACCTGTCGGAAGCCGTGGACTTCTGTCTCTGTGCACTGAATAATCATGTTCTTAATTGCAGAATTATGGATGCACGTGTGTGCATGTGGTGTTAAAACTTCACCAGAAGGCAGAAAAGTGAATGCCGAATGCACAAAGGGACGAGAATCATGTATATATTTATTTATTTTTACTTTGATAATTAGTGATGGAGTGTTCGAGTAGGCTTAATTATGTTGTGCCGTTAATGCTACAGTAATTACTCCCCCTCGTCACCTAAAGCAGTCATCACAAACCTAACGCTGTTCTCCAGCACGTATACGAAACTGTTAACAAGGACAAGGCATGCGTCAAAAATGCAGTTCTCCCATTGTTTTCAATGAGAGTATTGAGTTGACGCATTACAGAGGCCAACGCAAGTTACAAGGCTCCGTTGTCCATTAAAAAAAGCTTACCAGAGTTGAAGTTTTGACGGAGTGCACTCTGACATACTAATGGATCAACCAATAGGACCGGGAGCTATAATTAAGTGGGCGAGCTTTCAGTTGTTTGTATTTTGAAACAAGATGGATGACGCAGTGAGGGTTCATCGGAGCTGATCGATATATTCAGAAAAATATATATAAAGACAGCTCAAGGCGAGCGTTGACCTGGTACACTGTCAATCTGACCACAGTTCAGTTTAGTAACAAAATATGTGCATTTATTTACCTCACAATGAATATTAGGCTAGCTAGCTATAGGATACGATAGGTTAGCGAAAATGCTAATTTTTGCCAGTCCTTGTTCCACACCACTTAACTGTAGGTGCCCACAGGAGAAAATTCCCCAACTCTGCATTACATGTAAAACAAAGAAAAATTGAGCAATTTTAAAATCATCATTTTATTTGAGAAAGAAAAGCAGTGAGGCTTCAGTCATCCAACCTCCATTAGGCTGTATAAGAAAGAAAATGAATTTCCCCTATGGATATGAATTATGAATTCCATTATGATCCCAAGCTTGATATTGGCCACCTGAACAGACCTGTGCTGGAGACTGTCACAGGTTGAGGTTTGCAGTCTTCCAGTAAAGGAACTTTAACAGCAGACAGCATACTAATATATATATATATATATATATATGTATGTCTAAATTAGGATATTCTTATTGAGTACCAATCTCTTTGAACTAGTCCAAAAATTCAAATTTCCAAGGGCCCTGGTTAGGAGAGTCCAACCTGGGTGCCAGGGGGCTTGTTGGAAAGGAGCTGTGGAAACACTGGCTGTGGACACACCCCTGATGGGCACTTGGGGTACTGCCCCCACTCAAAGGATGCCTCATTTACTCAAGTGTATCCTTTATTTTGGTAGTAACCTGTATGTTTTCTATCTATAACTCTTTATTTTCATTTCTCATCGCTCTCCAGGTCTTGTCAAGTTTGCATCCAGAATGCGAATACATTTTTCAGCTGGAGAAAGAGCAGCTGCGTTGCCTGGAGGAGATATCGGATCATGGCAACCACAGTGACCCAGGTGCAACCTTCATGCTCCGTGTTTAAAACGGTAGACCTGGGCCCGTATGTGTAAAACATCTCAGAGTAGGAGTGCTGATCTAGGATACGTTTCCCATGTCCATATCCTAACTATATCCATTATGAGCTAATAGGCAAAACTGATCGTAGATTAGCACTCCACTCCCACTGTCAGACACTATACTGTACATACAGCCCCAGCGAAGTCAATTGCTGGCAGCAGATTTATAGCAAGTAGCAAGTTGTTACCTTATAGCACTATAGTATCCTACATAATAGCACTAAATCTTACAGTAACACCAGTAGCTACTTTCATGATCTAAGAGGAATATTTATTGAAGTGCTGTGTAAATGTGTGCCAGCCCATATAATGTTCATTGCATTTACATTTATATTTTAGGCATTTAGCAGACACTTATCCATAGTGACTTACAAAAAGTGCATTTATACATGGTAAGATTAAACATGGTTAGTGCAAGAGATCAGTGTAGTAACATTGTAATAGACATTGTTGGCAGCTGCACACCATACCTGTAATGGTGGGAAAATAAAAATTAGTATTTTAATTTTTTAAAACATGTAGACAGTGGTGATGGCAGTTCATTAATGTATAGAGTCAGTGGTAGTGGAGTCTAAAGAGTTGGGCTTTTAGTCTCTTGTGGAAGATGGCCAGTGATTCCACAGTCCTGACCGGGTGCATAAGATCAATCCACTACCGAGGGGTCAGGACAGACAAGAGGCGAGATCGCGAGGCTGCCGGGCGCCCGAAGGGATGGAACAGTCAGTTTGCCAGAGTAGGCAGAGAAATAAAATTTGCTGCATGCTGCAATAGGGAGCCAGTGCAGAGAGGTGAGTAGTGGAGTGACGTGTGAACTTGGGCAGGTTGAAAACTAGGCATGCGGCGGCATTCTGCAGTAGTTGCAGTGGCTTGATGGCACAGGCCGGTAAGCCTGCCAGCAAGGAATTGCGGTAGTCCAGATGTGAGATTACAAGCTAGTGTTCCTGTGCCATAACATGAAATGACTGGGGAAGTAGGATGGTCTCCGACTCAAGTAAGTTATTTTCGATAGGCTATAGCCACTTTATGTTCAGCTTTAGGCTATAATTTAAGACATGAGGCTATGTGTGATCATTCGTTTGTTAGCCTATTTTTTTGCAAAATATATTTTAAATCCCAATGAGACCAACCTGGTTAATTAAATAAAACATAGCCTATGCATTAGAATGTGTTATGGTTGTGGTCAAATAAAAGCATCAGCCTATTATGTGGCCATACCGCAACTTCACAAGCGCTACGGCAGAATCTGCAAGGGCAGCATGAGCTCGGAACGGATATTTTTTTTTTCTTCTTTCAGGTAATCTTGAACTCCGGCTCCATAAAGTCATTAGCCTATTGTTACTCATTTGTGTCATTCACCCCTGTAGGGTGCAGTCTCTCTCCTTGAAGTTGGAAGATCCTCTCTCTCAAGCTGTCCTCTCTCTCATTGAAGCTGCCCTCTCTCTGTCTGAAGCTGCCCTCTGTTCCTGAAGCTGTCCTCGCTCTCCGTGAAGCTGAAGCTGTCTTCTCTCCCTGAAGTTGAAGCTGTCCTCTCTTTCCCTGTAGCTGAAGCTGTCCTCTCTCTCTCTCTCCCTGAAGCTGTCCTCTCTATCCCTGTAGGGTGCCCTCAGCAGTGGGATTCTGTAGTGTGCTGGCCGAGTACCGCAGTTGGCCAGACGGTCCACTCTCCCTGCCCCCTGGTCTTCTCGCTCTTCCAGAATAATACCGGTACAGTCACCGTGCACTCTGTATGTAATAGCCAGAAATATGGGTGGCAGTGTAGTATAGTGGTTAGGGAACTGGGCTTGTAACGCAAAAGTTACAGCTTTGATTCCCAGGTGGGGCACTGTCATTGTACCCTTGAGCAAAGGTACTTAACTTGAATTGCTTCAGTAAATATCCAGCTGTATAAATGGATTGTATGTAAAGAAATGTAAACTGTTTAAGTCACTCTGGATAAGGGTGTCTGCTAAATGCCAGTACGGTGGACATTAGGGATTGGTAGGCAGAGGCCCTTGGGATGTTTGAGTCCAGGCTTGATGCATTGCTGGATACTCTTCAGACCAGGGGTTCTCAAACCTTGGTCCTGGGGACCCCCTGTGCATGCTGGCTGTCATTACAGCCAATCTCTTGATCAATGAATGTTGTTGGAAACGTGTCTTTAGGTTCTTCCATAATTTTTCTCTTAAACTTAACACGGTGCTTGACTTGAAGCATTGAAATACAAAGCAAATGGCAGCTTTTTTAATTTTAATTTTATTTCTCTTGCACATTGGAAAGTGCTTTGTTAAATGAATGAAAAAAGCTGTATAAATAACTATATTATTATATACTGTATATATTTTAATAAAAAGAATTTTTTAATCACATTTTCTCCCAGTTTAGTAGCCAATTACACCCGCTATTTTTATGTCAATCCCCCCCTCGTAATGTAAGTTCTCTGCCATAGCCCTGTGACCGGTAGTGACAAAGGCGAAGTATTGTCTCTTCCGGTCAACCGCAACTCTGGTACTCCAGAGCCACTCCTGTGCACGAACATCCTGTCGGCTTCCCTCCCCCCTCCATGGGGCAGACTGCCGCCCCCGGTGGCACTCCTGGCCAGAGCTGACTCTGGCGCGGTCGGTGGTATCTAACCCCAGTCGCTGTGGCCAGCATTGAACATTGTAACCACTGGACCACACGGGAGGCCCTATATATTATTATATTAACACTTTGGTTATTGATAGAGCTGGATCATTTATAAAGCAAATTATGAAAATATAACCATGTCTGACCAGAGCAGTCAGTAGGCAGTATGGCAGGGATCTCAAATTCCAGTCTTGAAGGGCCACATTTTCTGCTGGTTGATGGTACATTTTAGCACTTAATTTAAGTCATTTAAGTGGATAAAGAGTCCACAGGCTTTGTTTCAAAGGCGTACATTTTCTTAAATTTACGTAAATTTGAGTTAAACCTGCAGACACTGCGGCCCTCCAGGACTGGAGTTAAACCTCCAGGACACTGCAGACACGGCCCTCCAGGACTGGAGTTGAACCTGCAGACACTGTGGCCCTCCAGAACAGGAGTTAAACCTGCAGACACTGTGGCCCTGGAGTTAAACCTGCAGACCAGGACTCCAGGAGAGTTAAACCTGCCCTCCAGGACTGGAGTTAAACCTGCAGACACTGTGGCCCTCCACGACTGGAGTTAAACCTGCAGACACTGCGGTTTGAAGTTTGTCCATTCCTAAAACGTTATGCAATGTTCTCCGCAATGTAAAGGATTATGGTCACAGCAGTAAAAAAAGGCCAACAGGATGCTGGTATTTACAGCAAAAAGCATAGGAACTTGCCCAGGTATTTAGCAAGCTAGTGTGGGAGACTAGTAATTGGCTAACTGAATGCGAGCTGGTGTATCCATGCAAGATAACTTTGCTTTGCTTTTGTCCACACCAAATAGTCAAATGAAACCTACACTCTTGATCAAAACAAACAAGCTGCAAGAAAACCCAATATTCTTTTGCAAAGTATCATGTACTGGTCGAACAAGAGGGGCCTTTTCTCACTGTCCTGGGTTCACATCCTGGGTTCTGATCCCCTCCTAAGGGCAGGTGCACATGCAGATAACATGTGTACAAATCACCTGTGCAACCCCCGAATTACGTTCAAATTCCTTGTGCACCTCCTCTGTATGTGGCTGGCATTTATAACTCCACATCTCATGTGTTTCAGCACTTAACGTGTAAAGTGCCCAATTTAAGTCATTGATTGGCTAAAGAGTCCACACAGGCCTAAATTTAGCTGTAGATTGAAAAAACAGCCCTCCAGGAATGTACTGGAATGGAGCTAGTATTGGCATTGAGTGCATTGAGTGCATTGGCATCGATCCAGGAAGTGTCTTTTAATCTGCATTTAATCTTTGATTAAAAGATTAAATAGTACATACTGGTAAAGCTTTTGAGATGGCAGAGAGTTCCAAAACAGAGGTCCCCTATAACTGAGGAAGAATTGCCTGAGCCTTCCTCTGAGTGAATTTGCTGTGCAATCTGTACAAATACACGAAGGGGATTCGCCTTGCCACCTGTCCTTCGGAGGTTACAGTTAACCGACTGACTGACCGTGAACCCTGCTTGAACCATGGTGGGGTTCATCAAGCTGACTCTCGCGTGTGTCTGCAGGCACAGTGAGCCGAAACTGCACTGACCAAGGCTGGTCCAGACCCCACCCTCCCTACTACATCGCCTGCATCGTGGAGGACCAGATACCAGAGGAGAGAGGCATTCTGGGAATCTGGGGGTCGGGAGAGAGAGAGGGAGGGGAGGGGAGGGGTGTTCTGAAAGCATTTTAATCACAAAATTTACCATCTGAGGCCAATGCCGTCATCATAGAACATTATCCGATTCATAAACATTGGAAATGGCAGCTTCTTTAATGTTATTAAATGTGTATGAGGTACATTTTCAAGTGCCTTTAGTAGAAATGCAGGAAAAAAAGGGCAAATAGCACTGAAACTCTGTGAAAGTGTTTTGTAGTTCTGTAGTTGATTTTACGTGTCCTACAGGAGTCCTACTTTGCCACAGTGAAGAGGATTTATACAATCGGGTACAGCACGTCCCTGACGTCACTCATCATCGCGGTCGCCATCCTGCTGCATTTCAGGTAAGGGGTTTCAAGTAAGGTGTTTCAGTTAAAGGATTTCAGTAAGGCTTTCAAACTGTGGTCAAGGCTTAAACAAAGTGGAATGCTTCCCCCGCATTCCTCTGCTAATCAAACATTTCCCAGTCGAACGTAAGGATGTTGGTGCACTCTTTGCCAATAATTCTCCAGAACAGTGATCCTTTCAGCAGCTTCGTCTCAAAATTCTTCTAAGAAATTATCAGATCAGTTACATATTTACTGCAAAAGGGTATGTATGTTGTTCTCTCTTCATTTATGGTCATTCAAGGGACTGTTTGTTAAAAAGGCCCAGATATTAAAGACTACTGTTCTTCCAATGGAATTCTCACGCACTGCATACCTGCGCCTTTGGGCAGGGTGAGAGTAGCAGCAAACCCTGCAAACGTCCCACAAGCCACCGTCATCCATCAATCATCAACCTCCCAGACTGCCGGCAATATTGACAGGATTCATTCAATATGATAGAAATACAAATACATTTTACATTTACATTTTAACCATTTAGCAGACGCTCTTATCCAGAGCGACTTACAAGATGTGCGTTAATACATGATAGGAACAATCATAGTTTGTGCACAAGATCAGTGCAGTAATACAGCGATAGACAGCCAAAGGAGGCTGAGTGGAGGGGTCTGGCTGGGGTGTAGGGTGTGATGAGTATAAATGAACCTAAATAAATAAATCACCTGAATTAACACATTGAATAAAAAAAGCCAGTGCTAGAGTGTGGGGATTGGAGGGACCAACATGCAGTCTGAAGAGGTGAGTTGTTCAGTATAGGAAGCAGGTTCCGCTGTCCTGACCCCAGCTGACTGTGTTTTTACAGGAGGCTCCACTGCGCTCGTAATCACATTCACGTCCAGCTGTTCCTCTCCTTCATCCTGAAGGCTGTGGCCGTGCTTGTGAAGGATGCTACCCTGTTTCCCGGGGACGACATCGACCACTGCTCCTTGTCCACTGTAAGTACACTCCACACTATACTACACACTCTCCACTGTAAGTACACTGCCCACTGTAAGTGCACTGCACGCTGTACACTAAGTACATTGCACACTACACACTCTCCACTGTAAATACACTGCACACTACACACTGTCCCCTGTAAGTACATTGCACACTGTACACTGTAAGTACATTGCACACTACACTACACACTCTCCACTGTAAATACATTGCACACTACACACTGTCCCCTGTAAGTACATTGCACACTGTACACTGTAAGTACATTGCACACTAGTAGTGCACACTCTCCACTGTAAGTACACTACACACTAAAGTAATCAAATCAAATCAAATCAAATGTATTTGTATAGCGCTTTTCACAACTGAATTGTCACAAAACGCTTAACAGAGGGGGAACCCAGGCCTAGACCCCCCCAAAAGCAAGCCTAAAGGCAACAGTGGCAAGGAAAAAAACCCTTGGTAGGGAGAAACCTTGGGAGGAACCAGACTAAAAGCGGGGGAGCCCATCCTCTTCTGGCCGGCACAGGGTGTGTCCAAAAAAGACCATGTCATGGTCAGTCCAAGGTGACTCAGGGCTGAAAGACTTTGCCCCTCCTGAGTTAGGTAGTCAGCGGGGGGGCTAAACCACGTGGAGAGGGTCCGGATGCAGGAACTGGGGTTGGCGTGGGGTGAGGGTTGATGGGGGCAGCCCACACTTCTCGCAGGATCTAGGGCTCGGGGGCAGGTGCCCCCGAGTCAGAGGCCGAGGCAGAGAAGAGAACATGCAGTCAGAAAAAAAGCAGTGCTATAGCCAGTAGCATTATGTAAGAGCAGGGGAGCACAAGCATAGGAAATATACAGTTAGCCCCGACAGGTGTAAGCTATGGCAGCATACCTATTAGGAGAGGGACAGAGAAAACACGCAGCCATGAGAGAGTTCCAAACCATCCACACCTGATCAAGGATAACCAGCATAACAGTGGTGGTAACACATTGAGGAGGTGACAGTATGGAAAGTTTCTCACTCCATAAGACACTAGGGCACGGCCTTCTCCAGCTCTCCACCTAGACTATGTTTGGCAGTAGGCTAAGCTAATCTACACTTAAAAATTGAAACTGTGTCCGAATCCCTAACATGCCTTGGTAAACCGTTCCACAACAGAGGAGCTCTAAAAGAGAAGGTTCTACCACCAGCTCTGCTTTTCAACATTCTAGGGAGTAATAGATGGCTGGCTTCTTGTGAACGAAGCAGTTGTGTCGGCTTATAAGGGGCAATCATTTCGGTCAGATATAATGGTGCAAGTCCGTTCACTGCTTTAAAAGTTAGCAACAGTACTTTATAATCAGCCCGATATTTAATAGGAAGCCAATATAGTGATGCTAAGACAGGAGTAATGTGCTCATACTTCTTGGATCTAGTCAAAATACGTGCTACTGTATTCTGTACTAGTTGAAGACTCTTTAGAGAGCTACTAGAGGAGCCGGATAATAAGGCATTACAATAGTCTAGCCTCGATGCGACAAAAGCATGCATCAAGGTTTTTGCATCCTCTAATGACAGAAAGTACCACCTTCATTAAAAATCCACACCTTTATAGATTTCAGTGATCATTCTGGCTTCACGTTTACATTTTTAACATATTATGCATAACTGATCCTGGATCCGAGTCCACAATCGACCCTTATGCGGGTGGGGTTTAGATTGGGGTGGAAATCTTCTGATCCTGGGACCACATTCAATTCTGTGGGATACTGGAACCACAGACTGTCTAGTTGTATGAAAATAAACCACGGCAGAGTGGTGTGATGCGGTCCCAAGGCAAAGCCGAGGTGTGATGTGAGGTAGTGTGCAGCTGTTAACCACCCTGAAGTGGTTTATTTTTGTACAGCTGCAAAGCCTGGAGTGGTTTATTCTGCATACACCATGGCTACTTACAACAGAAATACTTAAACACACACTCAAACATAACTCATAACTCATTTGTTTTAGGATATGCTATTGTCAATTTGTTACTTTTTCTGTAATTTTCAGTTAAAAAATCAAATGTTCAGTTGATATTGAATGTTGAACGTCTTGTGCATAGAGTTAGATTAAATATATACTGCACCTCAATGGTCTTGTGTATTGATTTGGAAACGTGATAAGGCCACTTTTGCTGGAACTTCTTCATAGCCGTGCATTATTATGTTCCAGCAGTTTACTGGAAAATAATCAACATCCTCTTGACCAATGCAAACCAAGTCGTGGTATAACAAAAAATGATCAACACCCTGTCGACCAATCAGAATCAAGTACTTAACCAAGCCGTGGTATGAGTTGCTTTATTGACACAGATCCCACGTAAATCTATACAAGCTCTGCCCTGACTGGGTGATTAGGCCTCCCAGACTCTGTAAGAGGCTCCGGGAAGCTATACGAAAATGTGGATTTTATTATTCTCAAACGTGTATAGCTTTTCACTGACAGACTGATGATGTGTTTGAGTGAACTACATTTTTTTTTTTTAAATACCCTTTTTGATTTGATTTGTCTTGGGAAGCACTCTCAATCAAGCAATAACTGTTATTTTATCTAGTGCTCTTCACATCTGGGGTCCCAGGGGCGCTGAACAATTAAAAACGTATTGCAGAAGTACAAGCAGGGCATTTTTCTGTCAGTTACATACACATACAAGTGCCATTACAGGTAGAGAAAATTGTCAATTTCATACACGTTACATAAAAGGACGATCAAAGAGAAATGTCTTCAATTAATTTGATTGCTTTGAGATTACCTCTTTGAATTGAGTAATATAAAATAAAGATTATTATTATTATTATTATTATTATTGTTATGCATCATTATTATATGTATGATGCGTAAGGGCGGGAGGCCTTACCCGCAGTACCACAGGCCTGTGGTACTGCGGTGCTTGGAGGGGGTGTTGGCTGTTAGCTCTGCCGCCGGTAAAGTGGACTGGCGTCTGTGTGACCAGGTGGCGTGCAAGGCCGCAGTGGTGTTCTGCCACTACTGTGTCATGACCAACTTCTTCTGGCTCCTGGTGGAGGCGCTATACCTCAACACCCTCCTCCTCTCCTCCCTCCACTGCTTCCTCTGGCACTTCGTCCTGATGGGCTGGGGTGAGTCTACTTCCGTTTTATTCATTCATTTGATTTATTTCATTCTTACTATGCAGGGGGGGAAAAAGTTTAAAAGCGTCAAGTGCAGATATGTTGTGTAGTGTAAGGTACAAAATAACTTTGACCCCAACACTGTAAAACAGTTTAAAATCTGTTACTGTCCTGCAAAAAAGGAAAGATAAAAACAGTAAGAGAGGATTTTTTTTCACAAGCAATTGCTCCACCATGGCTAAGTTATTGACCTATTATATCATAAATATTCACAAAACAGCCTGACAGGCTATCCATTGCGCTTGTGTAGTCGTAGCAACCACTTTTTTAAATACTATTTGAGGAACATGCTGGAGAGACTGTTTGAGAGTAAGCAATGCACGTAGCTCAGATATGCAAATAAGCAATGCAAATGCTGTCCAGCGTTCTTTTGAGCACCCTCAAAATCGAAAAGCAATTTCACTCATGAAGGATCAGAAGCCTTATCTTGTAATTATTCTAAATCTGGGAGTGGTGTGAGCCAAGCGACTCATTATTCCCAAAGTGTTTCAAGTAATAACTTGGATGCAGTTGAATTAAAGTAATTTATGAAACGATTCATTTTAATCTTCAATTCTACTGCTATTCCTCCAGTTTTTTTGAGATTTTGATTTTTCAATCTTAATTTTGCATTTGCTGTTTATATTCCCCACTGTTGTGTTTGTTGACTCTATCAAAAGGCTTATTTACAATTAATTTAGTTATTTGTGTATTATCATTTCAAACACTGATTAAGTTGATCAAGTCGAATCAAGTTGTCTTTTTAAATTATTATTCATGACTGTTTGAAAGTATTCCTCTCTTTTTGTCCCTCAGGGGTTCCCATAGTTTTTATCATCCTGTGGATTGTGTCCAGGGTTTATTTTGAAGATACAGAGTAAGTGGAGTTCCAATACAGTCCGACCTCAGCCTGTGGTGCTTTCTTATGCTGCGCTTGACCATGTGTTGAAATGTTTAACCCCGTTTTTAGCCAATTCTACATTTTCTACCAACTTTGAACATCAAATCGTATTTGTAAGGCTGTGATTGCATTGCATTGCATTGCATTGCATTGCATGTCCTTTGTCGGTTTGGGAGAGGCGAGACGAGCATCCGGCTCCCCTCCAATGCACACGCCACCAACGGAATGGTGGTCCAAATTCCTTTGGTCAAGTCTCTCAGTTCCCGCTTCCCACGCGTTTTCCCCGTCAGTTAATCAACCTTCCCCTCAAGACGTTCCACTTGAACCCACGCTGTGCAATGCGGCCCTGGGAAAAGGGCGTCTGGCTGGACTGAGCTAATCAGCGGTCTGTCTCCCACTCAGGTGTTGGGACATCAACGAGGAGTCTAAGTACTGGTGGATAATCAAGGGCCCGATCGTCGTGTCTATTGCGGTGAGTTGCATGAGGAGGAAGCCCCTGTACATGTGCCATTAACCTCTCCGCTTTTGCGCGATCCAAGGAAATCGCTCCTCTTGCATGCAGATGCATATAATATATGGTGGTATAATGGTTAGGGAGCTGCACTTGTGACCCGGAAGTTGCAGGTTTAATTGCCAGGTGGCAGCTCTGCCGTTGTACCATTGAGCAAGGTACTTAACCTGTATTTCTTTAGCAAATACCATGCTGTATAAATGGATTGTGTATAAAGAGCTGTTTTTAATGCCCTGGTGGAGAGCTATCATGAGAATACCGTTTGGCCCATAGGCTCGTCATCTACCTTCTGTCAGTGGCACCTGACACCTCTCTGTGTGCTGTGTGATGGCATGCTCCATTTGAACTCCATCTCCCCACCCTGTCCCCCTTCATCTTCAACAGGTCAACTTTGTCCTGTTCATGAACATCATCAGAATCTTGGGACAGAAGCTGAACCCTCGTTTGATTCACTTCAACAACTCCTCACACTACAGGTGAGATCAGTCAGGTGAGATCGCTCTCTCTCTCTTCTGTTTTTGGCTGAGTCTCTCTCTCTCTCTTTCTCTTTTTTTGTCTCAGGCGTTTGGCCAGAGCCACCCTGCTCCTGGTTCCTCTGTTCGGGACCCATTACATGGTGTTCAGCTTCCTGCCGGACCATGTCCACGTGGGCGTGCGGCTCTCCATTGAGCTCTGCTTCGGATCCTTCCAGGTAAATACTTCCCACCCCCGGTGCTAACGAGGTGCGGACTGGCCGAGGAAGAGAGAGAAAATTCCCACCCTCTGCTGTTCTCATAAGACAAAACGAGTTGTCTTATGAGAACAGCTGGTGCCTTCGTCAGGGCATAAGGTCCATCTCCACAGACTATAGGCAGCAGTCTAGTATAATGGTTAGGGAACTGGACTTGTAACTCAGAGGTTGCTGGTTCGATTCCCAGGGGGGGGCACTGCCGTTGTACCCTTAAGCAAGGTACTTAACCTGAATTGCTTCAGTAAATATATCCAGCTGTAAGAAATGTAATGTAAACTGTGTAAGTCGCTCTGGATAAAATGTAACTACTTTCTTTAATACCGGGTGCAAATGAACAGCTGTTGGCAAACTATTGAATAAAAGTGAAAAATATTGACTGAACTGCATAATCAAGTCTTTGAATATTGCGGTTCTCCGCTGTCAAGATAAAAAGGTAGTTGTGTAAGAAGATAAAATTAGAAATGGGCAGCACAGCCAACCATCTGTAGAATTCCAGGTAACCATGGTTACTTTTGCCAATGGAATCCGGGGCTCACCAGGTGGCGTTTGAGCTGGTGTCCGTATTTGTTTGCATCTGTGCTGCGTTTCTGAAAGCTGTTTGTGTACACGAGGCATCTTGGGCTGGCCGAGAGACCTGGCCATGTGAGGACATGTCGACGGGGGAAGAATGATGTGGGAGGAGAGTGGGTACGAGGGATGGCTGATGTAGCGAATTCAGTGAGATACGGGGAACTGAGAAAACCGCTGCCATGTTTAACCATGTACTCGCCAGCAGACTTGGCCTCCCAAACTTCCCCAAAGCCTTGTTTACACCTACCTTTAACCCTTTGAGATGTGAGTTTTCTGAGAGTTATAGTTCTAATTCAATTCCAGTTCTAGTGTTCTATTCTGGAATTCTTTGAGGATGACAGTAGCATCCCTTTACGATGTCATCAATTAGAATCAGCTAGAATGTTACGACACGTTCTAAAACAAACGTCATAGTGTGACAGCACTCCTGTGGGCCGGCAGCTGTGATACACGTGTGCTCCTGACCACTCGTATAGAATGAAAGGAATGGTTGTAAACCTTCTCTACGGACGTTTTTCTTACATTGATAGATTCTATCACAATACAATTAGTGATATGAAAACTGACATTAAATATAGAATAGGGTTATATATACATTCAATTTCATTCATTCAATGTTAAGCATTTAAATAAATAATAATAATTAATAATATATTATTCAGTGTTTTGATTGAATATTTCACATTTAAATGATTTAAAATGGTTTCTTTTTATGAACTCTTTTGAGCCTCCAGCTTCATATGGAGCCACTTGTACTCGTATGACCTCTTGTATGGTCTGCGGAACAGGTGACCCCATCACCCCACTACTCATGCTACTGAATAATATGTATGTTTTGGAGTATATCTCTGTGACAGGGAGAGGTGGAGGGAGGAGTAGAGAGGGCTGCTGTCAGGTGTTCCTGTTCCCTCCCACAGCCTGGAGAGGACTACAGGGCCTTGGACAGCAGCGGCCTCACTTACAGGCAGGCTCACCTGAGCCTAATGAGCAATCAACTCCGCTGTGAGCCATTGCCTTCATTAGGCCATTATAAAAGCACAGCATACCATGCCTGAGGAGAGAGTTTTGGGGCATGGAGGAAGTAGTGTGGTTTCTTTGGTTGCTGTTTCCCTCGAAGGACTAGTTTGATTTAACTGCTTTATTTCCGTATTTTGTTGTTACATTTTTGCATAAGGATAATAAATTGGCCTATCGGACCTTAGTTATTTTGTTTGATCTTCCATCTACTCACCACCTGGCATGGTGCCCACCTTGCAGAATCTCATTTGAGATGATTTCAGTTTCTGCCTCTGAAAGGTTCTTCTTCTTTTTTTATGTCTGTCAGGTAATGGGAATTCCCCGCTCCCTATCACATTTTATGGGGTCAATGTATGTTAATCACCCATTCTGTGAATGAATTGATTGATATTTATCACCATACTCGTGTGGATACTAACAAATGCTGTGCCTACACATCTTTGATGGATGCGGAGGGACTTGTGAGTTTGTATCCAAACAAGTAAATGTAAATGTAAATGAGTAAATGTACACAATATTTTACGAAAGTTTGATAAATGAGGCCCACTGGCTGTATCTATGATGGGCACCTGCACAGTTCAGAAGGGAAGGATATATTAACGGGAGGCAGAAAATGACACGGTGATGAATATTTACTTTAGTTTTTGTTTCTGATAATGTAGTGTCACTGAATATGCAAACAATTAAGCATAACAATGAGACAGTATATACAGTTAGGTCTGCAAATATTTGGACAGTGACACAATTTTCATAATTTTGTCCCTGTACGCTACCACAATGGATTTGAAATGAAATAATCGAGATGCAATTGAAGTGCAGACTTTAAGCTTTAATTTGAGGGTATTTACATCAAAATTGGAGGAAGGGTTTAGGAATTGCAACAATTTTAATACATAGACCCCTCATTTCAAGGGACCTAAAGTAATTGGACAAATGAATATAATCATAAATAAAATGTTCATTCTTAATACTTTGTTGAGAATCCTTTGCAGGCAATGACTGCCTGAAGTCTGGAACCCATGGACATCACCAAACGCTGGGTTTCCTCCTTTGTGATGCTTTGCCAGGCCTTGACTGCAGCTGTCTTCAGTTGTTGTTTGTTTGCAGGTCTTTCTGCCTTAAGTCTTGTCTTAAGCAAGTGGAATGCATGCTCGATCGGATTGAGATCAGGTGATTGACTCGGCCATTGTAGAATATTCCACTTCTTTGCCTTGTAAAACTCCTGGGTTGCTTTCGCAGTATGTTTTGGGTCATTGTCCATCTGTACTGTGAAGCGCCGTCCAATCAACTTTGCTGAATTTGGCTGAATGTGAGCAGACAGAATGTTCCTATAGACTTCAGAATTCATGCGGCTGCTTCCGTCTTCTGTCATATCATCAATAAACACTAGTGACCCAGTGCCATTGGAAGCCATGCATGCCCATGCCATCACACTACCTCCACCATGTTTTACAGATGATGTGATGTGCTTTGGATCATGAGCCGTTCCAAGCCTTCTCCATACTTTTCTCTTCCCATCATTCTGGTACAGGTTGATCTTAGTTTCATCTGTCCAAAGAATGCTGTTCCAGAACTGGGATGGCTTTTCTAGATGTGTTTTGGCGAACTCTAATCTGGCCTTTCTATTCTTGAGGCTTATGAATGGTTTGCACCTTGTGGTGAACCCTCTGTATTTGCTCTCGTGAAGTCTTCTCTTTATGGTAGACTTGGATAATGATACGCCTACTTCCTGGAGAGTCTTCCTCACTTCACTAGATGTTGTGAAGGGGTTCTTCTTTACCATGGAAAGGATCCTGCGATCATCAACCGCTGTTGTCTTCCGTGGACGTCCGGGCCTTTTTGTGTTGCCGAGCTCACCAGTGCGTTCCTTTTTCTCAGAATGTACCAAACTGTTGATCTGGCCACTCCTACTGTTTCTGCTATCTCTCTGATGGATTTCTTCTTTTTCGCAGCCTAAGGATGACCTGTTTCACTTGCATTGAGAGCTCCTTTGACCGCATGTTGTGGATTCGCAGCAACAGCTTCCAAATGAAAATGCCACACCTGAAATCAACTCCAGACCTTTTACCTGCTTAATTGATGATGAAATAACGAGGGAATAGCCCACACCTGCTCATGAAACAGCTTTTGAGTAAATTGTCCAATTACTTTAGGTCCCTTGAAATGAGGGGTCTATGTATGAAAATTGTTGCAATTCCTAAACCCTTCCTCCAATTTTGATGTAAATACCCTCAAATTAAAGCTGAAAGTCTGCACTTCAATTGCATCTCGATTATTTCATTTCAAATCTATTGTGGTAGCGTACAGGGCCAAAATTATGAAAATTGTGTCACTGTCCAAATATTTCCAGACCTAACTGTATAATGGTTACAATTCAAATTGCTGTATTAAATGATAAATAAAACCTAAATACTTTCTTTGTTATCTTTCCACTAAGGGTCTCATTGTAGCTGTTCTGTACTGCTTTCTCAACAAGGAGGTGAGTATTGCACAGCCTAGAACTCTGTCACTCATCAGTGTTATAACACTATTCACTATATTGGAGTTAGAGAAAGTATCATTCTCCCTGTTCTTTTTCATTGAAATCTTACCATGCCTCTATTACCAACCTTTTTAACCCATTAATGCCCACATTTTCCCCAGAGATTTCTAATATATGATCATTTGAACAACCTTCCATATAAACATGTTGTGCAGTTTTTTTCACAATATATATTTTTTTCCCAAGCAATGATGATTCGAATGTACGGCCACTTTAGTGGCTGGTAGGCACATACCTTGTAAGAACCCCTATGCAATGTTATAGTGTATTTTGTTGAAAAATGAGTCTTAGGCACATTGTGTCATCTTTTATCAATGAAAACTTTATCAAATACATGATATGATGTCATTTAAGAGCCCAACTGTTCTCAAGAAAACATTGCAAATAACATGGATAAACTGAATACCAGTGATAAAATGTCTAATTTTATGGAACACAACCCATATCAGGAGTAATCCTGTTCAAAATTAAAGAACAATATTCTTAAACATTAGAAAACCATTAAAAAAATATAAAACACCTATGAATTCATCTTCTTTCAGGTAAAAATAATTCAAATATATTAAACAATTTTGTCCTGAAAACAGACAGAACATTACCATTTTAATTAAACGGATCATGTTTTTCATGTACTGTGATAAAAGAAACTCAGAAATTCCCTGTTTCCATGTTTGTCGCGACAGTAACCACACTGTCCACATTCCATCTCACAAGAAATGTTCCTTTTTCAACAAGGAATTCAGATTCCCCTCTCTCCCTTCTCTTGAATCTCAGAGCTGGTGTCAGCGGAACACCAAAGAGACGGTTTTCACGGAGTGTACCACAGCTTCCATAGCCCCTCTTGCACATCTCATCAATCAATGACAAACTTGTAAAGAGATTATCATGATAAAATTTGCATCCAGGTGGGACATTAGCTCTCTCAGCCAAGCCAAGAACAACACTCGGTCCTTGACCCAGGCCAGTTTTAGCCAGTCGTATGTAGGTCCCTGATAGACAAAGCCGGATGATGATGCAAGGCTCCATATCTTGTAGCCAGGGTTGGGTTGTAACGGAATACATGTAACGGCGTTACGTAATCAGAATACAAAAATCAAGTAACTGTATTCAGCTCGCGTTACATTTGAAAAACGAGTAATCTGAATACAGTTACTTTAATAAACCTGAAGTGAATACATTTTGGATTACTTCTTGGAATTCTTGGTGGAAAGTTTTCCTTACAAACATTAATGAGCTGATATTCATTACTAAAGTTACAGCATGAAATTATCACGCCTACATGATTATCATGCCTACATGATTATCATCACACAGCTCACGAAAACTACAGCCGCTGCACAGAACCAAAAAACTGCGTTAAAAAAAATGCGTTTAAAAAAAAGCGCGCGCCCACACTCAGACAAACATTGATAGGGACAAGATGGAAGAAAAGTCAGCTTTTAGTTTGTGGCGTTATCGACACAATTTCCAGTTTAAAGAAGAACATGGGAAAAATCTGTCGGTCCAGTGTACCTTGTGTCTTCCAGGAATAAAGATACTGTCGGCATCAAAGGACTCGACTTCGAATCTTAAAAAGCACTTGGAGTAAGTCGACATTAGCTAACCTTCAGTTTAATGAACACAGTTCTGCAGTAATTTGCTGTTACCTGACCTTAGCCTACGGTTTGAGGCATCGCATTAACTGCTCTGCTAATTTTATACTGCTTTCTTTATTGTTGAAACGATTACATTTTATTTTATTATTTTTATTTTTCCCAGTTTTCTCCCAATTTGGTAGACAATTGTACTCTACTATACGTCAATTACGTTATGCACTGCCGAGCATTCGCCGCTACACAGCCCGCCAACACTGGCACTTTTCTAAGCCATATCCCTTACAAGTCGCTGTTATTCCAGTGCCAAAAAAGTTTCAAAAGTTATTACATTGTTTCAGATGCTGTGTTTGAGTTATGCTCATGATGAGCCATCAAAACAGTAAAAGAACTTGCCTTTCAATATCCCTTTGTTTTTTATTATGATTAATTTTGAATCTGTCCATTCTAATTCCATAACATGTTAATGACGATGACTACAACAAAAAATGCAGATACAATGTTGCATATATTTAGCTAAATTGACATCTCAAATGTATTAGTGTTTATTATTAAATGAACAGAAGCTGACCTGACCTCAACACAGTGGAAAGTTGAACATGACATCCTTTTTCAAAGTGTAATGCATAATAACTATTTAAATGTATTACTGATCAAATAAAAAAGTGAACATGGCGTGTGCAAAACTTTGAGCACCCTTTTAGTACTAAGTAGCACCACCTTTGGCTATATAACAGCTTCCCAATGTCTCCTGTACCCCAAAACATACCCATCTGTGATGGAAAAAGTAAGTAATCGAAAAGTATTCTAAAAGTAATCTGATTACGTTACTTTTTTGAGACATGTAACTGTATTCGTATCGGCTTACTTTCAGAGCCGTGTAATCAGTATTCAGGCACTAATTACATTTACAAAGTAACCCTCCCAACCCTGCTTGTAGCCAAAGTATATTGGCTTTCCCTTGATAAACTGTTTGCATCCATGTCTGCCGAAGTACTCGATCATCATCTCATCCACAGACAGATGTTCAACAATTGGCACTGCTTTGTTGATTTTGTTGAACTCCTTAAAAATTGAATGTACCTTGAAGAAAGGGTCATCTGTACTTTTGGTGTTGTCCACCACATGTACAGAAGCCATGATGTCATCAAACCTGTTTCTGCGCATGGCTGCTTTTATTCTGGCATTGGAGAGATCTTCATCTTCTGACCATAGAAGACATTGACGTGGAACAGAGTTATAACCAGAGGTCAAAAGTATGTCATAGAATGTGAGCAGCTCATCTTCCCCCAGATTGAGTGAGGTTTTATCTTTCTGTGCGGCATACATATTCAACATTTCAAGGGTAATATTGCGCAGAGATTTGCGGTAAAATGTGAGAAAAATCTCAGCAGGATCATTTGAGGTTACAATGGGGTTTTAGGTTTAAAGGGAGGAATGTGACAACCACTAAACTTCTCCTTTGGTACTGTGAATTTCCGGTCTTTGTTTTTGGTTGCTTGCAATGTGCACTTCTTTTTGGTTGGTGGACAGTATTCATCATTGTCTGCAGCATGGACTATCTCTTCTGACTGTGTAGACACATTCTCTTCAGTTACATGAGATTCTGCATCAGTACCTGGCTCTGTATGTATCTCATCAATATCTGGCTCTGTAAGTACTTCATCAATATTTGGCTCAGTACCTGGAACTAAAGGTCATAAAACCTCAATGGCATGGGTTGATGCTTGTCTCTTGAGCAACCTTGATGGCAGGCGTTTGAAATCACCACATGTGTCATTGTCAGAGCCATCACTGTCACAGTCTGTGTCAAGAGCATTTTTCTCAGACTCTGGCACGACTGTGATAGTTGTGATAGTCTGCTGCGGATAATTGTTGTCAAGAATGTCCAAAACCTCTGCTAAAGTGTACCTGAAAGTCAGTAATATTAGACAATTAGTGAAGAAATAGTGTTTTAATTTCTATTTATTACATAGGATTACACCCGCTAAGGTAAAAATGCCTTTAGATATGTATATGCCCACCTGTATATGCCTCCTTTAGTGAGTGTGTATGTGAGTGAGTGAGTACTGGGAATATGATAGGAATCGATAAATGCACATTATAATAATTGCACATTGCAATATCTACCTTGTCCATAACATGTTTGCAGTCTGTTGATAAATGACTAATGTTGGTGATAAATTCAAATCAAGAAATATTGTTTATAACCACTGGATATTCTTTTGAAACTGTTTCCTAAAACGGTCCGATCATACTGTACTTCATATGAGCTTCCCCTCACCCTTTAGGACAGAAAGATGAGAAATGTCTCAGAGTGTGTTCCAGAGCTGAAACTGACAGAATGGGTCTTTATACAGGAGTCACATGGGATGACCAGATGTCCTACGTTTTGACTCGTTGTCCCGCCTCCCACATCAATGGACGTTGTCCTGAATTTGTATAAAATAATAACACAATGTACCCCCCCCACCCCGCCACACTCAACAATATCATCACCTCTGTATCAACAAACGTCGTTTGAGATTTCCCTCATTTTACATTTTACAAATTCATCCTGCTTGTCCTGCAGTTGGGCTTTTTGACTCTGTTTAAACAAGTTTCCAGGAAATTAGAACGCAGATGGCGCCTCATAGAATACAAGCACGCCCTTACTACAGCTAGGTCATCGTTCTTCTCAAAATTAATTGACCAGAATAAAAACAACCCAAGATTTCTATTTAACACGGTAGCTAAACTGACAAAAAATCAGTCTTCAGATTGCATCAGTTATCCTTCTAACTATAATTCTAATGACTTCATGAACTTGTTTACTGATAAGATTGAGACAATCAGAGAACAAATTATGAAAATGACTCCAATATCTAGCACTCCAACTCCCGAGATGGCACAGGGCTATCAGGAGCAGGGTTGTGTAGAGACCCTTGAGTTTTTCACTCCCTTGGATCTGGACACATTTTGTAAACTGGTTATGTCCTCCAAATCATCTACATGTCTGTTAGACCCCATACCAACAAAGCTTATTAAAGAGCTTTTTCCTGTGCTAGGCCAGCCCATGTTAGATATCATAAATACATCCCTATTATTGGGTTGCGTACCTAAGTCTTTAAAAGTGGCAATAATCAAGCCTCTTCTAAAGAAACCAAATCTTGATCCTGTTAATCTGAAGAACTATAGGCCCATTTCAAATCTTCCCTTTTTGTCAATTTTTTTTTAGAAATCTGTAGCTCAACAGTTAACTACTTTCCTAAAAACTAATAATCTATATGAAACACTACAATCAGGTTTTAGACCAAACCATAGCACTGAGACGGCACTTATTAAAGTTGTAAATGACTTACTGTTAGCATCGGATACTGGTTGTGTTTCTATTCTAGTGCTCCTTGATATAAGTGCTGCTTTTGACACTATTGACCACCAGATTCTCCTTCACAGGCTAGAAAACCTGGTTGGTTTGCGTGGACGGGCACATGGTTTAAATCATACTTATCAGACAGGTTTCAATTTGTGCAATTAGATCAAGAGTTCTCTGACTACTCTCAGGTTAAATATGGTATTCCACAAGGCTCAGTGCTGGGACCATTACTGTTCTCATTATACTTGCTACCACTGGGTAATGTTATTCGTAAACATGGTGTGAATTTCTATTGCTATGCAGATGATACACAGCTGTACATATCAATGAAACCAGGTGAAATACTTCAACTCACTCAATTAGAGGCTTGTATCTCTGATATAAAGAATTGGATGACAGTACATTTCCTGCTTTTAAATTCAGATAAAACAGATGATGGTTTTGGGCCCCCAAAAATTAAGGAACAAGTTGGATCTGCAGTTAAATGCAGGTGATTGCATAGTTGCATCAAGTCTAATGGTTAAGAACCTTGGTTTTATTATTGACACTCATTAAAAACACTTCCAGAGTAGCTTTCTTTCACCTAAGAAACATTCGGCACATTCTGTCATTAGAGGATGCAAAAACCTTGATGCATGCTTTTGTCGCATCAAGGCTAGACTATTCCTCCTCCTCTAGTAGCTCTCTAAAGAGTCTTCAACTAGTACAACTAATACAGTGGCACGTATTTTGACTAGATCCAAGAAGTATGAGCACATTACTCCTGTGTTAGCATCACTACATTGGCTTCCTGTTAAATAGCGGGCTGATTATAAAGTACTGTTGCTAACTTTTAAAGCAGTGAACGGACTTGCACCTATATATCTGACCGAAATGATTGCCCCCGTTCACAAGAAGCCGGCCATCTATTACTCCCTAGAATTTTGAAAAGCACAGCTGGTGGTAGAACCTTCTCTTTTACAGCTCCTCTGTTGTGGAACGGTTTACCAAGGCATGTTAGGGAGTCGGACACAGTTTCAATTTTTAAGTCTAGATTAAAAACATATCTTTTCAGCCTAGCCTACTGCCAAACATAGTCTAGGTGGAGAGGTGGAGAAGGCCGTGCCCTAGTGTCTTATGTAGTGAGAAACTTTCCATACTGTCACCTCCTCAATGTGTTACCACCACTGTTAGGCTGGTTATCCTTGATCGGGTGTGGATGGTTTGGAACTTTCTTGGCTGCGTGTATTCTCTGTCCCTCTCCTAATAGGTATGCTGCCATAGCTTACACCTGTGGGGGCTATCTGTATATTTCCTATGCTTGTGCTCCCCTGCTCTTACATAATGCTACTGGCTATAGCACTGCTTTTTTTCTGACTGCATGTTCTCTTCTCTGCCTTGGAAGACACCAGACACCTGCCCCCGAGCCCTAGATCTTGCGAGAAGTGTGATCTGCCCCTATCAACCCTCACCCCCATGCCAACCCCAGTTCCGGGATCTGAACCCCTTTCACGTGGTTTAGCCCCCCCCCCTCACTGACTACCTAACTCAGGAGGGGCAAAGTCTTTCAGCCCTGAGTCACCTTGGACTGACCATGATATGGTCTTTTTTGGACACACCCTGTGCCGGCAAGAATGGGATGGGCTCCCCTTTTAGTCTGGCTCCTCCCAAGATTTCTCCCTACCAAGGGAGTTTTTCCTTGCCACTGTTGCCTTTAGGCTTGCTTTTGGGGGGGTCTAGGCCTGGGTTCCCCCTCTGTTAAGCGTTTTGTGACAATTCAATTTTGAAAAGCGCTATACAAATAAATTTGATTTGATTTGATTTGTTTACCCTTAAGTCACATGGTTGTCCTCACTGAGTTAATGTGTAATGATACGGTTCTGAAGACTGCTGCTCTGTAGACCCATGGTTGGGTAGGCTGGGGGGCTGATTCGGTCTTCTAATCTGATACTGAGCCTGATCTGGCTCTCTGGTTCTGATCTGCTCTCCAGGTCCGGGCTGAGGTGTGGGTGAAGTGGCTGAGGTGGCAGGAGAGCAGTTATGGGGTGGTACCTGCCGGAGCCAAGGGAAGTCAGATGGACACGCCCCAGATGGACACGCCCCAGATGGACACGCCCCAGATGGACACGCCCCAGATGGACACACCCTTCTGATCTGCAAACAGGCCTGCTCATTTCATCCTGCGTGGGAGGAAGTGTCCCCAAACTTCCCCCCCCAAAAGTACCGCTGTGCCACGCTCACCCGCACACCAGAAACTCTGCAGCAGAAGCGTGTGCACTCCTACGATGCACTCACCGGTGAGCCAGTGACTATTACAGGCCACACACAGTACTACAGGAGAGCCAGTGAATATTTTACACCCTACAGGCCACACAGTTCTACAGGAGAGCCAGTGAATATTTTACCCCCCTAGGCCACACACAGTACTGCAGGAGCGCCAGTGACTATTTTAGCTAGAGGTTAGCTGCAAATAAACATTTAGCAACCAGAGCACCTACACCTAGCCTAGCAATCGAAACAAAAGTGTTGTCATTTTATGTGTTGGCTACAAACAACTATTCATAGCTGTAGTTCATTATAAAAGTAATTTTATCAAGATGTTGGAAAAATGATTTAAGTACTTTCGGGAGGAGAGCTGCGCACAATCAGATGACGCAAGTAAATACAGCCCCACGCACCTGCCTCCACTCATTCGCAAGCCACCCACATAAGCAAGCTCCTTACTTCACAGTCTTGTATCCTCTGATCAGATGTACAACGAATACGAATCATTCTCCTTCCGGGCATGCATATGGATCTTTTCGCTTCTGGCGACAAATTCTGGGATGACTTTGTTCCAGACACCCCTGACAGGATTCAGCTCCTCTCCTCGTTCTTCATCTCCAGGCCGATGCTGTCCCGCTCAGCTCGGTGTGTCTCCGCCGTCCCTCTCATGCACCACTCTTGCAGCCAACACTGGCATCCCCTTCTCATTCCCCTCCCCGGTCCCTCACCCTGGCTGCCCCAGTTGGCACTACTGCCCCCCCTCCAACTAATCCTGCCCTCTGGGATGCATACACCCACCCTCCCTCCCCTTCGGGCTGTATTCCCCCCCTGCCGTTTCCCACCATGATACCATGGCCCCCCATGTTTCCAGCTGCTGTGAAAGAGTCTGTGTTTGCATGCCGAGTCAGTTGCTGCATGTATTGGTGCATCAGAATTTTATGAAATAAGAATATTAAAAAACAATGAGTCTTATTCCATTTATATTCTTTTGCCTTAAAGTACGTCTCTGTTGATATTGAAAGATATAGGCCACTGCTGTGTGGGCAATACAGCAAATACCGCAAATAAATGTGTGCTAAGCATTTGGTCATTTTTGTTTTCAATCTAAGTGGATAGTTATCAAAATTGTTTTCTTGGATATTTTTTATTTTGTCTGTGAAAGTCTGTGAAATCATGCAGGCAGTCAAAGGTAAACCCACATTAAAATAGATATTTCACCATTCCAGTGTGTGGATGGACCCCACGGTCTTGGTATTGAATATGACAGTGCTAGCACCTGGCTAGCAGGCCCCAAGGGTGGTGTGTAATTGGCTACAAGATGCTTGGGGAGGGAGGGACTTCAGCTAGACGCCCTCCTCCGACTCATGTCTGTGCAAGCATAACTGTATGGAATGCGGCGAGAGGAGAAGCAGTGGCTTGACTTCACGTGTTTTGGAGGAGAGTGCGTGCTTGTTTGCGCTCTCCTGAATTGACAGAAGAGATTGCAGTGATGGGTGCGAATATAATGAGCCATTCCAAAATTGGGAGAAAATGGGGGTACAAAAAAAAACATTTAAAAGGTTTACTTTTGTCTTTCTGTTTAAAAGAAGACAATACGAAACAATTGCAGAGGCTGGGAATCGAAATGGCGGCGCTCTCAGGAAGATGGACAGGGGTCACTCGTTTGACAGAAAAACTACCGAGTCTCTAACTACCGACCTGTCTCTCTCCTCCCATTCCTTTCCAAAACGTTAGAGCGGGCTGTCTATAATCAACTGTCTGCTCATCTCTTACAGAACGACCTACTCGTTCCCAACCAATCTGGGTTCAGAGCAGGCCACTCCACAGAGACTGCTCTCCTTGCGGTCACTGAGGCTCTTCACGTCGCTAAGTCCCGATCCCTTAGCTCCGTCCTCCTCCTCCTTGACCTGTCGGCGGCGTTCGACACCGTGGACCACCGGATCCTGCTCTCATCTCTTGTCGAGATGGGAATCTCTGGATCTGCGCTGACATGGTTCGAGTCCTACCTGGCCGACCGGTCCTACCAGGTGGCCTGGAGAGGATCCTCTCCTCTCCCCGCACCCTCTCTACCGGTGTCCCGCAGGGCTCGGTGCTAGGCCCTGTCCTATTTTCTCTGTACACCAAGTCACTTGGCTCTGTTATTTCTGCTCATGGTTTTTCCTATCACTGTTATGCTGATGACACTCAACTGTTTCTCTCCTTCCCTCCATCTGATACCCAGGTCCCGGCACGGATCTCTGCATGCCTGGCTGACATCTCCGCATGGATGTCCACCCACCACCTGAAGCTGAACCTGGGGAAGACAGAGCTGCTCTTCCTCCCAGCGAAGGGCTCCCCGATGATTGATGCGTCAATTACCGTGGAAGGCTCCATAGTGTCTCCGTCCCAGTCTGCCAGGAGTCTTGGGGTAACCCTGGACAACCAGCTGTGCTTCTCGAGCCACATTGCAGCGATCTCTCGGACCTGCCGTTTCTCCCTCCACAACATCCGGAGGATCAGACCGTTCCTCACCCAAGAGGCCACTCAACTCCTGGTCCAGGCCCTGGTGATCTCACGTCTGGACTACTGCAATTCCTTGCTGGCAGGCCTTCCGGCCTGTGCCATCAAGCCACTGCAACTAGTCCAGAACGCTGCTGCTCGCCTGGTGTTCAACCAGCCGAAGTTCACCCACGTCACCCCTCTACTCTCCTCTCTGCATTGGCTCCCCATCGCAGCACGCATCAGATTCAAGTCACTGGTGCTGGCTTTTCAAGCGGCCAAAGGTACTGCTCCCCGTACCTCCAGTCACTCATCACGCCCTACACCCCGTCCAGACCCCTCCGCTCCGCCTCCGCTGGCAGACTGACTGCCCCATCCCTCCGGGCGCCTGGCAGCGCTCCTCGCGGTCTCGCCTCTTCTCTGTCCTGGTCCTCGTTGGTGGAACGACCTCCCGCAATCGGTCAGGACTGCGGAATCACTTCCAATCTTCCGCAAGAGACTCAAAACCCACCTCTTCAGACTCCACTACCACTGAACACTGTCCATCTAGTCAATCTGTTTACTTGTTAAAAAAAAAAAAAAAAAAAAACACCCACTAACCTTTTCTTTCCCAATGTTACAGGTATGATACGCAGTTGCCTGCAATGATGTCTTTTGCCGTTTTACTGCACTGATCTTGTACGCTAACTTTGATTGTTCTCGCCTTGTATTAATGCACATCTTGTAAGTCGCTCTGGATAAGAGCGTCTGCTAAATGCTTAAAATGTAAAATGTAATGTAATGTAGAATTATTCTCTATCAAGTCCGCTATTTTGATGGTTCCTTGCTGTGCGGAAATTGCAGCAAGAAGTTGTGATTGGCTGTGCAGGTAATTGCAGCTCATTTTCCCAGTGAGGAAGCGTGTCTTTCAATGGAATGGGGCACAAGGTCCCAGGAGATATTGTACTTACTTGAAAAGCTCTGTGAACAACCGATTTGCGTGGAGAAAGCCGTGTACAGTTTTTTTGTAATACGCTGCCATCTGGTGGTGATTCGCTGATATGTGGACTGTGAGGCCAACACCACTGTATTTAAAAATCTATCAAGGGCACAGTCCTGAAGTCAGGGAAGCATTACGCCTTTCCATCGGCTTATCCCATGGCATTGGATAGTGTTACGCATGCGTTAACATTATCTGTGCACGGTGTACATTATGCACCCCCTCTGCCCCCCCAAAAATAAATACAATAAATACAATTAAAATTGAGGTCAAGGTGAGTGATGTCGGCAATGCCATGTGCTTTTCTCTCACCCATTACTGAGACTGAAATCACACTTAATGATAAGTGACAAGTGATATAAATGTATTTATATCACCAAAAAACATTTACACTATGCAGAACACATGTGGTGACAACAAAGGTTGTTGCTGGCTGGCTACCACTGCATGTCTGATTTTCATCCAACCAAAATTCACACATCACTTCACTACTCGCCACACTTCACTGGCTCCCTATAACAGCCCAATTCAAATCACTAGTGCTGGCATAACAGGCCACAAGGGGTACTGCTCCCTCCTACCTCCAGATACTGTTCACATCTTACACCCCAACTAGACCCCTCCGCTCTGCCTCCTCTGGCCAACAGGCGGTCCTGTCCCTTTGAGTGTCCGGCAGCCGCTCCTCCTGGCCTTGTCTCTTCTCTGCCTTGACCCCCGGTGGTGGAATGACCTTCCACGCTCTGTCAGGACCGCAGAATCGCTGTCCATCTTCCGCAAGAGACTGAAAACCCACCCCTTCAGACCCCACTACCACTGAATATATCAATAAATAAAAAAACAAGTACTAACTTTTCTCTCCCTGTTTTGTAGGTGTGGTGTGCATCTGTCTACGGTGTCATCTGTTGTATTGTTATTGCACTTATTGTAAGTCGCTCTGGATAAAAGCGTCTGCTAAAATGTAAAACATACCTTTTATTCAACCTTTATTTAACGAGGTAGGTCAGTTGAGAACCATTTCTCATTTACAGTGATGACCTGGCCAAGATGCCTCCAACACCAAAGTTACACAATAAAAAAGCATGGGAGAAGGCAATATACAAAACACAATAAACAATATACAATACCAAGTCACATATATGGGCCATTCTACCGAATTGGTTCACAGTCAGGTTGAAAATATTTTGAAATTTTTTATGTTTTATTCCCAAAACCTTGTCCGTATATATATTGTACCATATCTAAAGTACATATATCTAGTAAAAGTACCGTCAATTTTTATATTGTATTTTCAGACTCTTTTGGAATGTTTTTCCTCTCCCAAAAATGGTCACTACCAAAACATAGTAATACACTATAGTAAAAAAGTATTATATTAACCTGTTAAGATTGTGTTTCCTTCCCTTCTCTAAAGAGTATTTTTTCAATTTTCTCTTGAAGGTTTTCACAATTAAATCAATAAAAATTACATTTTTACCAAATTTCAAAGTTCAATTTATACAATTAATCAAAATCTAAATGCAATCTTTCTCTGTAAAATGCATAACACTGATCATATTGATTTCAGAGTTAATGATTGATGAAATTGAACATACATTTAACCAATCAGTATCATAACATTTTAGTTTATAACTCAATATACTTTATTTTTTACAAAACACCCAGTGTTTCAGTAGTGATTGCACTGTTTCGGTAGTGACCACAGTATTTTGTTTGCAAGGTTGTATCATATTCCCTCAACCTTATTGCTTAATAACTCATAACATGCCTTATGTTATGGGAATATTACAAACACAAATGTTTTGTGGTCAATAAAATAATTATATTTTTGAAGACATAACAATTGTTCATCCATAACCATTTAAAGTACAAACATTACTTATCAATGGAAAATAATTACCCAAGTGGGTTCAGTAAAAGAGAAGAAGAAGAAAACATTGACAAATAACATTGATATTATGCTGTTGCTGTCAGGCTTCTGAACGCTAACTAATGTATCCTCGAAAGGTCTGTAACAAATAGATTCAACATCTTTAAGAAAAATACACCAGAAAGTGATATGCAGTTGAATCTGAATGAATGAACTGATCATGGACACAAATTTCATCTCTTGCGCGCACACACACACACACACACACACACACACACACCAAAACATCTATGCAAAGGTGTCAAAAGTGGTGTCAAAAGAGATTTCATCATCTCTCACTCAGTCAAAAATGTCCGCTAGCCGCGATGCTAATTTTCACTATGTTAAACTATTGACTTATGCTAAAAATGTTAGCGATCCAAAAGTCAGCTATTTTTTGCTTTTGGGGTCTTTCAGGATGGACGGGAGGTCTCTCCAAGGCAATGGTAAAGGGAAACACTGAAAATAGATGATTGAACATTCCATTTTGCTAGCATAACTAAAGAATGCTAGCAAGCACATGGCTAGCAAACAGCTTTGAAAACATAATATTTTGCATTAAACCCCAAAAAGTTTACTTTATTGAAGAGAATATGTGTTCCATTCTTAAAGTTACACACTGATTTTCAGACTTCGGAACACATTTATTTCAAAATGATGGGATTTAACTACTTACCATTCCATTTTGTCACTACCGAAACTTTACCATATGTTTCGGTAGTGACTGTTTCGGTAGTGACAATTCTATCTAACTTTGAGCATAACTAAAGAATGCTAGCAAGCACATGGCTAGCATACACATCTTTGAAGAGGTGTACACACATAAAAACATAATATTTTGCATAAAAGCCCCAAAAGTTTACTTAATTGAAGAGAATATGTGTTCGGTGGTGACAATTCTTAGTTACACACAGATTTTCAGACTTCGGAACACATTTATTTCAAAAGTATGGGATTTAGCTACTTACCATGCAGCCATGAGGGACAGGGAGGCAGTGTCACTGCCTGGTCAAAAATGCAGGGGTGTGGCTAAAAACCAGGCTCAGCCAATGGACTAAAACTCTTGTGTTTCGGTAGTGACATGAAAACTTGGGACAATATTTTGTTTTTTGTATAGTTTTTTTATTTAAAAATTAAACCCACAATAAATCTAAATCTTTCAACTTCTGTTTAAACTTAATCATAAAGATCTTTGAAATTACACCATTGAACAAAATCTAAAACATTTTGTAAGTGTTATTACATACATTTAAATTTAGGGGTCAGGGTTTGGGACAGCTACTTCCCAATAGAAAGTACCCTATAAATGATGTTTTTTTATTTATTTAGCTTATCACTATCTCATTTAATGCCTTGGGTTTAAATAGATCATAACATATTCTTAGTAAATGTCTATGTCTGAATACTTAATTGTTTTGTTAAATAGTTTTTCTTGTTGTGGGACCGCACTTTGAACTAATTCGGTAGAATGCCCCATATACAACATAGTCACTATATACAGGTGATAATACAGGGCTTCCCAAACCCCACACCGGGACCCCCGAGAGCCGCCCCATGCATCCAGCAGACCCCACCACCAGCACATACGACCCAACCAACCAAGAGACCAGTCATCTAATCAACAGCATGAATTAGTTTTTCTTAGCCTTGAGTAGGTGCTGGTTATGAAAAGTCTGTTGAAGGTTGATAAAACTTAATCGTAGATTGGATGTTGTTGCGTTGTTGAGGGAGTCACCTACTGAATATAAGATGGTGTCGTGGGCGTACAAGTGTATATAGTTGTTTATAACTGCTTGTGGGACTTTGTTGACATTTCGTAAGTCGCTCTAGATAAATGCAAATGTTGATATAAATGAAGAAGAGAGTGGGGCCTGGACCCTTGCGGCACTCCCTTGGTGATGGGTAGTGGTCCTGACAAAAAAAATGTGGCTTTAACATTTGGGCATGGTTGGCAAAGTAATCTGTGAATCAGGAGACTATCTTGCTGGACATACCAGTGTTGGAGAGTCTTCGCAGAAGAATACAGTGCTGTGAAAAAGTATTTGCCCCCCTCCTGATTTCCTCTATTTTTGTATATTTGTCAAACTGAATGGTTTCAGATCTTCATACAAAATGTAATATAAGACAAGGAGAACCCGAGTAAACACAAAATACAGTTTTTAAATGATTATTTCATTTATTGAAGGAAAAAAGTTATCCAACACCCATATCACCCATGTGAAAAAGTAATTGCCCCCCTGAACTTAATAACTGGTTGTGCCACCCTTGGCGGCAACAACTGCAATCAAACGTTTGCAATAACTGGCAATGAGTCTTTCACATCGCTGTGGAGGAATTTTGGCCCACTCTTCTTTGCAGAATTGTTTTAATTCAGCCACATTGGAGGGTTTTCGAGCATGAACTGCCTGTTTAAGGTCATGCCACTGCATCTCAATCGGATTTAAGTCCAGGCTTTGACTAGGCCACTCCAAAACCTTCATTTTGTTTTTCTTGAGCCATTCAGAGGTGGACTTGCTGGTGTGTTTCGGATCATTGTCCTGCTGCATAACCCAAGTGCGCTTGAGCTTGAGGTCACAAACTGTTGGCCGGACATTCTCCTTCAGGATTTTGTGGTAGAGAGCAGAATTCATGGTTCCATCAATTACGGCAAGTTGTCCGGGTCCTGAAGCATCAAAGCAGCCCCAGACCATCACACTACCACCTCCATGTTTGACTGTTGGTATGATGTTTTTATTATAGAATGCTGTGTTAGTTTTATGCCAGATGTAACGGGACCCACACCTTCCAAAAAGTTCCACTTTTGACTCGTCAGTCCACAGAATATTTTCCCAAAAGGTTTGGGGGTCATCAAGATGTTTTTTGGCAAATGTGAGACGAGCCTTTGTGTTTTTTGGTCAGCAGTGGTTTTCACCTTGGAACTCTCCCATGGATGCCATTTTTGTCCAGTCTCTTTCTTATTGTGGAATCATGAACACTGACATTAACTGAGGCAAGTGAGGCCTGCAGTTCTTTAGATGTTTGTCTGGGGTCTTTTGTGACCTCCTGGATGAGTCATTGATGCGCTCTTGCAGTAATTTTGGTAGGCCGGCCACTCCTAGGAAGGTTCACCACTGTTCCAAGTTTTATCCATTTGTAGATAATGGCTCACACCGTGGTTCTCTGGAGTCCCAAAGCCTTAGAAATGGCTTTGTAACCCTTTCCAGACTGATAGATGTCAATGACTTTGTTTCTCATCTGTTCTTGAATTTCTTTAGATCGCGGCATCATGTGCTGCTTTTTGAGATCTTTTAGCCTACTTCACTTTGTCAGACAGGTTCTATTTAAGTGATTTCTAGATTCAACAGGTCTGGCAGTAATCAGGCCTGGGTGCGGCTTGTGAAATTGAACTCGGCTTTAAAAAAAAAGTGGTTAATCGGTTGATTTATTAAGGAGGGGCAATTACTTTTTCACATAGGGCCAGGTAGGGTTGGATAGCTTTTTTCCCTTAATAAATTAAATCATCATTTAAAAACTGCATTTTCTATTCACTCAGGTTATCTTTGTCTAATATTAAAATTTGTTTGATGATCTGAAACATTTAAGTGTGACAAATATGCAAAAAATGAAGAAATTAGGAAGGGGGCAAATACTTTTTCATGGCACTGTAGAACAATCTACAGAGTCAAAGTCCTTGGCTAGATCTATGAAGGTGGCTACACTGACCTGCTTGTTATTAGTGGAGGATATGATGTCATTTAATACTTTTGAGGCTGCTGTAATCCCCCGGTGGCCAGAACTGCGTCCGCACTGCATGTAAGGGAGAATGTGGTTTGCTTCTAGGAAGAGCTCCAGTTGGTTTTTTACCAGTAGCTCATTGAATTAGCTAACACATAGCTTTCTAGCTAGAATCAAACAATTGGCAAATTTTTGCTCATAGCGGTAGCCAGTTTGCAAGAATTGTTCAGCAATTCAGCTGGCTTGCTAAACTGGAAGGGAATAAAACACTTTTGCTGGGCTTGCTGGTGGCTAACGCCGGCTTTTATACGCCAGCATAAAATTGAGCCAAACATGTTAGCTAGCAACTAGCCAGCTACGTTAGCTATATCTGGAATAAAGCAACAAATGTTAGCTAGATAGAAGGGCGCTAGGTTTTGCCATTTGGGCCTTGTGTAAAGGAACAGCTGGAAACAGCTGTTCCTTTACACGCGGAAACACGTGGGCCAAATGACATACGTAAAAAAGCAACCAATCACGTGACGTTGTTGACCAATTGCAGGCGACAATGTATTGGGCGGCGGCGAACGAGGCTGTGTGAAAAATTTGACAAGTTTGCCTCGCCAGCCTGTATACAGTGCGGCGATCGAAGCCAAGTGCAGCACTTCATTTTGGTTTCAAACCCGCCATCGTGCCTGTGCGAACACACCAAATTCAATTTTGTTTTAAGTACACCAAGGCCTTTAGGGTCAGATCTATTACCCCCTCTAGAGGTAGTACAGTGGCAGATTTCCAGGCTAGAGGGAATTCTGAGGGGTTAGGTTGAACAGGCTAGAGCGGGGTGTTGAAAATGTTGGTACTTTTAGGAAGAAGGGATCTAGCTCATCAGTTCCAGCTGATTTTATGAGGATTTATTCTGAGGAGTTTGTCTAGAGCTTCAGCTTCAGTACCGGAATATAAGGAGAAGCTGGTGGCACTAACTGGGGTGGGAATAGGGGTTACTGAGGCACAGAAACAGGGGCAGCTGCCTCAAATGCATGTCCAGCTTTGACTAAGTGGTTGTTAAAGAGCGGGACTGTGCACGATTTGTCAATGACAATCACATCATTAATATTTATGGGAGCGGGAAGCAGAGGAGAAGACAGTTTGTTCCCTGTACATTTCTTCGCATGGCCCACATTCAGAGAATTTTGGTTTGTAGTAGTCTACTTTGGCTTTTCTAATGGCTCGGGTGAATTTATTCCTAACGTTCACGGAATAAATCACTGTTGATGCAGGGACTGTAACGATTCATGGTTGGAAATGTTTTGTGGGGGGCACGTTTGTTCATGTCCAAGTGCACTCAACCAAGGGGATCAGATCGATTATATTCCCAGTGGCCACGACTATTGGAGGGCTTTACTGGAATCTAAGATTACTGAACAATTATGGGCAATTCTATCATTTTAGCTGGATTTGCACAAGGTTAGCAGTAGCTACCTGGCCTACCCCGGCAGTGCTTCTCAGCTCCAGCCTAATTTCAGACTACCACACTGCAAACTAGTTACAGAGCAGGACTCTACCCAAAGGCTGTACTATATTAACATTTCACATTTCAGCCATTTAGCAGATGCTCTTATCCAGAGTGCCTTACACAGTTTTACATCTCTGTACATAAAATGCATTCATACAGCTGACAGACAGACATATTGCATGAACATTCGACAGACGGCGAGACCATAGCAGAAATACACCAGACGGAATGTGAGCTTAAAGGCAGCTTATCAGCACAATGGAAAAAAACTCCCCAGCATCATGGTTGTGTGTAAAAGGAAGGATCTATGAAATGATATATGTTATTTGTGACTCAGCACAAAATGTCCAAGCCTTGGTGATTGAGTGCATCTCTTGTCTCTTGATGTCTGTGATATATATCTCCAAGCATCCCCCCCCCACTCATCTCCTGACAGCAGAGAGGGGGCAGTATAAAAGGGTCTGTAAGAGCCTGAAGTGGGATACTCATTCTTACGGGTGATTACTGCGAGAGCCAATCAACTCTAATTACCTCCCTTAAAGTCTCTCTCTCTCTCTCTCTCTGTGTCTGTCTGTCCCTCTCTCTCTCCAAAAATAATTATGAAACGATAAAAACAAGGGATCCCAGACAACCGAAGCCGTCTCCCATCTCAGATTTAAAAACAGAACCAGAGCCTTGCCATAGATCACCTCAGAAGCACGCACACACACAGTTTACACTGCGTGAGAGATTGTGGTATACAGGGAGACAACGCTGACCAATCACATCCTGTTGTACAGACAGCAGATTGCAGCAGCAATTGTTGCAGCAGATTTAACAGCTACGCTGTCCGCTGGGTAACTAAGTACAGGTGGAGCCCCAACCTGATGATTTGTGATATAGAAGGGGAATAAATGAAGGACAAAATGACTTCATGTGATGTGGGCAATTCCGTTCCTGGTGAGTGGGTGTGTATGCATGTTTTTGTTCCAGCAATTACCCTGGCTTAATTCTTAATTAGCTGTATACACCAACACTGGTCCGTAGACTAGATCACAGTAAGTGTTTTATATAGGGGCACAAGAACATTCTGCAGCTGTCAATCATGAGCTTAACAAGGAATTCAGCAAAAATGTCTGCTCACATAAATGATTGGGCTAATTAAATAATTAAGAGCAGAAGTTGGCTGAAATAGATACAGCCCTCCTTGCCCACCCCTGGTCTGGTACCATCCCTCTGCCTGCTGCGCTTTGAATGTCACCTCTTTTAAATTCACTCTGCCTGCGAATGGAACACGTGTCCACCAGGGGTCAGTGTCAGCTATCACATCCTTGGTGTGATGCTGGTTGAGGCCTGCATTAACAGCTGCACTGAAGATCAACCTATTTTCTCTATGGATCACCATAATGCACATTTGTTTCAATGGTCCAACTGGGATTATTGCAATACATAGATTTGTACACATGTTGGTTTGAACTATGCAGAATTATCTATTAAATGATTGGTAAGTCATCATTGCTTCCTCTGCATTTATCTCCCAACCAGTCTGCTAGCTTCTAAGTAAAGACTGTTTTCAGCCAATCAGATCACACTCTGACCACATGTCTCAGAGTAATTAAGCCACTGGCTCTGAAGATTAGTGAACAGAACGTAACTTTGTCACAGTGTATTGGCTGAGATGAGGAGAGGGCACCCCCTGGAGGGAGGGAGGTTCAACTGAATGCAGGTTGGGGTTCCCTCCGGTACATGAGGAGAGCTCAGACAGGCACATGCTCTCCTTCGACATGAGCTAATCAACTCTAATTAACTCTCTTAAAGTCTCTCTCTCTCCCCAAAAAATAATTATGAAACAATGCAAACAAGGGATTCCAGACAACCAAAAACGTCTCCATCTCAGATTTCAAAACAGAACTGGAGCCTTACAATAGATGGGGTTTTTTTAACACCACATTAATTATGCCTACTGATAATTCTCCTCATCTCAGAAGCACACACACACACACACACACATACACACGTACACACACACACACACACACACACACACACACTTACACATGTACACACACACACACACACACACTCACACACAGACACACACACACACCGTATGCCCTGTCAGAAAATCTACATTTTACTGTGACCAGAATTGGCGGTTGGATGCGGTCAGAGTTTATGCCCTTCCAAACTCCACTCACTCATGTGCTTCTGTTCACTTTACAGCCCACCATCTGGGCTGCGCAGTCATTGCATTGGAGGAGTGCACCTCATTCGCAGCCGGTACAGGCAGACTAAACACTCAGGGCTGGTATGGGCAGGGCTGGTATGGGCAGGGCTGGTAAGGTCCGGGTTCCATGCCAGACTGTGGGGCTTGTCATTGTACAAAGAACCAGCACTTTAACAGCTTTTGCCACCCAGCAGCCCATGTTTCTTTTTATTTGGATCCTCATCAAAGAAAGAAAGGAAAAAAGAAAGGGCGTTTGGACAGTGAATGAGAGGCACAATCTAAAGCTCTCTCCGGGTTATTTTCACTGTTGGGTACAGGTTCAGGGTGACCCTGCAACCGCATAAGGAAGCTATCAATCACAGATTGGCTTTCTGCCAAAGGGATCTCCCACCACCTCACAACGTCCATGAGCTGTGACTCCTTCTCCTACTCTGCTGGGCTTGTGTTGTCATGGAGACTCGTTCTCTGACTCTGCTGGCCTTGTGTTGTCATGGTGACTCGTTTTCTGACTCTGCTGGGCTTGTGTTGTCGTGGTGACTCGTTCTCTGACTCTGCTGGGGTTGTGTTGTGAGATTTGTTTTACTTTACACAGATGATGGGCACAGGAACGGCCTCTTCGAAGTTCTGCAGAACAGTCCAAACCCCAAACACCTCAAAACTCAAATCAGAGCTACTCCATTACAGTAATGAATTCAGCTTTGACCTCTTTTAAATATTTGCTCACGTCAAAGAGAACTCATGAGCGGGCTCCTTATTATGTCTGCGGAGAATATTTACTTGGATATCCTATTTGCATAAGCCCTCACAGGAATATAGATGTATAGATATGAGCCTTCACAGTGATGGTCATTCATGAATATTTGTGTTCAGGCATTAGCCACAGAGGACAAGCCAGACCAGTGATGACTTCATTAGGAAAAGAAAAAATGTTGATCTGTCTTCTTTAATTCTTGTTCTTGTGCTAGAATAAACACATAGACTCTTATTTATTATCTTAGATATAGATATAGATCATAGATATAGATCCTATATATAGACCATATAGACCATAAAAATGATGTATAGACCACAAGAATAATTTCCCTAAGAGGACAATGTCTTCAATCAATCAATCAAAACTAAAAACTAAAACTGAAATTGAATTGTGATCTACATCAGGAATCTCTTATCACCCTTTCCTGTTCTGGGGATTTTCCTGTTCCTCTTCCTGTTTCCTGTTTCCTGTTCTGGGGCTTTTCCTGTTCCTCTTCCTGTTTCCTGAGGTTTGGGTAACTGAGGCAAACTGGGTAGGAGTGTTGTATAATCAGGAGGTGATGGTAGGGAACAAAATGATGAATTTTGTTCACAATGACTGACAATAAATACACTGTAAAATGTAAAAAAATATAAATTTTAAATATAAATTCTGTACATTACTGATAGTGGCATTGCCTGTATTTTTAAATCTCTTCTTATGTTTAATCCTGAAGTATATTGCTGTGTATTATTACAATGTCAAATACATAATAATAATATTATACTGTATTACTGCATTAACTTATTTGACTTATTAACTGTATTTGACTTGCAGTATCTGTGATAATATTGCATATATTGTGGATATATTGCAGTTCCTAATGCAACATATTATTGTAATTTCAATGTGTACCATAACTAATTTTGCTATGCACATTTTTTATACATGCCATTTTATATTATATTTCAATATGTGTATCTATGATCTATGAACATAATTATGCTAATAACCTTGTAAAGGATACAATTCAGTGATGGGTTCAAGGTAAGGGAAAGGCAGCAGACATACAATATAAATTTAGAGAGGAAAGAGATACACACAGGATAACACATGTAGGGGAGGGTGCACACATGCACACACACATACGTGCACACATGCACACACACACACATACCTACACACACACACACACATGCACACACACCTATGCACACACACACACACGTTTCTTGGCCATCACCTCCGCTAACCTGTCCTTACTCACAGAACACCAGAGAGGCACTGTGTCTCTGCCTCACAGTGGTTATTCATTCCACCTCCCACTCAGAAACAATTTTAATATTTATTGTATCCATGGCAACGCCTTGGCTCCGTTTCCCCATAAACAGATTGAAAGCGCGAGTGATGAACGGGGGAGAAGTCAGGGGGAGGAAGAGAACGGGCCTGCCGAAGACACACAGCAGTTCTCCCATTTACACTGACAACAGTAAACCAATGCAGAGACAGAGAGAGAGAGAGGAAAAAATAAAAGGGATTAAAAAAAGTGAAAGAGATAAACGACCCCTTGAGACACATTTTGTGCTACAACTGAACAGTTCTCTGCATGTGTTTTCTTGAAAATCTGACATTTACTCCTTTGTGTTATGGCAACATAAATATATATATATATATATATCTATATATAGTGATGTATTCCAGAGCGATGCTCTAATTGGGCTTGTAAAGAGGAATTGATTGGGCTTTAATTAAACAGTAACAGAGACTGCAGCCCATAGCTTCATAGTGTCTGGCATTTTTACCTTGTGATTTCGTTCACCACGGGTTGCCGTTGCAGGGTTCTGCAGTTGGCCATCACAGGTTGGATTAACTAAGGATGTACATAACGGTTGCTTAAGCACTTGGTTAACCTAGTTTGAGCATTAGGATATTCATTAACAACAGAGGATGATTTCACTGCTTCAAACGTAACAGGCATCAGCCATCTTGTATTTGTAATGAATGTAGCCACGTTTCATCAGCAGCTCAACACTGAAAATGTTGCAGGGAGAAGAAAGAATAGATCTAAGGCAGAGAACAGAAAATTCACTTTATTGTTTCGAAGCCTCATTTCCCTTCTGATAGTCGAATATCAATGTCGATTTGGACTAAGTCCAGGTCCCAAACTATAGCCACATATTTTGCACGTTAGAATTTTTTCATCATTTGTAAATTGTTAAATATCACCACAATTAATTGTTACTCTCTCTGTAGGCCTTTGTGTTTGTGTAAAATACAATCGTAAATATTCAACATGCCAAATTTATATAATAAGAACAAGAACAAGAAGAAAATAAAGATGAATACACTCATTTGGCAAAATATGCCATTGGTATATTAGACAATTTATCAGTATGCCTGCAGTGAAGTATAAGGCGTTGTGAGCATTCTGAAGGACTGTGGTGACCTGGTTAGGCTAATATGAAAACCGAAAGCAGTAGAGTGCACCTCGAACCTTGCCAGCATATGAACCAAACTCAGGTGCAGAACACAGAATGTTCCTGCAGAGGTGAGGACAAGCAGGCAGTAATGTTGGAACCCCAGGTTCCAAGTGATGATTAAGTGATGCTTAATGTAGTACTGGTTTCCATGGATACACAATTCATTCCGGAGCCATTTGTAACAGGCATTATTGACTGCTTTTAGACGTGAAGGTTGTGCCCTCCAAATAAATGCCTTTTCCTGGCAACCTCTGCAAATGACAGCGATGGAAACAAGTTTGGAGGCTGGGAAATGTGACTCATTATTTCACCATGAGACTGGAAAGTAATCAAAGTGATCCACATGCTTACTGTTTTTATTTTTTTTTGTCACTGTTTTTGGATTTTCAAGCTCTGTTTATGTTTGAAATTGTCACAATGGGAAAATATTATTTTAAATAATTCAAGTCAATAAATTCTGTTATTTTCTTCTCCATAAAACAAAAATGGGAAAACATACTAAAAGAGAAATTGGTCATGCTGAAGACACCTTACCAAATCAGAATTCCCAAACTTAGTCCTGTGGTACCCCAAGGTATCCAAACATAATTGCAATTCCTGAAATATAATGAGCTGTTAATTGTTAATTAGACACTTTTACTGTCTAACAAAGGATGATTTACCTTAGTGTCACACTATGTCAGAAACAGATATCCATGTAACAAGCAATTAATTTATATATGAATATACTTACTTAAGGTTATATTTTGTATTGATTTATTGATAGACCTACAGCTAAAATCAGTGAAGTCATAAATGCTGAAAGTGTGGACACCTGGTCATTGAAACTAAACCATTTGTGGATTAAGTGTTCAAAGACAAAGCAATTGTTTATGAGAATTTCACCATTACAATTGCCACCAGTTCCACCAACTCGCTGCTATACGAGTTGGTGGATCATAGTAACAGGCATATGCACACAAAGCACGAGCCAATGTGGGTGCTTGACCCTATTGAATCAATGACACGGTATCCATGGAAACGACCATCAGGTTGAGCCTTACCATTTTCATGCGAACACTGTCCACGGTGTGTCGAAGATGGCAACAGATGCACTAAATTGACCAATTTAGTGCTGGGGCACGACAGCGCTGGCCAGGGCCCAGTTCTGTCAGCACTGATCTAACAGATCCTCTTTCACTCTGAAACTCCAAACACAGAACCTTCCACTCTCCTTTGCAGGAGGGCTTAATTCACACATAATTTGCTGAAGAAGGATTTATCCCCAGTGAAAAAATACACACCCCTGATAGCAGTCTTGACTTTAGTTTGCACATCACTTCTTGACCAACTGATTTGTTATATTTCTGTGATTTTACATTTATGGGTGGTGATGAGGTGGTGTCAGATTGTATACATGCCAACCAGGTACATGAGTCTGTGTGTGTGTGTGTGTCTTTTGATATATTTTTGATAGAGTACTCTTTTCACCTTTTATTTAATTGCACTGAAAGTTCATGCTAAGGCTCCCTGGTGCATTAATTGTCATATCATGGTAAATGTAAAAATGTTAAATAATAGCCTTAGCTGAAGCCAAAACTGAAGATAATCACTTTTTTCCTTTTTGAGTTTACTGCCAGGGCCTGGTTCTGACAGTATTGATCTAAGAGCCTCTCTCTTTTTCTCTTTCACTCTCTCTGAAACTCCCACATTGTATTGTTTATTTGCACTTCAAATATGATAAAGCACACATACATAGATGGTGATAGATAACAGGATAAAACACCTAGTCATTGTAATATTTTTCAACCTTAAAACCTACAGTAATAAGCCATCCTCCGTCTCTCTTTGTCTGCATGTCTGTCTGTCTGTCTTTCAATTTTTTTAGTAAATCTTTCATGCTGTCACTCAAATATTTTTATTCTTTCTTTCTTTCTATCTTCTTTATTTTATTTCCCCCCTACCTGTCCATATTAAGATACCACCTCTATTTCCTTACATCCCCTCCTTTTTGTTTACTGCACATATAAATGTTCCTCTGCCAGCTGCTCCCTGGCTCTGGGAGGCACCGGGGCAATGACAGGAACACCAAACTCTATGACCCTTATGCCAAAAGAGTAATAATGAGAAGGGGGCACCTTGGAGACAGGGGTCAAAGGTCATCACATTATCTTAGTGCATAATTCATAAACTAATATTACAGAAGCTGGTCATTATTATCAGTTATTCCTAAAACAACCACATTGTCTTAGTGCATAATTCATAAACTTATAGTGCATAAGCTGGTCATTATTATAAAGTAGGAATGTCCTGGATTTGTCTGTTTGATCCTACAATATATGAGTGTTGATAAATATTCAACAGTTAATCAAAAAATGAAAACAAAAGCATCATGGATTTAGACCGTCAGCAGAAAATACAAAGGTGGAAATGGGTTAATTTCAAGAATTTCAGGTAAGTAATGTACTGTTACTCAACTCGTTTGAATCAAAAAGGGCAGCTCACAAGTGTAGACCAAAGATCTAAAAGGTCTTGAAAGATTCTGTGTGGAGGAATGGTTGAAGGCCCCCAATATGCTCATCAATCTCATAAAACACTATAGAGGACTCAGTCATGTTATCCTTGTGAGGGGAGGGTGCAGAAAGTACTGAAAATAGGGGTGTGAATAATTGTGACATATCTTTTTAAGGAAAGAAAAATATTAGTTGTCAAAGAAAATCTTTCTCTGAGCAATTGTATTGTTTTTTAAATGTATTTTAATCTTGTAATTTTTCTTGTAAAGCGCCCTGGGTTGTTGCAAGAAGAGCGCTATATAATACTGTATTGTATTAGTATAAAATAATATAATTCTTACAATATAACTCATTACCTGTATTGATTTTATACAGCCTTATTTGCTCATATAATGGTGCTGTATGTACTGTGCTACTGTATAATGCTGTAATTGGAGCTTTTCCATTGGATGGAGCAATTTTGACATTGAACACACACGCAGACACATTCATTCTTCCCCAGGGGGTTGATCTGCAGTTAGCGACGCAGTGTCGCTTTCACATGAGCTCCCCTTGGGGAGGACAGCGAGCTTCTACATTTCCTACATTTCCACTTCATTTAATATGGCAGCAAGAGCCATTGAGTGGAGAACCACAGCCCCCTCGGGAAGGGCAGACAGCCACACACACACATATATACATGCACGTACTGTACACACACACACACACACACACATACACACACACATATACATGCACATACTGTACACACACACACACACACACACACATACACACATATACACGCACACACATACACTCTCTCTCACATACACACTCCCTCTCTCTCACACACATACACGCACACATACACACATACATATGCACTCTCTCTCTCTCTCTCTCTCTCTCACACACACACATAGGCACACACACACTCTCTCTCACACACTCACACAAACACACAGTCACACTCTCTTCACACACACACACACACACACATACACTCTCTTTCACACATGCATTCTCTCTCTCTCTTACACACACACAACACTCACTCTGTGGGAACTTTCTGGAAGATAAATAAAATAAAAATCCCCAGTAAGTGGATCCCAGAACACAATTGGTTCAAATCCTGGGCATTGGACACTAGACACACACACACACACACCCTCAGGGCACCCCGGGCAGACAACAACATACACTTTCTTTGAAGAACTGGAGCTAATTTGACAGAAGCCATTTTATACACAAAAACACACACACTCTCTCTCTCACACACACTCACACACCCTCAGGATGTGCAGACAGCCACACACAAACACACTTTCACTCTCTCTTTCTCTGAAGAACTGGAGCTGATTTGACAGAAGCCATTTCACACACACACACACACACACACAACACACACTCTCTCACACACAGACACACAGGCACACTCTCTCTCTCACACACACACACAGACTCACAAACACAGACACACGCTTTCATTCTCTCTTTTTCTGAAGAACTGGAGCTCATTTGACAGAAGCCATCTCAGCGCAGAGGCTGCTTTGAGTGTCCTACTGTTCGGTAAAGTGCTTTTCATGATATCTCAGTGAACACGTTTCCACTGCAGTCAGCACAATTCTGACAGCACCTGTGAATCTGGGGACTGATGGCTCGTGTCTTGGTAGAGCAGAAAAAAACAACAACATTTGACTGAAACCCACAAAGCAAGCTCTTTTTAAGGGCTGACTTATCGGTAACTGCCAAAATAAAGGGAACACTTTGGTAACCTGGGGGGACACTCAAACGGCCCTGTCCCGGCCTAGGACAGTCCATACCATGCAGTGGGGCACTTGTTGGAAAGGGGAGGGTCGGGCTTATCCCCCGGTACTGACCACGGCAGCCCCCCGATAGACACTTACGGTATTGAATACTCTCATTTACTCAACTGTTGCATTTATTTGGGCAGTTACCCGTATACCTGTATGCATATATTTCCATAGGGATGTTATTGCTATTACATCAGTGTGGAAATCCTTCAGCATCGGTCCTGTCTGCCCCAGTTCCCAGCATGCACAGCGAGGTTGTTCAATCCAGGGACAGAGAGAGAGAGAGAGACATGGTTAAATGCATCTGGGGATTGTGCGAGCCTTTGATTGCCATGGAGTTGCCTAGGGAACCAGCAATTAATTTCAAATTAGCTTGATTTTGTCACGTCTCGTGTTCATGTTCCCCGTAATTAGGTGTTTGTAGTTTATTCCATGTTTTCCTAGTTGTCCGGTCCGTGTTTTTACTTTCGCTTACCTGTTTCCAGTCTCGTCATTGTATTATCGTTTTCACCTGTTTCTCGTTATGTCTGATGTCGTTTGCCTGTCCCCGACCACTCTTTGGATGCCTGTATTGCCCTGATTGCTCCTGTTTGACCATTGCCTGTTATTTACGCAATAAAGGACAGAACCTTTACGGTACCATACGTGACAGAACAATCTGGCCAAGATGGAACCAGCGGACCGACCCGATCCCACCGACATTGCCCGTTACCACAGGATTCGTTTAGGACATCACGAGGCAGAGTTGTGGACCTTTGCAGCAGACCGTCCAAGCTCTGGCGGAGCAGCTTTCATCCATGGTCAAAGTCACCCAGGAGTCGGCAGAAACGGCCCGTTCTGCACAGAACGTAGCGATCCAATTACAGACGCAAGCCGGTTATCAGAGGGGGTCCAAACCACGATTACCTCCTCCAGAACGCTACCTGGGTGACCCCAACTCATGTTGCGCTTTTCTAAGTCAATGCTCTCTAGTGTTCGAACTCCAACCCTCCTCGTTTCCTACGGAGCGAGCGAGAGTAGCATATGTAATCACGCTCCTTGGGGGTAAAGCTTGACTGTGGGGAACCTCTCTCTGGGAGTCCGGACACCCTGCTCTCACGACCTTCTCATCCTTTGCGGAGGAGATGAGAAGTGTTTTCGACCGGTCCTCGTTTGGACAGGCGGCTGCACGTCAACTGCTTCAGCTTCGCCAGGGAGAACAATCCGTCTCGGACTACTCCATCGAGTTCCGGACCCTGGCTACCTCAGCAGGATGGAATGCCATGGCCACCTACGACACCTTCATGCACGGCCTCTCCGAGAGGGTTCTGGACGAACTAACTGTGTGCGACCTACCTCTGGACCTGGACAGACTCGTGGACCTGGCCATCCGCATCAACACTCGTCTGCAGGAAAGAGGAAAGAGGCGTCACGAATCTCCTGCTCCCCCTCGTTTCCGGCCTACGACACGATCCGACTTCCCCGCTCAACCCCCCGCTCACTGCGACTGCGGAGCCCATGCAGTTGAATCGGGCCCATCTATCCGAGGCCGAACACCAGCACCGCCGGGAGGGGGGACTATGCCTTTACTGCGGAGGCAGGGGACATTTTCGGTTGTCATGCCCAGTAAAAGACAGCGCATCTCAGTTATCTACCTCCCGACCCCAATGTCCCATGCTCCACGTCCTCCTCTCCTGGCAAGGAGAGCAGTTCCCGGTGCAGGCTCTGATTGACTCGGGGGCCGATGCTAACCTCATCTGCCCTACCCTGGTTCGTCGCATGGGAATCCCAGTGTCTCGTTTAGTGACCCCCCTCCAAACCAAGACCCTGACGGGTACGCCTCTAGCCGAGATTCAGGAGATCACCCAGCCACTGGATCTGCTTGTTTCTGGGAATCACAGGGAAAAACTGGCACTTTATCTGATGGAATCCCCTCATGCTCCAGTAGTGCTTAGCGGACCCTGGCTGGCGACCCACAACCCCAGTATTGACTGGACGACTGGTAACATCCGGGAGTGGAGCTCTTTCTGTCAGAAATCATCGTTACGTTCCGCGACTACCCCTGGAGATTCCACGCCCGTGGCTAAAGAGAAACCAGTCGACCTGTCACTAGTGCCCCCCGAATATCACGATCTCAGTCAGGCTTTCAGTAAGTCCTGTGCCTGCACGTTACCACCTCATCGCACCTATGATTGTCCCATTGACCTACTTCCTGCATCTACTCCACCCAGAGGCCACCTGTATTCGTTGTCTGCCCCTGAAAATAAAGCCATGGAAGAGTACATCTCCACGTCATTAACGTCAGGAATCATCCACCCTTTGTCGTCCCCTGCTGGCGCAGGATTTGTTTTTGTTAAGAAGAAAGATGGAACCCTGCGTCCCTGTATTGATTACAGGGGACTCAATGCCATCACAGTTAAGAACCGCTATCCACTCCCATTAATGTAATCTGCGTTCGACAATCTTCAGGAGGGGTAATTCTTCACTAAATTAGATCTCCGCAATGCCTACCACCTGGTCCGGATTCGGGAGGGGGACGAGTGGAAGACTGCCTTCAACACCCACACAGGTCATTATGAATACCTGGCCATGCCATTCGGTCTCACCAACGCCCCTGCCATCTTCCAGGGATTGGTGAACGATGTACTCCGGGATATGTTGTCCCGATTCGCTTATGTTTACCTTAATGCCATCCTTATTTTTTCTAAAACTATTGAGGAACACGTACAGCATGTACGCCAAGTCATCCAGAGACTGCTCGAGAACCAGTTGTTTATCAAGGCCGAAAAATGTGAGTTCCATAAAACCTTGGTTCAGTTTTTAGGATTCATCATTTCCCGAGGCCATCTGGAGATGGACCCCACCAAGGTGCAGGTGGTACAGGAATGGCCCATACCTACTGATTAAAAACAACTCCAGCGCTTTCTAGGATTCGCAAACTTTTACAGACGGTTTGTATGTAATTACAGCACGGTTGCCACACCGTTAATCACTCTGACTTCTACTAAAGTTTCTTTTGGATGGAACCCTGATGCCCAGGCGGCCTTTGAGAGACTCAAGTCCCAGTTCACGTCAGCCCCTGTCCTCGCACTCCCGGATCCCACATGTCAGTTTATTGTGGAGATGGATGCCTCCAATTCAGGAACAGGGGCAATCCTTTCGCAAAGAACCATTGATAACAAGGTACACCCGTGCGCTTTCTTCTCACACCGCCTGGCCTGTCACCCCGGTGTTTCACGCACCCTAGCCTTCTTGTCTCGTAGGTTTTGGTAGCCCACCATGAAGAACATCACGGCCGAATTTGTGACAGCCTGTGTGCCCTGTCCCTGGTCCAAGACCTCCAATGCTCGCCCCAGCGGTCTCCTTCAGCCCTTGGCAGTTCCACGACGCCCGTGGTCCCACGTCGCCCTAGACTTTGTGACCGGTCTACCACCATCGGAAGGTAACACAGTTGTCCTTATGGTGGTAGACCGGTTTTCTAAGAGAGTGCACTTAATTCCACTGCCCAAACTCCCCTCTGCGAAGGAGACCGCAGAGCTCATGATTAAACATGTTTTTCGCCTCCACGGATTGCCGCAGGAGATGACTTCGGACCGGGGGCCCCAGTTCTCCAGCAGGTTCTGGAAGGCGTTCTGCTCTCTTATCGGCACCAAACCCAACCTGTCCTCTGGTTCCCACCCAGAGACCAATGGCCAGACGGAGCGTTATAACCAGGAGCTGGGGAAGGGATTGCGCTGTCTGGCCGAACAAACTCCTGCTACTTGGTCACGCTCCCTGCCCTGGGTGGAGTATGCACACAATTCCCTTCCCGTTTCCTCCACCGGAATTTCTCCATTCCAATGCTGTCTGGGGTACCAACCTCCTCTATTCCCGGAGGAGGAGAAGGAGGTGGAGGTGCCATCTGCCAAGGCTTTCATTATTAGAGCCCGGAATACTTGGCAGAGAGCATGTGCCACCCTGCTTTGCCACGTCTCAGCTATGAAAAGCCAGGCCAACCGCCGCCGCCGCCGCCCTGCCCCTCACTACAGGGTCGGTCAGAAGGTTTGGCTCTCTGGTAAAGACATTCCCCTGCGGAGCTCCTGTAAAAAATGATCCCCTAAATGTATTGGTCCCTACCCCATTATTCGCATTATCAACCCCTCGGCCATACAGTTGCGCCTCCCTCCTCCCCTACGACGCATCCATCCTGTGTTGTTTCTCGTTTTAGACCTCCTGTCCACACCCCGCCTCCCCCCTGGCTCATCGAAGGGGGCCCAGTCTACACCGTTCGCCGCCTGCTGGATGTCCGATGCAGGGGCCGTGGTCGCCAATTTCTGGTGGATTGGGAGGGGTACGGTCCCCAGGAACGCAGTTGGGTACCTGAAAGACATATCGTCGACCCCTCCCTAATCCAGGAATTCCTGTGTCGGGGGGGTACTGTCACGTCTCGTGTTCGTGTTCCCCGTAATTAGGTGTTTGTAGTTTATTCCATGTTTTCCTAGTTGTCCGGTCCGTGTTTTTACTTTCGCTTATCTGTTTCCAGTCTCGTCATTGTATTATCGTTTTCACCTGTTTCTCGTTATGTCTGATGTAGTTAAGCTGTTCATTTCCAGATTGTCTCGTCATTGTATTATTGTTTTCACTTATTCCTCATGTGTCTGATTGCAGTCAGCTGCATTCGTGTTAATTCCTGATTGTTTCTTGTTATGTCTAAATGTATATAAGCTGTGCGTTTTCCCATGTTCGTTGCCAGATTGTCTTGTGCTTTGCTTATGCCTACACAACTTTCCAGCGTTTTCTTTGTTTACCCGTGTTTTGTTTCCTTGTGTTCGTGCTTCCATGTTAGTTCCTGTCTCAGTCTCGTTCCCAATCCACCTGTTCGTGGTCCCAGCCCTGCTCCTGTTAACATTTGGTCACATCACGTTACTGGTTGATTACATGACATCGTAGGTTGAAAACACAACCTTGCCCTCCCTGAGATCCAAAATGGAGTTGTTTGACCGACACAATTTGTTTGCATTGTCAGATGTTTCTTGTGTTGTTTGCAAAACTGCTTGGTATCCTAGACTAGTTTCAAGGCAGTGAAGGCTGCAAATTAGGTCGTAAGAGGAGACATGAGGTGATAAGTGGTGATAGATGCAAAATAGGTTGTGAGCGGAGACACATGCTAATGTCAAATGCCCTTTGAAGTCTGCTCTCGGCCAAAAGGAGGCCAAGGAATTTACATGTAGGGTATATCCTTTTATAACTTCATTTTCATGCTTCACCTCTTACAAACTCACCACCACATGCAACCCATGTTAGGAGACCTGTTTCCTGTTGTGTTCAGCGGTGGTTATCTTTGATATCAAAATCATTCGTTTGCACAAGTGTTATGGTTAAAGGCCAACAAATGTAATTTTGATATACATCATGTGGTTGCTTGATATCCACATAAGTTACTCTTGATATCAAAGCTTAATATTTCTGATATCAACCTTTCTGTGACAGGTTGCATGCATGAATTTGTTGATAACAGTATTGCACAGGTTGATTGCACTACTGACTGTTGTGGTTGTTTGCATTACATCCTCTATGGATATAAACTGGTTAGCTTTCACTCAATTTACATTATGGTTACACATTAAGTAGTTGCGAACGATGATTGTATGGTTGATATCCATAAGGGATGTTATGTGATCAGCCACAACGGTGCTGCAATCAACACATGCGATGCTCTTATCGACCACATAATGTATGCAACCTGTCACAAAAAGATTGATATCATTACCTGGGAGGAGACGTGGTGTCTGAGGGCATGTTCTGTTAAGCATGTGCACAGAGGATGCTTGGGCTCAGCAGTGTGGAGCACACAGAGAGGTGACAGTACTTACAGATCTCAGAGTTACTGCAGTGTGAGAGCATTTGGGCTGGGTCACCTGTTGGCAACAGTCTCACTCCCTCTCTCTCTGGTGATGGATGAAGTGGTGACAATAACCTTATCTTCTCCCCCTCTCTCTCTCTCTCTCTCTCTCTCTCTCTCTCTCTCTCTCTCTCTCTCTCTCTCTCTCTATCTCTCTCTCTCTCTCTCTCTCTCTCTCTCCCTCTCTCTCTCTCTCTCTCTCTCTCTCTCTCTTTCTCTTCCTATCTCTGTCCCTTTCTGTCTGTTAATGGATGAAATAATGACAGTATCTCTATCTTTCTCCCTCTCTTCCTCTCTCTCTTTTGCTATCTCTGTCCCTCTCTCTCTGGTGATGGATGAAGTGGTGACAGTATCTCCTTTTCTACCTCTCTTCCTGTCTCTCTCTTTCCCCCTCTCTTTCTTTTTTCTGTATCCCTCTGTATTGTTTTTCCTCTCTATCTGATGATGGATGCAGTGGTGGCAGTGGTCTCTTTCTCTTTCAAAATCTAATAAGGCACAGGAGGGACACTGGTGACTGGACCGGACCGACCAAACCGGACAAGACCGACAGGCAGACAGTGTGGTATAATGGTTACCACTTTGTTGTACGTCGCTCTGGATAAGAGCGTCTGCCAAATGCCTATAATGTAATGTAATGTAATGTAATGTAATGTAACTGGGCTTGTAACGTTAAGGTTGCAGGTTCAATCCCCAGGTGGGACACTGCCGTTGTACCCTTGAGCAAGGTACTTAACCTGAATTGCTTCAGTAAATATCCAGCTGTATAAATGGATTGTAAAGAAATGTAAAACTGTAAGTCGCTCTGGATAAGAGCGTCTGCTAAATGCCTGTAATGTAATAAAATTTACAGGTGATCTTGTGTTGCTAAAGCGTTAAAATACATATATGACAACAACAACCCCCAAGGGAAAAAAGAAAGAAAGAAAAGCATAAAAATGCAATGATTGCAGCAGTAGTGTAGTACAGCAGTTAGGGAACTGCACTTGTAACTCAGAGATTGCAGGTTTGATTCCCAGGTGGGGCATTACTGGCGTTGCTGCCGTTCCGTTGAGCCCTTCAGGCCAAAGTACTTCACCTGAATTGCTTCAGTAAATATCTTGCTCTATAAATGGATCATATGTAAGCTGTGTAAGTTGCTCTGGATATGAGTGCTTGATAAATGTCTGAATATAGTGCTCCCACTGAATGCTGCCAACCGTGGTTATTCTTTAAGCAGCTAGTGATAAATATGGATCTTGATGAATTCAATTTTATTAAGATTTCCAGAATGAAAGCATTATGTGCAGGTGTATTTCGTCTTCACCAGGAGAAAGCTTTGTTTCTAGTTTGGGACATTGATATTCCTGTGGCAGTTTGTTGGAGCACTCCTGAACACTTTCAGTTGCTACTGAACCATGGCCCAGCGATCCTCCCCGTCAGTAAAATGTGTAGTCTGAGCCGTAGCTCAGTTCTGTTTTGAGCGGCTCCCGTTTTTAAAAGAGCGGACCTTAATTCATTCATGTCTACAAATCAGTGCAGCAGGCGCCATGACCCTCCTCCCAATAAGGCCCCTATCAAGATCAGGTTTAAATGTCACCGTAATTACACTGCCACTTCTATATATAGCGCCCGCGTTAGACTTGACAGGTGGCAGAAACTGCGTTTGCATCGCCACATCTGGGAAACTGCAGGAATCAGTATCAAAAACAGTGGCGGTGCTGCACCTCACTGCTCTTCAGTGCAATTCTTACCTTGCTCTTTTGTTTCTGTGTGACAAAATCTTACCACATTTATTTTTTACTATGCAACCGTTTCAACAAATGCTTCTTCTTTTTTTTTTCTAAAGAAACTTTTCATTTTATTCTCATTCATAAATTGATTGTGTTTTTTTGTCACGTAAGGTTTACAGGAATTATCACTCTGTTCACTCGGTTCTCACAGTTAAGCCTTATCAAATCCACACAGTCCACAGACGCTTCCTCAAGCCTGTTATTTTTGGTCCTGGGTTCCACTTGAGTCAGCACACTCCTATTGGACAGGGTCTGGACTCCGCCCCTTACATCTTCTGGTTTCTGTTTGAAAACATCCAGTATGGTTCCTCACAGGATACCTTGTCTTTTGGAAGACACGTTTCTGTTGGTGTGACAGTGAATGTGTAATGTTAAACAAATGACAAATGGTTCTGTTGTGTTCTGGGATACACACACAGACACACACACACACACATGCACACACCCTCTTTCTCCCACACACACACAAACACTCACACACACACACACACACAAGTTTATCACATGGAGAGCAAATTAATTTTTTGTTTGCAGTGTCCTCACATGTAAATATACACATACATTTAATATTTCACTAACTAAGACCAAACCAATCCGTGGGATACACATGCCAAACAGTACATAGATTCAATTCTCAAACTGTTTCATGGCTCTGAGGAGAAAACAACATTACAATAATTTACTCAACATTACTGTGATGTTGCCTCCATGTTTTGATGCTACTGTATAATGGCAGAAACTGTGCTGCTATCTTACATAAAATGTTGTGATAACCTATGGTGCTGCCAATATAAACGCCCATACAGAAGCATTGAGCCGACAATGAAGAAACGTGTCAAGTACCACGGTGTTAATCTTTTAATAAGAGATGACAACCCTGACATTGCAAACCTTGTCTACTGGTTCACTGCAAGGGGAGGGGAAGTGTTGCTTTTCCAGAACATTCTGTCCTGTTCAACTTAGTGCAGAAAAGGCAGGTGAGGGAAACGATGAAGCACAGACCTGGTTGAGGTTACCATGGTGACCGCCATTGGCAGTTTCAGGGGGGGTGGGGGCTGAGTGAGTAGTAATCGCGTCAAAAAAGAGAGAATTAAATAAAATAAAAAGGAAAATAAAACTCCAATCAGGCCTGCCCTTTCCCTCTGCCTCTCTCTCTCTCCACTGCAGCAGATCCACAATGTGCCACTCTGCTTCCGCTCACCTGGGTGCATATAATAAATCCATGTGAAGTCAACCAATCTTCTTCCTCTTCTTCTTCTTTTTGTCATAATGTATACTGGATGTTGGATACTACGCCAACTGATTTCATTAATTCATGTACCTCCTTGGTCCAGAAGGTGAGCTAATATGTGAAATAAGTGGAGCAGATACCTGCAGGCACTGTGCCCCTCGAGGCCAGGAGTTCAATAGTCCTGTGGTACTGAACGTTGGAGGAGGAAACGTTTGTGGCTGTCCATGGTGCTGCAGTGCAGGCGGCATGGATGCTGTCCAGGGTCCTGAAACGGCTCAAACGCACACACACACACACACACAGACACAACCAGTGAGGCTGAATCCATACTTAATAGCATGTTCTATACACTAGACTATTGCATAATTACTGCTTGAATCATATTTGATATATAATGAACTAATAAAACCCCTCTAACTGCCAGATCATGACAGAAGCTCCCATTGTGGAACATTTGCACCGTACCTTAAAATTAACATTTGTCCTCACATCTCAAATTTAATCAGTAATGGCACTCCAGAGAGGACTACTCACTGTAATTAAAACTGTAACTCAACAGCGCTCTCTTCAATTCAATTCAATTCAATTCAATTCAATTCAATTCAATTTAATTCTGTGGGCTTCCTTGTGTCGGGAAGTGTGACCTGTTGATGGCTTTGGTTTTGTTTTTTCCAGTTTAGAGGACTCTAGCAATTCAAGAATGATTCTACACTTTCCTACAATCTGGGGAGATCTGGTCCTAGCTCACACTTTGGCTGCGCGTGTGCATTTGAAGAGAGACAAACTTGGTTTGGAATTATTTTCTTCCATTTCATCTAAATAGCGCTCTCTCTCTCTCTCTGTTCAATTCTGTGGGGTTTATTGACATGAAATACATTCTGTAAGTATTACCAAAGCATAGCACACAGTACTACAAACTAGAAATACATTTAAACCAATTAACATACAGTATATTAACAGAATATTAACTATAATATTGATTATTGTTTATTAATATCACTTTTTGGGGGTATTTGGTTTGTTTTGTTTTTTACATTTCACAAATGACACAAAGTGTCGTCAGTTTCAGACACTTTTCTGGGCTGATTTCTTGGGTTTGTAAACATTCCCATTTGAGGCAGTTTTTCTGACTGACTGATTTCCACAATATGTCACATCTATATGGTACAACGGATTGGTTGGCACTCAAAAACATCAGTAAAAAAACCCCACTACTTATTGCCAGAGCCCGGTTCAGATCTAGATGCTGCAGTAACTCCAGTTTGTCCACATGGAGCATTGTTTAGAATGAGACTCAAGGCTGGCTGAACATTGTTTAGCCAACTCATTGATATAGATATTCATCAATGTTGGACTTAAACTGCCCCCCCCAGCGTCACTCCTTTTCTTTCTCTCACTCCCTCCCTCTCTCTCTATCAGTCACCGTGGTCAGATAGTCTCTCTCTCAGATTTTGAGCCCCTCCAATGCTGCCTCCATTTTGCAATATTTTATCTGGGGCAGCGGCGCAGCCTGGCGGCAGCTCTTTTGCATCAAAATTACGGCCGAGAGGAGCCAAGCTCTGCGTGAAACAAACTATTATTCCGGCCAGCTGACCCGCTCCAGTACAAAGAAGCTGTACTGTTTATCTCCTCCGTGATCAATAAGTAGGGCCCCTTCATGGTGGGTGGCTCACTTTTGCCAGTGCTTTGAATATTATAATTTGCTTCCTTGTAAAGATTTAGCATGAATGGGTTCACTGAGGGAGAGTGGACAAAGGGCACATGGGGTGGGGTTATTGCTGCTACTGCCAGTCTCCCAGTCATTTTCACCCCCCCTCCTCCCCTTTTTTTTTGCTAAATTGCTGTGTTAACCTGATTAGATGCAATCATCGTCAGGCCTCTTTGTTACTGGGCTGGCAAGCGCGAGGGGTACAAAGAGACAGTAAGTGAGGAACAGGAGAGAGAGGTGAGGCTGAAAGAGAGTGAGAGAAAGAGAAAGAGTGAGAGAGTGAGAAGACATGCTTCGGATAAGGCTCCTGAATGGATATTCAACTTTATGATTTAGGAGGAACAATTTGTAGAAATCAACATTGGAGTATCAACATTGTTCAAAATCAAAGGGAATGCAATGGCTAACTGCTAACCGGGAATAAAATTAACATTATGAAACTAAACTGGATGACTGTTCCATCCATCCAAGCACCGGGCAGCTGCTCCTCACATTCTCGCCTCTTCTCTGTCCTGACCCCTCGGTGGTGGAATGATCTTCCGCACTCAGTCAGGACCGCGGAATCACTGGCCATCTTCCACAAGAGACTCAAAACCCACCTCTTCACGCTCCACTACTACTGAATCTGTACATCAACTAATTGTAATCACCACTGCTTACATGTTTAATACTGCATTTCGTATTTTGTATCTATGTTTAATACTGTATTTACATTTTTCAAACATTTTACTAACCCTTTTCTTTCCTTGTGTTACAGGTATGGTATGCAGCTGCCAACAATGTCTATTGCTGTTTTATTACACTGATCTCTTGTAAATTGCTCTGGATAACAGCGTCTGCTTAATTCCAAAAATTTTAATGAAAAATGTAAAAATGTACATTTAAAGACCAGGAAGAGGGTCACAAAATGATCAATTAATAGAGGATAAGGAGAGGAGGCCAAGGAAAATGGAAACTATGGAGTGAGTAGAACATTTAAAACAAACTTTTGGTTAGGTAATCTGTCATAGCCAGCAAGCACAGTTAGTTAGCCAAGTTCTGTGGCAGTTACAGAGGGAGGTGAAAGTGACAGTTGAACTGCCATTTAAAAAATTTACTGCGCTGAGCTGCAGTACCCAGCAGAGCTCAAGAGCAAGGCTGCCAGGAAGCAGTACAAGCAGACTTTCATGAAACAGAGACCAGAGACACTCATCGCAGACAAATATCAAAATGGGCACACATCTTTCTGATCATCTTTCTGATCACCACATATCCTCACAATAAGCAAGGAACATACATGGCAGTGCAGAATATAATTCACATTCTTGAACAATTGGGCTTAATATCAAATCTGAAATGATCCAAAAGTCAGCTGGTCCTGACACTTAGTTCATTAACCAACACTATCCCACAGCTTCAGGACCAGCACATCAATATGAAATCAATTAGAGTCAACCAAATTATAACCTTTCAAAAACAAAATTACATAACTTATTGGGTCACAAAAACACAAGCACAAAGCAAAATGCAATTCTATCTGGCCTTAAAAAGTACACTGTGCCAGACAACCTGACCATGGTGACTGAGCACAGTCTGGCCATTGAGAAAGGTCGTCACAGAAAATCATGGCTACCTATTGAGGAAAGGCTGTAACAACATTGCCCTCTGAGAGAGGGGGACAGAGCTGCACTTCATAATCAAATGTGAAAAATATCAAGAAATTAGAAAAATATTCTTCTCTAAATTCAGTCAAATTAGCCCACCATTCAAAGACCACCCCAGTCAAGAAAAACAAGTAATACTATTATTGCACACATTCACACACACACACACATACACACATAACTTGCTACTAATTTAATTACATTGTCTTGTATTATTATTATTATTATTATTATTATTATTGTTACCATTTTTGTTTTGCATGTTGATGCCTGTTCACTTTTCTCCACCAAGCTTTGGCAATGCAGTTGCACTTTTTGTCATGCCAATAAAGCACATTGAATTGAATTGAATTGAGAAAGACAGAAGGAAAAGAGTGAGACAGAAAGGGAGAAAGAATAAGAGAGGAAGAGAAAGTGAATGAGAGAGGGAAAGGAGGAAAAGAGTGAAACCGGATGGTAGAGGGAGCAAAAATGTGGAAGAGAGGGAGAGAGAGAGAGAGAGAGAGAGAGAGAGAGAGAGAGAGAGAGAGAGAGATTTTAGATCTGTTTCATCAGCTAATGTAGACTGAAACACTATGGCTCACTGTATGGAAATGCGCTTATGTGTGTGTGTGTGTGTGTGTGCGTGTGTACATGCGCGTGCGTGTGTGTGTGTGTGTGTGTAAAGGGTGGAGGCTGACTACACATTCACACATCTCCTGTTTAGTGTGCAAACAAGTCCCGTGTGCACAACACTTCAGCACTAATGGGAGAGTGGTGTACTCCTACTCCCGTTGCTGTGGCGATGAAATGTTCCCAGCATTCCATCCAGGGAGATTACTGCCAAAGTGCCAGCTCTGGTCTCTGTCAACACTGGCCGGCCCTCCATGTACCACCAGCTTCACAGACAAAACGCTTGCGCAACACTCCGTAAACGCTGAGGGCGACAGCAGAAGCTTTGCCTAGAAACTCATGCACTGCATGGAAATATGGTTTACATTTTCCTCATCCTCCTACACTGTAAACATTGCACATTATATCTTTTGGAGATTTGGGGAAAAATGCCATCCCATTCAGTCTCTCAAAGGAACAGCATGGATTGCTTTCTTGCCTTTCTTAACGATGCTGAAGTTTTACACTCTACCCTTAAAATATATTTAGTTTTTGTCACCTGATGAAATATTTATGTCTGATTGTATTATAGATACATTCCTGCTTCATATACAGTGCTTACTGGCTGGTTGTTGTTTATTCAGTGTGTACACCTCTCAGTGTTTTATATATAGGCCTGTGTGTAGAGCCATCACACCTGTAAAATTTCAATTTTACAGGTTAACTGTTAAATGGAATTTATGGTGGGTAAGCCAATTAGCACCCATGGAATGTTGCTGATGCCAGTCCTGTAAAGGAGTGTGGGGTGGAAGGAGCCTGGCATGCCCTGAAGTAACCTCTGTGAACCTGACTGGGAGAGAGAGACGCAGGGAGCCGAAGAACCATCTGTCTCACCTCAACCCACCCGCCACGACTCAAAGAGCAAAGCCAGGAATGAAGGGCCCTGTCTGTGGTGATGCACATTCAGTCCCGTCTGAAGATGGAACAGCGCGTGCACAGAACTGTGGCTTAACCTGATACTGCTTCTGTGCCTGGTCCTGTGGGCTTTGAACCCACAACCTAAGCGCTGCCAATACCGTGCTCTACCAACTGAGCCACAGAGAACCATACACCTCTACACACACATGTGCACATGAAGTGTACATCTCCAATGCAATGACTGACTCAGCTGGCAGTTTTCGGGGTGTAAAGAATCAGCGACTGGCATAATGCACTTCAGAAGAGAGCATGTGCTTATCACTCTCTCCCGAATGTGACGGAGGATGCTGCAGCAATGAGACCGCCAGGTGTTCTAAACCGGGAGGAAAATGCACCAATTACGCACGGAACTCTGAATGTGAGGGTTGTGGGGATAAAAGCGTCTGCTAAATGGCATATATTACATATTATTATTACATGTGCAGCTGATGCAGGCAGATTGCAGATGCCCGATTGTCCAGTAGAGTGATGAGACAGGGTCACCCCCACTGACGGAAGCCACCCCCCCCACTCCCTGAGCGATGCTGCAAGGACTTCATAACTTATGCCCTACCATACGGGCGTGCGAGCCTCAGTCACCACTGGCACAGTGTGTTCGTCGCTACACTGAAAACCAGAGCCTTAGCAGCTCAACAACTCCATCACCGCTCAAAAACGCCTGTATTTATCTATGGCCCCTCCCTGCTCCAAATCACAGGAAGAGAAAACAAAAAATATTATGTTAAAGATGACTAGATTCTGCTAATGATGACAGTGAATTCATTGTTTGGCCTCAAAATGGAAGGAAAAACATTTTCCAGTTTGTGTAAAGTTGAAAGGCTATAGAAATATCTGCAGGGAGACATCTTTCTACCTCACTCTGTGTCACGCTGCAGTTCAACGGCACTGGCATATGTATGTACGTATATAACCACTTTATGTTGGTGTTTCCTTTATTTTGCCAGTTACTTGTATGTGTGTCATTTTAGCAAAATTGAAATTGGATCACGCAGAGCAAGATTCAGCCATTGCACTCCGGTTGTGCTGACAACTGCAAATTTCCCAAATGTGTGAATCTCGACTGCATAATTTATGGTGGTGCGGGACTGCGTTCACTCTCGGCCCTGATATTATGGTGAAAAGACCTTGCCCTCTTTCACTTCGTAGGTCCCTGTTCTGAATTTTACTGCGCGGTTGTGCAAATTTAGTACGCCGTGTCTTTTAAAGGAGAAAATACAATATCAATATATCAAGTTTTGCAACAAAACAATTTGGAAATGGCAAAGACGGCACTATGATCTCCATCACGGCTTGATTGGTTTAGTTTTGGCAGGAATGGCGTTTATTGGTTTCTTGCATATGAACTCTTCATATATATATTGTGGCAACCTGGCAGGCAGAGCCAGGGGGGAGTGGTTAAAATGGTGCCATCTGCTGGCCACACTCCTGTGCCGCACTGGATCAAGAGAGAGAGAGAGAGAGAGAGAGAGAGAGAGAGAGAGAGATTCCCCACCTGGGAATCAAACCTGTGACCTCTACACTACTGCTGCAATCATTGCATTTTTATGCTTTTCTTTCTTTCTTTTTTTTTCCCTTGGGGGTTGTTGTTGTCATATATGTATTTTAACGCTTTAGCAACACAAGATCACCTGTACATTTTATTAGATTTTGAAAGAGAAAGAGACCACTGCCACCACTGCATCCATCATCAGATAGAGGAAAAACAATACAGAGGGATACAGAAAAAAGAGAGGAAGAAAGAGAGAGACAGAAAGAGAGGTAGAAAAGGAGATACTATCACCACTTCATCCATCACCAGAGAGAGAGGGACAGAGATAGCAAAAGAGAGAGAGGAAGAGAGGGAGAAAGATAGAGATACTGTCATTATTTCATCCATTAACAGACAGAAAGGGACAGAGAAAGGAAAAAGAAAGAGAGAGAGAGAGAGAGAGAGAGAGAGAGAGAGAGAGAGAGAGAGAGAGAGAGAGAGAGAGAGAGAGAGAGAGAGAGAGAGAGAGAGAGAGAGAAAAAAAAAAGTTGTGGATGCTTTGCAGAAGCCGTTGAAATCTTTTAACCAGCCAGAACTTGGGGAAAGCTCAGGGTAAGGGATTAGCTCCCCAGAGCCCATTTTTGTTATTTTTGGTTCAGTTGATTATTGATCCGTTTTCTTGGTTTGCACTACTCCACGTAACACCTACGTTCATACCCAGTAGGGTGTTATGATATAAATATATGTATTTATATTTCTAATGACAGATTCAGTCAGTTGTATTCAGGGAAACAGGGCTTCTAGGAGAAAAGAGGTGCACTGTAATGGGCAGTGAAGGACTCCCACACCGGCAAATGGTGCATATATTACGTGTCATGACATTCATTATTAAGCACTTCCATGAACGAGCATGGCAAAACATTTTGAAGGAGACCCACCCTGCATCCTGTAAGCCTAGAGTCTGATTCAGTGTAGAAGCCTAGAGTCTGATTCAGTGTAGAAGCCTAGAGTCTGATTCAGTGTAGAAGCCTAGAGTCTGATTCAGTGTAGAAGCCTAGAGTCTGATTCAGTGTAGAAGCCTAGAGTCTGATTCAGTGTAGAAGCCTAGAGTCTGATTCAGTGTAGAAGCCTAGAGTCTGATTCAGTGTAGAAGCCTAGAGTCTGATTCAGTGTAGAAGCCTAGAGTCTGATTCAGTGTAGAAGCCTAGAGTCTGATTCAGTGTAGAAGCCTAGAGTCTGATTCAGTGTAGAAGCCTAGAGTCTGATTCAGTGTAGAAGCCTAGAGTCTGATTCAGTGTAGAAGCCTAGAGTCTGATTCAGTGTAGAAGCCTAGAGTCTGATTCAGTGTAGAAGCCTAGAGTCTGATTCAGTGTAGAAGCCTAGAGTCTGATTCAGTGTAGAAGCCTAGAGTCTGATTCAGTGTAGATAGCAAGCCTGAGCTTTTCATTAGAGTGAACAACATGTCATATTACCCTGTTTTTCACAGATAGCTGTCTGATCACTAAAAGACAAAAATAATCATTTGCAGCCAATGCAATAATAAGAAGAAGAAGACAAAGACAAAGAAGAAGGAGAATTTATCTGTGTTAATGAGCCTTTGGTCACACATCTTGTGGAGTATGCCAGTGCCTGTTTGGGAACTCGAGGGAATGAGAAGAAGAAGATAAAGGAGAATAATTTCTCTGTGTTAATGAGCCGGTCACACAGCTTGCGTTTGGGGACTCCAGGGAATGTACCTATAGCGTGATGTAAAGACGAAGCATACGCAAAAACTCTGCCGTTATGCTCGCATGGAGCAGATGTTGCTAGGAAACAGCTGTTAGGCCGTTAATGCTGTTCGTTAGAGTGATGGAATGTTGACAAGAAACTGTCATATTACATATCATGTTACATATACTGTATGTCACACGTGACTACTACTCGCCGAGATGGCAAGCTATGGTACGTTTACACTTTTGTGGATGATTTTCCATGCCTTGATCTGTAGATGGGAAGGTCCATGTCTCCGCCTCCAAGAAAAGAAACCTATCAGTATATTTGCATCTGAGTGAGCACCAAGGCTAGCATGGTCCTTGACCTCATCAACCCCATGGAACCCCATTTGGTCAGGAGTCATTTGCACGTTCGTTTCTGAGATTCCACAAGCAGTAGTGAATGAAAAAATTAATACATTTTTCTCACAGTTAAATGCAAAAAAAGTGACACTTGCAAATATTGTAATTTCAAGGACAAATATTGATTTAACCCAGGCCAGAATCAGTGGGCTGTGATTGGTTGAAGACCTTGTGTGATTTATTTTTGTATTGTTGTTATTTTCAACTAAGGTTTACAGACACCCTGACACCAGGGCATCATGACCCCAGGGCACTATGACACCAGGGCACTATGACACCAGGGCATTATGACACCAGGGAATTAAGACACCAGGGCACTATGACACCAGGGCATTAAGACACCAGGGCACTATGACACCAGGGCATTAAGACACCAGGGCATTATGACACCAGGGCATTAAGACACCAGGGCATTAAGACACCAGGGCATTATGACACCAGGGCATTATGACACCAGGGCATTATGACACCAGGGCATTATGACACCAGGGCATTATGACACCAGGGCACTATGACACCAGGGCATTAAGACACCAGGGCATTAAGACACCAGGGCATTAAGACACCAGGGCATTAAGACACCAGGGCATTAAGACACCTGGGCACTATGACATCAGGGCACTATGACACCAGGGCATTATGACACCAGGGCACTATGACACCAGGGCACTATGACACCAGGGCATTAAGACACCAGGGCATTATGACACCAGGGCACTATGACATCAGGGCACTATGACACCAGGGCATTATGACACAAATTGTACACAAACAGGAACCCCTTATACCAACAGAACATTATTCCTTAATACAAAATGTTCCCCATGCTCAAGGCAATGGTATGTATAAACACTGGAAATGGCAACAAAAACAACATACAGTGCGCTTGTGATAACTGCAGTGGGAGGACTGCTGTGAGGTGATGCGTTTGACCCAGATCGGAGAGGAGTAAGTGAAGTCTAAGAGATTAAAAAGGGACCCACTGTACTCTGTGCAATAAAATGGTGCTCACTGTTGGCTGGAATAAAATGAGATAAATTGTATTATCCCTGGGGGGAAATTTGGCATGGGCAAAGAAACCAGAACTACTGCTGCTCCCACACACAGTCACATGCAAAACAGTAAGCTCCGATAGGTTGAAGACAAAATACAATAAGTAACTACCCACATTCTCAGCCCAGGCAATTCATTTCATAGTAACTAGGCATTAAAAAACACACAGAAAGTGAATTGCATCCCACACACTCACACACATCACCCACACACACGCGCACCCATGCACTCATGAAAACACACACCATGCCATGGCAAGGGTCCTACAGACTTGGTGGGAGGGATGTATTCAGATTTTGGGAGTCATACTGTGTTTTACTTGAAAGCATCAGATAGAAACACATTTCTAAAATATGGGCTATGGGCAAACTATCAAGATTCATGAACATATTCACATAAAACACATGCACGAATGACCTTTTTACATTTTGTGCATGTGTGTGTGTGTGTAGGTGGTTGGAATAAGAAGGGTGAGCGACAGAGAAAGGGAGGTAAAGAAGAACTGGAAGGGTGAGAGACAGAGAGATAGAGAGAGTTGGGGGAGGTGAAGAAGAAGGAGAGGAGAGAAAGAGAATGGAATACACAGAGGAACGAGAAGGGAGGGAGAGGGAATGAGAGAATCATTTTTACAGATTTTGTGCTGAGTGAGAGGGGGAGAGTCTTATGGGAGTGTCAGATGTGTGGTCACATGATCACTTTCAGAAGTGTCTGCATTTGCCTGTCAGGAAAAAATCTGAAATGACGAGTTGAATTATTTAACTCTTGCTGGAGGCGATATCAGTGATCGCGACAAACACATGCACACACACACACACACACACACTAATTTATGCACAAACATTGTAGAGGAGTCTGGGGATGTAGAG